>BSBM01000461.1:6222500-6597500 GCA_027924585.1 Larix kaempferi
TAAGGCAATTACAATGGCTATTGTGGCACAAAGCATCTCAAGAAATCGAATGGTATCAACAATGGAATCATTGCTCAATGTTTCAAAAAGAACATTGCTCAAATATACTAAATTCATGGTCCGGATAGATGAAAGTGATGAAGCTGCTTGTTGGGATCTTATTTGTAGGAAACCCTATCGAGATAGGATGGCAGTGCACATTAGAGAGAAGGTGATAGATTTTTGGGATAGGCATTCTTGTGCTATTCCAGATCAAAAGCATGTCCTGCGATAACGTTTATCCAGAGGCATTTATCAGGAGTACTATAAGCATGTGATGGAGATGACGGGAGTTGCACTTTATGAGGAATTCCAAGAAACCAATCTTGGAGTTCAAATATCATTTAGTATGTTCAACAAATTGAAACCATGGTATATTCGGCCGAATACAATTCGCGACACTTGTTGCTGTCGGTACCACGTTGAATTTCAACTATACTATGACACATTTCTGGATTTTTGCAAAATGCACTGGAACGGTGTACTAGATCCTCACACAGTGCGAGATTTTATTTGTATGATACTATGCAACATGAATCTTGAACACGTGTTTTTCAATAAGAGGTGTGTAGGTGGGACAAAATGCCATGAATGCGGTGATTTGACATTGTTCCATAGGAACTTTCCTATCGATCCAACACCCCATGGATTGTCAAATATCACCATTAGGTGGAAGAGGTATGAGTACGTCACCATGAATCCAACACCTTCTTCATCTATGCCATCCAAGAGGATCGACTTGCTTGATGATGAGATTCATGTTTCAGATTTCATGGAGAAGTTTCAAAGTCAGATTTATAAATACATAAAGCACTCCCATAGGTCCAGGTGGAAAGCTTCAGAATTCAAACATTCCCGTGAGGTATTTGAGCTGGGAACAATCTTATCAGTGGTAGAATTTGCGTAGAACTACACCTTTGATCCTCAGAAGGAGATACAGAGTGAGTACTATCACTCCGACCAGGTGTCTATCTTCGTACATGTATTGTACATACATGCTCAGGAAAACATTGATGGTAGGGATAGCACTCCCCAGTCACGTGAAGTGATCAAGGAGTACCATTTTTATGTTAGTGATGATCGTGAGCATGACACATTGTTCGTTCAACACTCCTTTGGGTTGATTTATGATTCATTCAGGCAGATAGGTGTATCATTTACTGAACACTGGATTTGGTCAGATGGGTGTGCAGAATAATTCAAGTCGACACACTCATTTTATTGGTTGAGTCACCTGCACAAACAAACAGGAATCCGACACACCTGGAGCCTTTTTGAGACAGGGCATGGGAAGGGTGAACATGATGGCACAGGTGCATGTGTGAAATGAGCACTTCAGAGGTACCAGATGAGTCATCGTGCAACCCGACTCAAATGCTCCACTAAAGTAGTTGATTGGTGCACACGTCATTTGGGACATCAGGGTCACGAACAAGCAAGGATGGTGTGCAGGTAATAAAATCCAAACTCAATTAATAAACTAATAACATTTCCAAAAGAACACATGTACTCGATAGGAATTTACATATGACGAACTAAATTCCATGCAGGTTCTTCTAGCATGTTGCCCTTGGAGATGTTAATAGATCCATGCCATGGTATTGTGACACCATCTCTGGCATGAGGGAATTGCATTTTGTTCGAAGTAAAGATATGGGGGACATATTTTCCATTGAAATGAGGAAGTATGCCTGCTTTTGCGATTTTTGCATTGATGCAAATGGATGCGGGCTTGATCACTATGAAAATGATTTATATGTCAAACCATGGAAATATGTATCTCTTAATCCAAAGGGGCCACATCCAATTCCAACATGGCAAGAGATGCACACTGAAGAAGCAATGGTATCATTAGATCATGATCGAGTTTCCGATATGGTTAGGGAAGGTACAAGAGTCTTCATTAAGTTAATTAGTTCATTATATCTTACACATATACAAATGTTGTAGAAATTTACACGTAGGACATTTGAATAATTTTTGTAATGTATCTTGTAGGTGATGTATTCGTTGTCATTGCACCCCTCCACAACCAAGAAAATGGTGCATACTATTTGATGCGGTGCACGCAAATAAAGAGTATATTGGTGTGACCCTACCAAGATGGGGACTTCACATACTAGGTTGGAGACATGGTTCTAATGGGACGCTTTTTTGAAAAAGTGAAAAAATAGGGTGCTCACATTATTTACATAGATTTTATGCCTGGATATATATCATGTCAATACAGTCATTTGGTGGTTGCAGCTCGGATACCTCTAACAGAAATCAAGGTGAAGAGAGGTGATCCAAAGAGATGGAAGATGACAAAAGCTGACCATGATCGTATTATGGAGACTTTCATTCTTATAACCCATTGGTCAGATGAATGAGTTACATGTATGCCACTTGCATCATTGGCATAGTTTTCATGTTGTCTTGTGTAATATTTTTTTGGAGATTTTTGTGGAGGTTGTTTTATAAATATATTTTTGTAGATGCTTTAATGTAAAGAATACAAATACCAGATGGGAGGCTTTTGTGAAATTTGGGTCATGGTGCTCCAATGTGAATACACTTGAACATGTGCATGTTCTAATTTTAGATTTTGATTTCAAATACAATTGTAATGTAGTTGAGAATTTAAAATACATCTATACAATGTGGAATGGTAAAATTTAAATTTTGAATTGTACAATAATTACCATTTTGTGCAACATTCTTTAATATATGAATTTAGAAAATTTTGGGCATTATAATTATTGTTTGTACCACACATTCTTGTATTGATAACCTAGAATTTTTGCTATTTAGGACTATTGTGTTTCCCTTGATTGTTCATAATCTATCAGTGAAGCTTCAACCAGAGGTCTCATACATACCCATGTGTGGTATATATGTGACTCTTCCTTAGATATATTTTTTGTGACGTGACCGCAATCAATCCATAGTTTTTAATTTTGCTTACTAAGGTAAATGAAGGGCACCAAAACACTCCTTCAATTTTATTTCCTTCCAAAGCAATTGATTAATAATTAGATTGACCTTGCTAGTAGAATTTTTACATTCGTGGGTGACATTTAGTTATGGTGATTTGGTGGTTGAAAATCCCTTTGCTTGACACTTGTTATAATTCACATAATTCTTGACTTCATTTGTTATAGACACTCAAAAAATATAATAAAGTTCTATAATTTCTTCGTCTTCCTCACTATTCACAAATGGTGGTTATTTATGTGAAAAAATAAGTTATCAATGTTACATGGTATTTGTTAGACATGTCCATGTTTACAAAAAAAATGTAATGAATAATAAAAAGAGATGATACTAATTAGATATGTCTATGTTTAGGAATAAACATGTATTGAATAATAAACAAAGATAATAATATTTCCATATTAACTTGACTTTATTATTTGAAAATTGTCATGCCTTTAACATATAAAGAGATAGCTTGTAATCTACTAACCTCTATTTCCATCCCTTACATATTCTTTGAAATTTGTCTCTATAATTACCTATATGAATGCAAAGGCCAAAACCAATATCCACCTCCAATAGAATGTTCACACTCAATATTCATTTAAATAATAACTCACAACATCAACTAATCTCATGAGGATGTTGATCCATCTTCCACATTTTATTTACATTTCATTTTATGAAGTAAAGATGTTATGTTTTCTCCCAACATATTGCCTCGAGATGCAAGTTCCATTAGTCCTCTTGAAACAATTATTTATAAAAGCATTAAGAAAACAATTTATTAATTAATTTGAAATAGTTATCATTATAATAAAATTTTAAAGAAATATCAATTGAATAAAATAATTTTTATTTTAGAATATTATTACTTAGTTTGAATGTTTACTTTCAAACATTATTACTTAACTTGAATGCTTATCATTACAATTAAGTTTTTGTTCTTAGCCGAATTATACTTAAGAGGCTCGAATGCTAACAATAAGTTATGTCTAATCATAAATAATTATTATAATAATCAAGTTTTAAAATATTTTAATTATATGAAATCATTTTAACGGAGGAAAAAACACTCATTAATTAACTTTGGATAATTATCAGAATAATTGAAAGTTTTTGTAGTAAATCATATTATATTTGAGAGTATAATAAGTTTTGCACTAAAGCATGTTATATTTAAGAATACTTGGTCACATCATATATAGCCTTGAGGTAATTTACAAAAGGAATTGCAAGAATAATCATTACCTTTACATACTTTCATTCAATAAAAAGTTATTTTGTACATGTTGATGTGAACATTCAACATACAAGCATAGTACATGCATCTACCATAACTCATAAATAGTTGTACATAAATCATATGAAATAGTTGTACACACATAGTTTCTACCATAGTTGTACAAGCATCTGCTGTCAACATATTTCCATTTCTTATATTAACTGGGTGGTTATGCCCATTGCCAAGAAAACAAACCATACCTTTATGACTTTAGATTAGAGCACACACATAAAAGAAAATAACACAAATATTACCTAGATTCTATATAACTTGTAATTATATAATTTTGTCTCAAGGGATATTTCACTCTCAATGGACAAAAACATTCTTATATACAACAACACATTGAATTTTCAATTGAAATTACACATTAAATTTTCCATGTAATTGAATTGGAATGTGGAAACTGTAAGTGAATTGTAATGTGTAGACAACATAATGCAAAATGTCAATTTCAATTTTCAATTTCAAATGTATTCTAATTTTAAATTTTGATTTCAAATACAAAATTGAGAATTTAAAATAGATCTTTATACATTGTAAAATTGTAAAATTTAAATTTTTTTATTTCAAATGCAATTGTAATGTTATTGAAATTGAACTTGTAAATTGGAACAACACATTGTATTCTCAATTGAAATTACACATTAAATTTGAGATTTTAATTTTAAATTGTAATTGAATTGGAATGTGTAAATTGTAATTGAACTGTAATGTGTAGACAACATAATGTAATCAAAATTTCAATTATTAATTTCAAATGTTTTCTAATTTTACATGTTGATTTCATTTCTGCAATTGTAATGTAGTTGAAAACGAGCTTTTAAATTGCGATTGAATTGGAATTGAAATTACACATTAAAAATCGAAATTTTACATTGTAATTGAATTGGAATTGTAATTTCAATTTTAAAACGTAATGTATGTATTCAATTCTAAATTTTGGAAGATGTTCTCTAATGTAGTCGAAATTTTCATTTTAAATTGAACTAAATTGTAACTACACATTAAATTTGCATTTGAAACGACAAAACATAAATTTGTAACTGTAATAACTATGTCCAGATCTAATATAAAAAACAATCGATTTCAAGTCATATACAAAATACACATGAAAACATCAATATGATAAAATATACAAAATATCCAAAAGTCCATATCCAAAGTCCATATATGATAAAAGTCCATGTATAAATGATATAAATCCATATCCAAAACATGATAACGTATATATAGATCATCCAAAACATGGAAATGTATAGATCATCAACTCATCAGCCACTACCCCCATGAGGCCTGTCATCATCTCTCTGACTGCCCTCCTGTGCAGTAGCCCGCTGCTGTCTCTGAGACTCTAAACCCTCAAGGAATTGTACCATATCCGTCGTGTCAATGGTGATATCCGGGATCTGGGTAGGAATATGGGTAGATGGCCCTTCATCAGGATAATGTACTCGAGGTACATCCCAACTATGTGTGAAATCCATTGCAGCATTGACACCCGCCTGTTGCGATGCCTATGTAATATGCCATTACATGTAATAAGTTAGATTTATTAAAATTAAAACTAAATTTAACATAATTTAAAAGCTATCCGTAAAAAATTGAAACATAAAGTACAAAAATCAATTACTAAATGTGACTAATTAATAGGAATTGGAACATAAATTAAAACTCACATGTGTCTCTAGACCCGGCTTGTCAGAATCTTCATGGTCCTCATGTCCATAGTCAGGATCTACTACCTTTCCGTTGCCCTGTACAATTTGAAATTCATTTGAAGTTAAGATCGACAACATAAATCTCGAAAATTATGAAATAAAACACAAATGATTTAAACTGAGAAATAATGTTCAAACACAAATTAAATTGGAACATAGATTATAACTTACCCCGGCTTGCAGACCAATAGATGGCTCGCTAGCAAAGAGTTGATCCATGAATGGGGTCCCCTACATGGATCAATAGAATACAACTCCCTTAAGTATTATTGAACATTCAATTTGCAACATTGATATGATGTAACATGAAGAACATATATACATAATTCTACAAAAGTATACCTATCATGTAGCGACGCACCTACGATATAACTGAAAGTATGCATCTCGTGCTGACTCAGCATACCGCAGTAGGGTCTCGTGATCGAAACTTCTAAGCATGTCACTAGAGACATGCTCTATCTCTGGCTCTGCAGGTGGAGGGGGTGGTCTAGATGCCTCTCCATGTGCAGCAATAGCAACACTGCCCAAGGTTGTGTACAACGAGTCTACAAGGTCAGCTCTAGCCTCTGCAGCAAGCTGCGATGATTGTGCCACATCCCCCGACCTGATAACCGCCCTGTCTGGAAGCATTATCAACCTCAGAGCGGGTGGCATGAAGGCAAGGTCTCTCTGAGCTCCAGGACGTTGGTAGGAGTGTCCCCTACTAGCCCCATAGAACTGGGACCCTTTGCTAGTGTAATTTGGGTGCATGTCCAAAAAAAACTCTGCATAAACATGTTTTGCAAAGTACAATGGGACCTGGTCATGGTGGAGGAACATTCCCCATGCTCCCACGAATCTATCATATATATGTGGTGTAGCGACCTCCAACTTAAACTCCCTGAGTCTAAGCAGTTGACCGGGGGCGCAGTCATGAGGGATGTCGAATAAAGCACCCTTGATGTCATGCCCTCTTATGGAGACTTCGACATCCTCCAATTTGTGGATCCCATTGACACCATCTCTCGTCCTTTGGCATGAATGTTTCCAAATGTCACTGAGAGATCCTACCCTCTTGTATAGGTTCAACATCTCATCAATCGCTGATAACATCATCGACAAAGATCACTGTGTGGGAGAATCCTCCCTCAAAGTGCTCACACATGAGCTCACCCACTCTCGCTAGGAAATGATGTCAGCGAGAGTGATCTGTGCAACCTCATCATCGTACGATCCCCCTGATGGAGCACCTGCAATCCAAACCAAAACACAAATGTTACTCAAAATATATATTATAACTTGCAGCTGAAATTCAATGCATTATATACTAAAAATTTACTGAAAATGTGCTAACAAAAAATATGCACTTGATGCACTCATGTATTGTTGCAAATCCTCCTCCTGGGGATCCGCATGTATGTCATCCGGATGAACCGACACACTATCTCTCCTGCTACCTCCACCAGTGGCAGCCAACCCCAGCCTAGCATCACTCCTTGGTGAACAGGAGCGGTGCCGATGGCCGCCCTGTCGGGCGACGTCACATCCTCTTGTGCTTCGTGGAGAATGAAGCACCGAATCTCTCTCTTCAGGCCTATCTGCATCACATTTCAATTTATAATTCTAATTTTCTTTCAAATTCTATTCCAAATTTCACATTTCAATTTCAAATTTTCACATTTGAATTTCAAATTCTATTCCAAATTTCACATTTCAATTTCAAATTCTATTTCAAATTTCACATTTCAATATATACATTAATGTATGAAAATTTCATTAATATTATGTGTTCGATACAAATCAATTTTCACAAAATAATGCAATTTGTGGAAAACCTAGCTGGTTTTCTATCTTTTTTGCTTTCGATTCATCTAAAAATTTGATTGGAAAAAATTGGAGCAACCCAACCAATGAATTAGTTGGAGTTCTAAAATGGAAGCAACATGTGGTTGACCTTCCATCCAATCTCCATCCTAGATAAATTGTAAGCCAATGAATGAAGAATGCCATTTTTTTTTCTATAGAAGTAGGATAAGGTGTAGGAGAAGCCCCAAAATCATATGATTCATATTTGAGATTGTAATAAGGCTTCTGAGCTTTGGTCATTGATATTGAATAAATACAATAGACATTGTTGATATGTATCTTTTTTGTGAATTTAATATGATAATTGATTTGGTGTAATTTATTCTATTTATCTTTTAAATTGAAATTACAATAATTAATTTATCTTTCAAATTAAAATTACAATAATTATTGGTAACCTTTGGTCTCGTGCCTACATCAAAGATAATTTGTTGAGAAAGCCTCAAGCTAAGTATTAAATACAAAGACATTTCAACATATGAAGGTTTCTTGATTAGTGACATCCAATCATTTTTCATCGAAGAATTGAAAAGGAAATCCCTTGGGAAAACTATATATACTATTATAACTCCACCCATGTAGCTTTCATACCTACTTCATCTAGACATTAACCATAAACTTTACAATGTGCTCTAAAGTTTGTTTTTTAATTCGTATAACAATGTTGCTATAAAAATAAAAATGACAAATCAAATCATCTATGTTTTGACATTGTTGAAATTTTAAATGGCTCTATGCAACGTTATGTCATAGCAGACCGTACATTCCCACTAAACTAAATAAAATAATAAATACTAGCCAATAACAAATCAAATTACCCATGTTTTGACATTGTTGAAATTTTAAATGGCTCTATGCAACGTTATGTCATAGCAGACCGTACATTCCCACTAAACTAAATAAAATAATAAATACTAGCCAATAACAAATCAAATTACCCATGTTTTGACATTGTTGAAATTTTAAATGGCTCTATGCAACAACCTTATGGCATATTGTACTGTGCATGCCCACTAAACAATATAAAATAATAAATACTAGCCAAATCATAATTACATGTACACCACAATTTCAAACATAAACGCTAGCTCTTGTCCTCAACTTTGAGGATAATTTTATTTGATTTTAGAAAACAATATTATAATGGTAATGGCATAAGCTTTCTTTATGCTTCATCATTGCTAAAAATGAAGAAACAAAATAGGCACTCATGTGAAAACGTTTGTATTGCATTGTATGCAAAGCAACTTTCTTCATGAAAGGCCACTATTGCTAAAATTGAACACACAAAATTGTGTCTCCATTAGTGGAAACGTTATATTTAATTGTTTGTTATGGAGAGCACATGTGATCATTACACATCAAGATGCATAAAATATTGCCCATAAACTATGTGAGACATAAAACAAATCGACAAACGTTGGAGAATGTCAACGACACTTGAAATTAATAAGATTTTGTTTTCTCAAAGAGAAGGTGTTGTGGGAAACATAGTGGGGCAATCTTTTACTAAATGAACTTTTTTTATAGATTATGTTTTGGGAAGAATTTATGTTTTAAAAAACATTTATTCTGAGGTAAGTTTTTGGTTTCATTATCAAATGTTGATAAGGTTGTCATTGTTTTAGTTTTGAAGTTCGATATTTCTCAAATCAAAGAATAAGACATATAATTAATTCATAGGTTTATATGTAATTTTAATGGATTTTTTCAAAGTTGAAAGATATTTTTTTATATTTAAGTTTTAGGTTTCCTTTTTCATGGATTTAGTGTTAACTCAACTTTATGATAATGAATCTTTTCATCTGAGAATATATTGTAGAGATGGATTTTTTTGTTGTTAGTGAAGCAAGCCTTTGGTTCATGAGAAAAACATGCATGTCTCTTCTTAAATTAGTGGATTCCTAGGTGAATTTGTATTTTGAATAAATGAAAAATGATCAAATGATGAAAGAATTATAAAAAAGTTGTGTTTTCACGATTTGGAAAATTCACTAAGTAGAACCATTTTCATAGTTTTGATTTGGGTAAAATTGCTTAGTCTCTCTTTCAAGTTAAATTCTGTCATATTCATTGATAATACTCTTGACTATGAATATATATATTTATTTTCACCAGGATTCCTTTGGACAAAGCCCCTTGGCATTTTCATTGTCATACTCAAATACAAATGTTGCCTTAACTAAAAACTGAAGAAACTAAAACCGACTTAATACATGGAGTTGATTGAATAAATTTATGATGCATGAGCACCGTTGGTTTTGAGCAATTGGCATCAACCAAAAAATATTTCAATTATGAGTTAGTAGTACTGTAGGTTGGATAAGATGGCTATGTATCCTTTTGCTACAAATCCATTCTATAAATTTGTGTTGATGCAAAACCTATCTTGTCGTGAAGACATAAACCTACAAAATTCGTTGGTTGTGGGAATGGCCATGATACCAATCAATGCTATGGATCCCACATAGCCATGAGTGAATCATACACCCTTACCCATGTGTCATGCAATGATTTGAAATATAAAGAATGGTCTAAGGCGTAGGTCAGGAAATTCAATGGTGGAAACGATTAGATGATTCAAAGGTGTTTTTATTGTTGAACTGTAGTTTGTATTCCACAAAGATGGTGGAAAAATCTAATTCAAACACATGTAGTCTAGTCCAGTAAAATGCATTTGTAGTGGCTTATATCATTCAGAGACATCATCTAATGACGTTAGGCCACCTGATGTTGGGAATTTTTCCAAGCTATCCATTATGGTTCCATGCCAATTTATCTTCGTTGATGCTCACATTGTCGACATACTTTTCATGGCCTGAGAGGGGATCCTATTTAGGACAATTTGACAAGTTAGTTATGGTTATGGTAATGATTAATAATATATGATTATATATTATTATTATTCATTTTTCAATTTTTTATATTATATTATTAATATTAAATATTATTTTTTTAAAATAAATTAAGTAAAAATTAATAAATAATATATGATTATATATATTATTAATATTCATTTTTTAATTTTTTATATTATAATATTAATATTAATATATGATTTTTTTTTCAATCTTTTCGGCATTCTCGAAGGATTGAAAAAAAATTGGCAGCATTTCTGCTTGCAAATTCACATACCAAATAATTTCAAAACAAATAAATGCAAAATAAATTTAAAATCCTAAAAGTATTTCAAATTTAAAATAGTTTGGTTTTTGTTTTGAAATGGTTTTCTATTTTAGGTTCAAATGGTTTTTTTTTCAATCCTCTAAGCGTTCTCGAAGGAATGAAAAAAAATGGGCAGCATTTCTGCTTGTAAAATCACATTTTAAAATAAAACCGGTAGCATTTATGGGGTGAAATGCTACCGGTTGATATAAAAACAAAATAAATTAAATAATTTAAACAAATAATTGACAAATATGTAAAACCCTAAATCTATTTCATATTTGGTTTTTGTTTTGGTTTGAAATGGGTTTTTGTTTTGGTTTGAAATAGGTTTTTGTTTTAGTTAAATCAAATGGTTTTTTTCGATAAATTTGGTTTCAATGGCGGTTTAGTTTCAATGCCTATATATTAACCATTTCTAGAAAACCAAATTAAACCTAGATTTGATAAAAAACACAAATTTATACATAAAATATGAAATATATTTTTTTTAAATCACAAAACAAATGGGAGATTTCTACCAACCTGGTGAAATAGATGACATGATGGCGTTGCTGTGGGGAGGTGGCGTCAATATCGGGGAGGTGGCGTCGGGAAGGTGCTTGGTCGAGGTCCCCGGTCGCTCTGTCTCTGTCTCTGTGAATGCACTGCACGAAAACAGGCCCGGCTGGGCCTTGTTTTGTTTTTTTTTCTCTGTCGCATTCCCTCGATCGAGGTTTTGCTCGATTGAGGGTCTGTCAACCCACCGCACAACCGCCCGGACCCTATTTTGTTTTTTTTTTTTCTGACGCATTCCCTGTTTTTTTTTCGGTCGAGGTCCCCGGTCGCTTTGTCTCTGTCTCTGTCAATGCACTGCACGAAAACAGGGCCGATCGGGCCCTGTTTTGTTTTTTTTTTCTCTGTCGCATTCCGGTTTTGCTCGATCGAGGGTCTGTCAACCCACCGCACAACTGCCCAGACCCTTTTTTTTTTTTTTTTTTTTTTTATCTGACGGATCGAAAAAACCCTCTATCGAGGGATGGGTTAGACCCTCAATCGAGGGTTTAACACGTCCTCGATCGAGGTATGTTAAAGCCCTCAATCGAGGTATTTTTAAACCCTCGATCGAGCGTATAAAACCTCGATCGAGGGTCCAAAAAATGATTTTTCCCCTCGCGATCCGCCAAAAATGGTGAACCACATTCGTGGTTTCACCTTGTTCCAAATATCTTCTCTTCTCAATTGGAATTCTATCCCATGTAGTGGACCCAAAAACCCTGAGATGTGACACATGAGGCTTGTGACCACTATAGGATTTGAAAGGGGTTGTAACCTTAATGGAAAAGTTCGGCACTCTTTTATGAATGTATGCAGCAACATTCATGGCCTCATCCCAAATATTTGAATACAAACCTTTCGAATCAAGCATACAAGTGGCCATCTCTTTAAATGCTTGGTTTTTCCTCTAGACTACACCATTCTATTGAGGTGTGTAGGGGACTGTGTCTTGGAAATGGATTCCATTTTCTGCACAAAGTTGAAGCAGATTAGTTTTGACATATTCTCCACCGTTATTAGATCTAATATGTTTTATCTTTCTCCCAGTGGAAGTCTCAATAGAAGCTTTGAAATTCTTGAACCTTTCAAACACTTTCGATTTTTTCTTGAGAAAGTAGACCCTTGTGAATCTAGAAAAGTCATCAATGAATGTGAGAACATACCTTGATCCATTCATGGAAGGATTTGGTAATGGACCACTAATATCACTGTGAATTAACCCAAAAATACAAGAGTCCCTGTTATCTTTTCCTTGATTGAACTTGTGCTCAAAATACTTGTAATTAATGTGTCCAAACCTCTCCTGCCATATCCAACTAACCTCATTTCCATGAGCCGAAAGGGCACTTGGCTTTGAATATGGAAAAGAACTAGGAAAACTCATAGGTTTTTGCAACATGATTTGCCTTGCCTATTGCAATGAGTTTTCCATGGATAATCTCAAAAATTTCAACATAATTAGGGCTAAATACAACCTTCTTGGGAAAAGCAGTATGTTTCATTTGATACACAGAAAGCATATTCAAATCTAGAGAAGGAACATAGAGAACATTTTGAAAATTGCCATGTTCTAAGTGTATTGTACCTTTTCCTTTTGATGAAATTTGTGAATCATCTCCCATGTGGATCGAGATGAAGCTGTCAGATTCCAATGATCAAAAAGAGTCTTTTCTTGCAACCATGTGATTTTAAGCTCCTGAATCTATGAGAAGAGATTTTGTATTTGAAACACTTTCCATGAGTGCATGACCTCTTTTTGGATGATCATTACGGTCTCCATTTTCCTTCTTCCTTGCGCCATATGGAAGAGTGATATTGTTCTTCTCCAAGAGAAGGGCCATTTGGCCAATAGTATTCTTCATGCATGAGCTTTCAAGATGAAATCCCCTTCCATAGTAAGAACACTATGTCTTCTCCTTTCCCTTTTACTTGTCTTTTCTTGAGCCTGAGGGCTCATATGACTACTTGGTCTTCTCCTTCTTCTTAGGATGATCAAAATTGGTCTTCTCTTTATGATTTTTATTTACTTTAGCATTCGTATTGTTGGGTCCTTCAGCAAACAGGGATTGATATTTGGAGGATCTCATGGACCCCATCTGAACAAGCTTGTGTTGCTCTTTTGTTAATGACTCAATGAATGCATTCAAGGATGGAATCTTCCAATTCAGAATGGTGGTTTTTCCCGAATCAAAGGTAGAGAAAAACACTGAACACTCTACTCCTAGTTTTGAAATGATTGAAAGGATCAACTGATCATGCTTTTTCTCGACACCACATTGCTTCCACTGAAGCACCAAATGCTAGAACTTGGTGAAAAACTCATTGATGGTTTCAAAAATTTTAGGATTTAGGGAAATCAATTCATTCTCTAACTGATAATCCATCATATCATCCTACTTGACGGAGAGTGTATAATGTTGTTCCCATACTTCTATTGGAGTCTTTAATCTGTTGAGATGGAAAATAAGGTCTTTCGAAATATTGAGACATAAGAAACCATAAGATTCATCAAGATTATTGAAGAACTTGGATTTCTCTATAGCTGCATTAGTCTCTGGTTTTGTGCCCATAGTAACTATGTAGAGTCCCTTGAAGCACAATACTATCTCTATATCATCCTTCCACTGATGATAGTTGAAAGGAGTAAGAATATGGTTTGAAGAAGAGTCCATATTAGCTATAGAAAATGCAATAGGAGGCTTTGAGAAACCTATAGTAAAAAAAAAACAAACAATTTTTAGGTGGACAACCTCCACTTTTCCAGTTGCATCACACCCAAAATTTCCTTTCAAGCAAGCTTGATAAACCGGATGCACAATTATCAAGGATTTATGTGGAAAAATTTATGCTTATGGTGCAGTGTTGGAATAATTTTGAGCAAACTTGCTCAATATTCATCTGAAAAACTCTCCAGAAGAGTTTCCTTGTCCTGCCATGGTTCTAATACTATGTAAAATTCAAGCACAACATATCTAGAAAACAAGAACAATAGTTACTAGAGATGCATGCGACAAATTGTGTGTCAAAACATTGAAGCAAAAGGTTTGTAGCAGTTCATGCATTATCATTAACTCAGAAGATAGATTACAATGTGTAACAATGGAGATAATAGCCCAACAATTGGAATCATCGAGAGGTCATTCAAATTGAATGCATGAGAGTGGCTTATTGGTCAGTTAACACCACTCGGCACATCAGTTAACCACTTAACTGCCAAGTAATTGACTCTAACAGACTCTCAAACTGTCAAACTGAGTCTAATTGAGTCTACAAATCAACTGATTGCCGAAAATTAGGGGAGGGTTCCCTTTCGACTTCAATTAACTCTTTTTTAGGTGAAATTACACAAAATTAGTTCGAACTAAGTAGGAGGGCACCTTTCTGACTCCAGTTAGCTGATTGTTAGGTGAAACACACCCAGTTGGACTGATTCGGGAGCATTTATCATGGAAATCACCCCAATTGATTCCCTAAATGATGGAGGAGGCCCAATTAACTGAATTTAATGACCTAGTTGGCTCCTCGAATGAAGGAGGAGGCCCAGTTGACTGAAATTGATGATTTGCTAATAATGTAAGCACATATTTGAGTCAAAATACTTAGGATAAGTGGTAGTTAGGTTGTTAAGCCCAAATAAATGATGTGTTGTTGGAAAATGACTCCAACATGGAACACCTAGGTAGTGCCAATTTTGTTTTTAAATTATAATTTAAAAATAAATAAATAAATAATGCGGGGATTACAAATTAATAATAAAATATTAAACAAATGATGTGGTTGGTAAGTTTAAAGACAATATGAATATTCGTCTTAAATAATTGTCTTAAAATCCAATTCATTGTAGTAGTGTGACTTATTAATCTTCTCATTTGACCTACAAATTAGGATTTGAGGGGAAGGGTACTTTAATTTTTCCTATTGAAATCACAAGTTCAAACTAGAGTAACTCTTGACCCTTGCTCCAATTGTTTCTACTATCACCACCGACCCCTACTCTAGCTACGTCCATGCTTTCTTTCCTGCTTCATTCATAGGTTGTATCATACCCTCTTAAGATTCCATGGGCTATGCTTGAGCAAAGGAATGAGACATCCACCCCAAAACCACTGATCGACCTCCCTTAATGATTATTACCTCTAGTGGAGTATGTCTCTCCTCTATTTCATAAAGTTGAGAAGGAAACCATAAACACATATAAATGGTTTCCTTCCCTTAACGGAGCTCAATACTAGTTGAGTTATTCCCCGAGTTGAATGATTTTCCAGGCATCTGTACCATGAAAATATTTTTTTGTTGTCTTATTTTATAAGTATTTATTTACTCGTTCTTGAAAAGGATCAAGGTTTGTTATTGAAGTGATCCAAGATAATAGTTTTGGCATTCATGAACATACTTTTTAGATTCACTTCATGATCATTTGTATTTATCGATATCTATGATCAATGGACATTGTACAAATTGTATTTCATTTTCATCCAACCTTGATTTTTATTCAATCACCATTGTTTATAACTATTTTTCAATTGATTCATTCATATTGTCAGTTATTTTTTTATGTTTATGAAATTTCCTCTATATGGATTCTTGTGTTATTTGGGTTAGATATTGCTTATTAAAAACTATAGAGTGACAAAATGCAATTTCTGTCAGTCTATTGAGGAATTTGATTACTTTTCATTTGAAATACAATGTGTAACGCCCCATATTTTGACTAGGTGTGTTTATGAGTTAGACACCTTTAACTTTATTTGCTTGTTATCTGTTCGACTCAGCTAGACAGAGTGAACTATATTTTCGGCATGTTAGACATAATGATATGTTGCTACTACGGTTATGATGTTACTATATTCATGCAGTTATTAAGTTATGATTATCATGAGATTCATTGCTTTTATGATGAAAATATATGTTTTAGCGTTTTCATTGATGAAATGTGAAATATATGGTGTGGTACGTGGGTGCCATCCTATGATGAAATTGATAGAACTGTTATATTCCATACATACCTGTGATGCGATAAAATTGTGACGTGAAATAAAATGGTGTTGATGATATGGATCAATTGGTGATTGAATGGAAATGCTTGTTATAAAATGTGTATTTTGCGGAATACTAACCTACAGGACACGAGGGCTATGGGATAGCCGGATACTTGATCTAATATATGGATAAGAGCCTATCCATGCAGTGAACCTTAGCAACCGAAATTGATGATACGATGACATGGACCGATAATCTCGATAGCAGCAGAGTATGATTTGATAGGGGTGTAGACCCGGTATGTTGAGAGGGATGGATGTGTTTCCCACCCTATGTTCCTATGATACCCGAGGTCGTGGGAGGGCCGTGCTGAGACACACTCCCCATGTAGTTGTGATGATGATGGTCGGATGCCTGCTAGGGGAGGATAGGTCTGTTGTTCAGCCGACGCTATCGCTCTCAGGTTCTATGTGGTCAGGTCGGTGAGTCCGACACCCACTTTTGTACTAGCAGAGGAAGGATAGGGAGGATGTGGACATAGGTTAGGATGGGAGGATATGATAGCTAGTACTATTGAGGGTTGGGTATTTGTTGATAGGTAGCTTTCCTTGTACCTGATTGATTGAACAAATGTAATCATAAACATAATGAAATGAAATCTTAAAGGTTAATCGATAAAATAACCGATGATGTTTTAATAATATTATGATGAATGTATACTTGTTCAGTTTGCATTAAGTATTATTGGTATTAGTTAACTATTATGCATAGGAAATATGACATATGTTTATAGCACATGTCCGTCTTGTGCATACGCTGGCCACGCATGCACATTATGCCATGCGCGATAATATTGGTTTACAACATACTTATCAAGATTTAACAATGATATAGGTTATCATAGATAACTCAATTAAGTATTTAGTGAATGACTTAATTAGTAAAAGATTATCAATTTCTAATGTGTGAAATAAGTTAATTAGTCCTTGTATGTAAACATTGTAATGAACAATTAAAATAAGTGTCAGTAGTTGCAAGTATCCTCAAGTGAATGTGTCTTCAATATGAAGTATGATAGTTAAATATTAATACTAGAAGAGTGTGCTATATAATTGTTAATCATGATTAAATAAACCATTAAGTATATTTCATTATTTATACCCAGAGGCACTATGTTGACACTATCCATTAAACAAATAAATATTTTAATTACTATTCGCAATTAATTTAATTACTATTATTATTAATTATTATTGTTATTAATATTATTATTTAATTAATAATAATAATGATAATAATCTTTTTATAAAGCATAGTGGATTGAATAATTTATTAAATAGATTATTCATTTAGTTAATTGACAGAATCATTTCAAGTAAATTAAAAGGATTTGTTTAAATAAATTATTGAATAATCCCACTGCTCGAGAGAAACTTGGATGATTTAAGATAATATGTAATCGTCATTTTACCTGAAAAAGGGTGTTGCATTAATGATTTGTACTTCCAAAAAAAAAGAACCATGACAGCTAGGGAGGTGGAGTGATAAGGAAGTTATGACTTTATGAAGGAGGAGGGTTCCTATAAAGAGAAGAATTAACAAAGTAGTAGGGGGGTTATTGTGGGAGAACTGTGAGAATTTGTAGGGGGAAGTGAAATATTCCGAGGAGGGGGATAACTCGAATAATGGAGGAGGTAGGAAACTCCATTGAGGAGGGGGAAAACTCACTGAACAGTATGGTTATTGAACCAAGGACAAGGATGCTATGGGGTTATCGGTCTGTGGGCTCGGGGGATGGGAAATCCGTTGATTTCCTAGGGTCAGCAAGATTATAGCTGATCGACAGGGTGGACACATCATTTCGGGTTTCTAAGGGAACCTACAAAATCCACTACAGGAATCTTCTTACCTTACTGCAAATCTACGGATCCAGGTATTTTACTGAACTAGCTTAAATAAATTGTATTTTCTTTTATTTTCAAATTATGCATGTTAAAAGAACAGAGTTGAAATGAAAGATTTAAGTTTATGTTTATTTAAATTGTAGAGACATATAAACATTTAGATAAAAGAGACATAGACGGTTGAATTTTTCCAGAAAACATAAGGGAAGGACTTGGTATTTACATGAAAATGGAATAGAGACCCAGTGCCTAGGTAGGGCACTACACAATGAAATGTTAATGTACTATTACATTTTCAAATGAGAAGAACGATTTATGTTAGCATGTCAGCATTGAAGGGTTCAATATATCATATCCCCATATCCCTTCAATGTGAAATAGAACCCGACCCTTCAATTTTGATCCCTGGTATTAGTATTCTTGTTGCTTCACAATAAATAAATATGTCATATATTTCAAACTATAGCAAGTTGGAGGTATCATGCATAATTTACTCCAGTATTCTTAATAACTAAATTTATGGGAATTTTTTAGTTAATTTGTATTTTTAAAACTCAATGGTACCTAATCATGACCTAAGTTACATTCATGTTACATATCAGTTTTGAAATGGTATTCATTGATGAGGTATTCCCTTCTTAAACCATTTAAAAACACACATTAAGCAACCTCAATATAACTTGCTAGGCTCCCATATCAAGGAGTATAAATCAGTGTGCAAGAATAAATTTAGAACTATAGTTTATGATGGCTATGAAATTGAGGGTAGAGGTAGTTACAAAATTCCAGATGGCACTCAATGATATTTATTTCAACTACCCTCATTGCTCAACCAGTGATCAATGCCTTGGTGCCATTTAATTGAGCTTACAGATATGTGATTGTTTTTATTGTTGATTGGTTGGCTTCAACCTTTATGGAGCCTCGTGATTTCTAAGAAAAGAAACTTCTCATTTTGAACTTTTATTATCGATCAGTTAGCTTCAACCTTAATGTAACCTCTCGATTTCTAAGAAAAGAAACTTCTCAGTGTGAAATTTTAGTACATGAAGAACCATAAGGAAATATGCACGCGACAGTAGACTAATAAAGTCTGTTGTAAGGGCTCTGATGTACTTTCAAGATCTGTACATAGCAAGAACGTTTCAGTCAGACTAGAGATACCAGTGACCCACCAGACACATCTCCACATCTATCATGCATGAAATAGACCATCTCCATACATATCAGGATGCAATGTAGTATGCTCATACCATTGCATTGAAAGGTGTCATCTACTAGTTGTAACTCAAATTTGAATTTTGAAATGCCTGCTAAAACTTTTGATCTCCCCCCTTTCATTCAGCCCCTCCTCAATCGACTGAAGAAAAGAAAAATCTTCCAGGTAGTAACGACCACCACCCCCTTTCATTCGTCCCCTCTTCACACAACTGAGGAAAAGAACAAGCTTCCAGGTGGTAGATTTATAGGTTGATTTTCAGTCTATTCTATTAAAGAAGGTCGATTTCTTTGGATCTCCCTGTAAATATAATTGTGATGGTGTTATGGAGTTCAACGTCACCGGAGAAAGAGATATGGAAGCCGCTCTTGAAAAACATATTATGGACAAACTCTTGGAGTGGATCTACACTTATTTAATTCTCTCTATGAAGGATCATTTCGGGGAAATTAAGAGGGCTATGATCTCTTCTATGTCATCAATGACGTTTTGAATGACTACTTTGGATTTCTTGTAGATCAAGCAACATCTTCCATACCGGAACTGAAAGCGGCCATGTTTATACCTGGATCAAGGAACCGGGTGTTAAATGTGATGAAAATGTAGATAAATAGGTGTTGGTTTTGCTGTTGGTCAGTAGCTATGAAGATTATAAAGATGCAATATAGCCAAAAATTGGTAACGCTAGAAGATTGATTATTTAACATATTGAACGTTGCTCTCCATGTAAACACAGTAATAAGGTTTTTTCCCATTCACTTCAAAGTTCTCCATTTTCTAGTAAAAGTCCCCAAAAAGAATGTGGAAAATGATGTTGAAATGGTAAGGTATCAAACATCACAGATTTTGTAAACTCCAAGAGTGGAAAAGTTCTTCGAATAGATTGGTTGAACAATTACTCTAAATTTTCGTAAAATTTATAGAAGCATGATTTATATACAAAAATCTATGACAACAAATCTTAGGGATAAGCTTCATGTAAAGAACAAACCCAACAAATTTGGGTCATACAAATAGGATTGATGTTATTCGATAAGCTTAGTCACATGGCATTACATGGAAACAAAGCAAGTTATTAGTAGTGTGTGTGTGTGTGTGTGTGTATATATATGAAAATTCAAATTCCCCAGTTTAGATATAACTTGTTATCACTGTGTTTAAAGAGTTAAAAAATTTATTATGTTTAAACTTCTCTTTATTATCTTATCACTATGTGTTTAATAGTTAAAAAAAAATTACGTTATCATTGTATGTTTAAGAATTAAAAAGGCATTAAACAGAAAGAAAGCAAGTTATTCATAATATATATATATATATATGAAAATTCACATTCCCCAGTTTAGATATAACTGGTTATCACTATGTTTAAGAGTTAAAATTTTTATTACTTTATCATTGTATGTTTAAGAATTAAAAAGGCATTACACTGAAACAAAGCAATTTATTCGATATATATATATATATATATATATATGTATGTATATGAAAATTCAAATTCCTCTACTTAGATATAACTGGTTATCGCTGCGTTTAAGAGTTAAAAAGTTTATTACATGTTCATTGTAGGTTTAAGAGTTGAAAAGTTAAAGGAATTTTAACCAGTTAAAGGGGTTTTAACCTTTCCCTAGTTGTACACATCTATTTGTTGATTGATTTACACAATTCTCCATTTAAATGACAATGTAGGTGGAATTGGTTATCATTGTGTGTTGTATAAAATGGTTGGGAAGTAGAGTGGGCTATTACAATGCTAGTTAATATTCATATATCCAAAAAGTTGAATATCAATAATTTATTCATTATTTGTTCATAAGTAGTAGGGAATAAAAATACTTAAATTTCTTTTGAATGGAATATATATGAGTCAATATTCTTACAAGTTTCCATCAAAATATTGCTAACATTAGACTACTTCTTCAAGCATATAAGCTTTTCTCTTTTGGTGCACCTAAAACCTGTTACATATTCCCCCTTAGGGAGGAATCGAATGACAATTTTGAGTGAAAACAGGGTCCAACTCTTCCATCTTTTTATTCTGCAATGTTGGCAATTCTTTGTTCACCGTAGTTCTGCATCCTCTGCGGACTGTTTTATTCACTCACATGAGCTCTCTTTCTTTTAAAAACTTCTGACATAGTGTTCTCTTCTTCCATTATAATATTTACTATTTACAATACCCACAATACTACAATACCTGCATTAAATAAAATACATACGCATCAGTTAAATTCCCAATCGACCAACCACGGCCACATACTTCAGTTGATCCCACCTAGACATAATAAGATGCCATCTATTTCAAAATCTACTCTAGTTTTTATTACTTTTGGAAAATTTTGGTCCCTTGCTTCCTGGGGATTAAGAAGTCTTTTAGGCCGGGAAAGATGTTAGAAGAAGGGATTAGATATCAATCACTTAAGTTTAAAGGTCGTGGCTCCATTGGTATCGTTCCATATGCCGAGCATAGTTCATAAATCCCCTAAAGTCACATGAAAATATATAATATGTGAACCTAATTCTTGATTAATATATATATATATATATAATCATCATTTAAAATGGAAATTGGACTATAATGTGAATCCAACCCTCCACGGGAGTAAGAAATAGAATGATATTTTACAAAGTAAATGAAATTGACAGTTAATGAAGTTATGAGTGCTACCAGAATCAATGAGTAGTGTGAGAGGGAGATTCTTGAAGTAACCCCTGACCTGCATTGTTTGTGGAGTGCTGACTCCGGCTAAAGCATGGAGAGATATATTTGGGTGGTCATCTTGAGATGGAGGGTCAATAAGCGGCTGTTGAATTTTGACCTGATCATCTATTGTATCTAGAGTTTCTTCACCAAGTTCAGAGGAAGGTGGAGAATCCACATCCAAGAGATAGAGTTGTTGCTCAACACATCTATGGCCCCAAGTTAATTTCTCATCACAATAATTACAAAGCCCTTTTTCTCTACATGCCTGCGTCTTTGCTTCAGAAAAATGTTTGATAGGAGTTGGTCGAGGAGCTGCCATGATGGGAGGTTTTTGGGAAACCATATTTCTGAATGGAACGAAAGTGGATTTGGAGCGCTTTTGGGTTGTGATATTGTCCTTTGCCAACTTAGCCAACCCTTAGACTTCCATCCTTGTGTTGGAACAAAACATTTTAACCTCTGATCGGATTTCATCCTTGATAACACTGATAAAACAAATCCTGTAGAATTCATCAGACAATCTTTCTGTGTGATTGGCCAGTTTCTCAAATTTTGTCTGATACTCTCTCACAGTTCCAATTTGGCAAAGTTTAGTGAGTGCTCCTGTGACGTCATCAAAAGAACTAGGAACAAATCGTTGCAAAAGGAGTTGGAAAAAATTTGTCCATTTTGGCTCTTCATGAGCCTTGATGTACCAACAATACCATTGAAGGGCTTCATGCTCCAAATGAAAGATGCAAGTGGAACTTTGTTGACATCAAAAGTATTATGCAAACTAAAATATTGTTCTGCCTGGTATATCTATCCAGTCGGATCATTACCATTGAAGCAAGGAAAATCAAGCTTCCACCCATGAAATCTACTGGAAGAAGAGAACCCAGTGTCTGCATAACATTATGGTTGTCGTTTACTATTCATGGTTGAATGTTGAAGATGAAGGCTGAGAAATTTTTCATCCAAATCTTGGAGTTTGGTTTTGAGCGTTGCCGGTTCTTCCTCCATGATTGTTGCTCTTGTGTGAATGACAACCATAACCATGAGTTTTTTTTTGAATGGGTAGAAAAACAAAAATAGAGCTTCTTTAGTAAAGGAAAATTTGGATTAGGGAAAAATGTTGATGGGTAATTGGGGTTTGACTAGGTTTTGGACACTTTCTAATGGACAGGGATGCAAAAAATGGGGATTTAATAAGATAGGTGAAAGAATGGGAAAATTTTTCAGAGAGGGAAAAAGAAGCAGAAATAGGAAATGAACATTGTGGCAAAATTTGAAAGCGATTGGGTGAAAATCAAAGAAGTTATGGAAAACCCTAAAAATAGACGGATGTGGGATTTATGGCTTCGAGAAGTGGAATTTGGGATAGCGTCCTCAGGAATGAAATATGCAGAATGGGATTGTAGGGGTGTAAGTGAGTTTTCAAGGGAAACATAGTTAAAACAAAGAAGATATGGTGAAAAATGAAATTTTATACTTTTTTTTTTTTTTTTCGGAATGGATCTAAAACGGCTCAAAATTGATCGACAACAGTTCTAGATAGATGTAATCTGCTATTTATGAGTTGAAAATAGATATCGACTGCAGGTATGCTCGGCTTCCTATCGGTTCAGGGGATTCACTCGGCCACCAATGTTGTTTGACGACCTGCGTATTGGGGTAGTACCCCTCACTCCATGGCTCAGATAAAACTGATAATTGCTTTGCCACAAAAAATAGCTCTTAGTTTACCTCACGAGTGGGAACTAGTCAATTAGGTAGGGGTCGTTTCCCTTTTTGCTGGCAGGTCCTCTCAATGGGCCAACTACTTCGGGGTTCCTATGGTACTCACAATGAGTTTTAGGGCTATGCCCAAGTACTTCCCACAATTAAGGAGATAGGCATTATTCCCATATCCGAACCTACAATGGAAAGGAACAATATAGATGTGAAAAAAAAATATTGCCATAAATTCCACCTAATGAGCCCAAGAGAGTGCTTTGATAGGTTAGATGTAAGGAACCTCCAGCAATTAATTAATTAAAATCCATGATATATTAGAAATAATAGAATGCAGAAGAGATTTATTGATCATGGGCCACTTCGAGGGGGAAACCTCCTTTGAGCAAGCTCAATACAGAACAACTCTTGGATTCCTTAATTGGCCTCAACACATACTTATATACTAAGTCTATGCATCAATACTATGGATCAATACCATGGAACATATAATACTACAAGATGACTTACAAAGCTTATGCGTCCAATACTATGGATCAATACCATGGAACATATAATACTATGGGATAATACAAACTATGGATCAATACCATGGAACATATAATACTGCGGTATGACTTACAAAGCATATGCATCCAACAACAATATACTAACAAAGTAAAGAGAAGGATTGACATGGGTTCCTAACAAGAACAGATCTGTAATTGGCGACAAAGAGAAAGTCATGTCGAAATGATCGACGCAAAAGTCATAAGTCACTGAAACGGGTCAGCAAGAAACAGAAAGTGCGGTGATCGGTGTAAAATTGGAAGTTGCTCCGAAAAGGGTCGGTGAGAAACAAAAAGTGCGCCAATCAGCGTAAAATTAGAAGTTTCTCCGAAACGGGTTAGCGAGAAACATAAAGTGTAGCGATCAGCATAAAATTGGAAGTTGCTCTTAAATGGGTCGGAGAGAAACAGAATGTGCGGAGATCAGCGTAAAATCGGAAGTTGCTCTGAAACGGGTGTTAGGAACCCATGTCTTTACTTTGTTAGTATATTGTTGTTAGACGCATATGCTTTGTAAGTCGTCCCGTAGTATTTGTTGATCCATAGTTTATATTAGCCCATAGTATTGACCCATAGTATTGGACGCATATGCTTTGTAAGTCGTCCCATAGTATTATATGTCCCATGGTTTTGACTCATAGTATTGGCGCCTAGACTTAGCCCATGGTTGTATTGACACATAGTATTGACCCATGGTATTGGTACCTAGATTTAGTATATAAGTGTGTGTTGAGGCCTATGAAGGCACGGTGAAGTTAATTTTATTGAGCTTGCTCAAAGGAGGTTACCCCCTCGAAGTGGCCCGTGATCAATATAAAAGTGATTTTGTTCTATTATTTCTGATATCGTGTGTATTTGCATTAATTAATTATTGCAGGTTCATCACATCAGGTCGGCGAGAAACAAAAAGTGTGGTGATCAATGTAAAATTGGAGGTTACTGCGAAACGGGTCGGCGAGAAACAGAAAGTACTGTGATCGGCGAAAAATTGGAAGTTGCTCCAAAACAGGTCGACGAAATTCAAAAGTCGACCTAAATAGGAAATTTGAGCAATCTCCGGGGGATTTTTCAGGTGCTCAAAATTGAAAAATGCCATGGAATTTATGCGCCAGATTGCGCAAAATTGGAAGATTTACAAAAACAAAATATAAAGTCATACGTAACAATCTATGCTTTGTGGCCAATGTTAATGGATTAATTTTTATAGATAAAATGTTGGTGCAGAGGACTATATAATTACCCGTAACTGATCAAGATATTGGTGAAGTAAACACTAGGAGAAGGTATAGTAATTAATGCAAATAGAAATAACAAGTTATGAATAATACTTTGGTGGTATAGCTATGTATGTACTTCCTAGTGGATTGATTTAGCTAGTAAGTAGATTTCAGTTGTGTAGTCTTGACTTCAAAAGAAGAAAAAAAATCTAACTACCGAGTCCCTACAATATCAACAACTGCTGATAGCATCATGAACAATGAGCATCTAGTAGGAAAATCCTCCCTGAGTGTGCAGATGCATGAATGTACCCACTCTCGCTGGGTAGTAATATCAACAAGAGTGATATGGACGACCTCATCATCATACAATAATCCTGATGCACCTGCAATCCAAACAAAACACAAATGCTAGTGAAAATATACACTATAACTTGCAAGTGAAATTGAATGCATTTTATATTAAGAATTTACTAAAAATGTATCTAAAAAAAATATGCACTTAATGTACCTGTGTCCTGGTGTACATCCTCCTCCTCGGTATCAAGATGTATATCGTCAGGATGAACCAATGCACTATCTCTCCTGTTGTTGCCACTGTAATTCTCCATTTTGGCTTTACCATTAGAACTATCATTACATGTTTGTAATTGCTTATTATTGTGTAACTTCATTAGTTTGATGACACTATGGACATATGGATTTATTATTTTGTGGAAATTATATATATGTGTGTGATGTTAATATTATGAGTGTGATGTTGATTATCTCTCTAGCATGCAAATTTTAATGAATGATGGGTACGTGGATACCAAGTTGAAAGTTATATGTTAGATGGATGGATATGATACCAGGTGCATGGTACATAGAAATGATTTTCATTATTTTTAATTAGTAATGAAATGTATATATATACATGTCAATGATTGCACGATATTCTCAATATTATGATTGGAGACTAACCTATAGGTTAAAAGGGCTAACCGATAGTTGGATCCTATGAGATGGGAGTACCTCGGGGACATGAATTCCAAGATTGGAATGGTATGCAAGTGAATTATTATGGTTATGTGTGATAATTGGATTATTATCCTGATGTCTGGGCTAGTGTGGGGTTTCAGGAAACTTGACCGCCCAAATTGGTTATTTGATGACAAAACCTGAGTACATAGTCCCTTGTTCCATTAGGCGGGTGGATGCATTACCCACCATTTATCCCCAAAACCTGGAGTCATGGGAGGGTTGTGCTACGACATAATCCCCAAGGTGTGTGATGATGACTGGTAGGTGTCTGTTGGGGAAGCTCGGTCGATGTAGTTGACACTTCCACTTATGTGTTCTAACTAGATCCGATCATGCCGTGACACTTCAGGGTAGTCGAATAGAGGAAGGATAGGATGTCGAAGTTAGTTGTGAATTAGATAGGAGGTAGGTAGATAGGAATGTCATGGAAGTTTAAATGGAAACATAATTTACTGTGTGTGTACTGGAAACCTTTGCTTGATTCTTGTGTCGTAATTCAGTATATTATGTTTGTTTCATAGGTTATTATGATTGAGTCAGTAAAAGTGGCAAGACATTTCAAATTCATATTTAAGTATGCATCTACATATAATAACTTATGTGATTATGTTGTATGTATTTTTTAGTACTATTAGTGTACCTATACGAGATATGTAAGCAATAGCTTCGTTTATGTAACCCATCTACCTATGTTGTATGAATTATTATTATACTATCAAACTTGGCTTGTATGCATTGTGATTATGAATGATCACGTTATAATTACTCTTACCTACTTAGATGTGAAATAAAACTATTACGTCAGGTATAAATAAATGGTTAATTAATTGTGATTAGGGTTAGTTAATAATCATGGTCAATGAAGGTTAATTAATGCTAATGATGTGAGTTAGGGGTTAACATGTTGGTTAATAACTTGGTCGATAAATGTTAATGATGATTAACAATGTTAATAAGGTTGTTTTTAACTTAATTGTTAATTGAAGTACTTGGGTATTAACTGATTAAATAAGTATTATTGATCTTAATTACTTCAAGACCTTGGTTTAATTGATAATGGTATTTGTAATATTAATTAAATTATTATTAACTTGATCTATTAATATTAATTGTGTGATGATAATGTTAATTAATGTTAATGAGATTATTATTAACTTGAGTAATAATTGTTAATTAGTTTTAATTATAACTAAGGTGTAATTAATATTGTACTAGGTGAATGAGTTGGGTTTTAGTTGTAAAATAATATTATTTAATTAATATAAATATATAATTCATCAAATTTTGGATATAATTATTGATAATTGTTTCGAAAAGGAATGTTAGTATAATTGTAAATATCTATTGATCAAATTTTATATTATAAATTGTGCCGAAAGGGAATGTCAGCTGAATTGTAAAGAATGATGATTTTGCATAATAAATAAGTATTGAATATATGTATATTATGGTTTTGATGGGATATGACTGACATAGTAGGTGGAAAATCATTTAAGGAGCGGATAAGGGAGTAAATAAGGGAAAGGGGGGTGATAGGAAAAGATATAGAGAGGAGGAAGGGGATTTTGGGAGGACAAGGATCACATGGGAAAATAATGGAGGAGGTTTTTTTTTAGGATTTTGAGGGAAACAAATTGCACTGTTTGGGCTTGTTGTACTCAGGTTTTGGGATCAATGGTGCAAGGAACTATGTTTCTTCGAGCTAAGAAGTCGGTGAGGCTTTCCTAGTTGGCAGTGTGTCAAAACCTGTCTAAGGCAGTTGAGTTTTTGGTTGCAGACACCACCGTTGTAGAGAACATGGAGCTAGCATGGACAAACTACTAACCTACAGGTATTTTTCTAGATTAGTTATTTCAAATTTAAAAGAGCTTTAACCATATGTATATGTTGAAGGAAATGCAGAGAAAATAAATTGGTTTATACCTGTTAATAGATTAATCCTCTATAAAATATAAGTTGAATTGTATTTGGTTATACCTATAAATAGAATAGTCAATTTATTCCTACACAATAGCATGCAAAAAGAAAAACTATAAACATAATAGAAACCTTATCTCATTGAATCAAGGATATAAAAACATACAAACAGAATATTGATCCAAACTATGTAAATTGTTTTAATGTGAAAATTAAAGACCCGGAAAGGCCTTTACTGTATTTCCTCTAGAATGACTGTGGACCTTAAGGACACCTGTCGAGTGACCCGGCTGAACAAACTTTGATGAAGTGGTCTCTTGAGCCTTGATATGTCTTAAAATATTGAGGAAAAATTAAAGATGTGAATGATGATAATTGGATAAATGAATTTATGAATTAAATGACATATGTGTAGGACCCCTCCTTTAGGGTCCCCTTGAATTGAACCTGAAACTTTAACAACTTCATACAAACAAACTAGCCATTATAGTTATTGGAAAAATAAAATAAAAGAGTGAATAACTTAACAAAAATAAGCAAAACCTTAACCTCTCAACCCGATCCAGCTGGTCCATTGTCGTCTGCGTCTTCCGTAGGATCCCTCCAGCAAAGCTCATGTAACCATTGGTGAAGCAACCATTAACTTCACCACCCAACCATAGGCTCATGCTTTCAGTCGCATGGCCTCCCCCAAGCTTTGGGTCGTAAATTTCACGCACAATTCTCAAGAAACCCAGCTTGGGTTTCCCCCCCACCAAGATTTCCAGCCAAACCCTCAATAGCAGCAAGTCATGAGGTAACTCAATATTATGATAGTCATCCAGGATCTGGGTCACTTACCCATTCCCCATGCCTTCTTTATAAAGGAAAATGTTATGCGACACATGTCGCTTCATGCATAAATAGTTATTTAATTAATTTTTTAATTAAAAACAACTCACCCATCCAAGTGTCAGTTTCTCTAGGAGATGCTCCAACATCCCTATGTTTGCTCATGTCTGTCCCCTATATATTTTACTTAAATCCTAGCTTTTAGTTGACTAGGTGTCCATGCTTAGGATTCTACTTTGCTCCTAAATAATGGTTTATATTATATTAAATGCTCAAAATAATAACTCATGTGCAAATGCCTAAATTAATCAATATTATTTAAAAGTCAAAATAATTATTTATGTGCAAATGCCTCAAATAGTCTTATGCATTTTCCAAGCAATGATCTAGGTGTAATCTTATAAGTTTTTATGCAGTTAAGTTTAACAATCAATTTCACTAAGATCTCGGTGCCGCACCGTTGGGCTTCCCATTCCTTAATTTCATTTCCCTGACATGGCACCACTCCGTCGGGTCCAGTCATCTGTAGTTTCCATTCCTCGGAAAGGTACCACATCATTGGGTCCTTGCGTCCATTCTTTCCATTCTCGACAGGGTACCACACTGTCGGGCCCTTCTACCATCATCCTTTCGTTTTGACTTGCGGGAACTTCATGTAGGGATTTCAGGAACCGTTACCTTCCATCCTCCATCTACACACTATTAGGGACTAATGGCGTTGAGGAGTGAGTCCGTTCTCATTGCGCGCCCCCAACTCGTACGTGACCAGCTCCGTCGTGGCCCACCTTGTACACCCTCAAGCTTCCCTCTTGAGCAAGCGAATCAGTGCTTATCTACTCAAGCATGGTATTCCGTCGGAAGTCGACATCGTCGTCGCTCTCCCTGTGTGTGATTTACTCGTACTCTACGACCCTTCATATTCCTTTGTGTGTCCGTCGGTGAACCGTTTCACCTATCGCTACAAAAACTTTCTCACAAACAAATTATTAGTAGTACTGTCCTCAATAATCATCATTTGATTCATAAATATGCTACTTCGTTAAGCATTTATAATTCACTCAATCATTACTCATTCATCTAATCAAATATGCATTTCGTCGATAATTACTTTCTTCGTTCTCATCCCATAATCACCGTATAGCTAGTCGTTAAGCATCATTCATAAACATATTTTCCATAATCATTGTTAATCGTTAAACACATGTAATCAAGCATTTAAATCTACTGTTCAGATACACATACTCACAATAAAATCAAAGAGTTATTTTATTAATGTTTCAATCGGTGATACGAACTGTTACACCAAAACCTCGAGATGTTAGTGAAGGTCTCCCACCAGGATCTTAACATCCCACCACGCTCCGTAGTCCAGACTCTGGGCTGGATGTGCGCCCGTACGATGGTGTCCCCTTTGCGTCGTACGAGCCCCGGGCGAACACTGCAATGCCAGCATTGCCACCCGCTCTGTGACTTGAACCTGGGTGGAGGCTCTGATACCAGAAGATACGAACCGTTACACCAAAACCTCGAGATGTTAGTGAAGGTCGCCCACCAGGATCTTAACAATCGGTCAAGTCACTCAATAGGTGCCCTCAATGTCTATAGTAGTCTAGGGGCACTACATACACCCCTACTTATTTAGAACTTTGTCCCGAAGTTCAGAATAAAGCAAGAAAACTATGACGTTTCTCAGTTGCATCCTCCCAAGTCACAAAGCTAGGACTGTAACTGTCCTACTACACTTTGACTTGATCAATCAAGGATAATCACTAAGCAAGAACTAATCAAACAATTATACCACTCCAGACATATAATTTAATTGCTTAATTCATTTATCAATTATTGTCGTCATTCACATCTTCAGGTTTTTCTCAATCATTTAAGACATATCAAGGATCAAGAGACCACTTTATCGAAGTTGTTCATCCGGGTCTGTAACGCCCCATATTTTGACTAGGCATGTTTATGAGTTAGGCACCTTTCACTTTATTGCTTGTTATCTGTTGACTCAGCTAAACAGAGTGAACTATATTTTCGGCATGTTAGACATGATGATATGTTGCTACTGTGTTAATGATGTTACTATATTCATGCAGTTATTAAAGTTATGATTATCATGAGATTCTTTTATTTCATAATGACAGTGTATGTTTGATAATCGTCCTGGAGGAAATGTGATATATATGAGGTGGTAATTATGCTGTGATCGATTTGATGATTTTATGTGATGAAATAAATGATGCTGACAATATGGATCAGACAATGATAGAATGGAAAATATATGTTTTAGCGTTTTCATTGATGAAATGTGAAATATATGGCGTTGTACATGGATGCCATCCTATGATGAAATTGATAGAACTATTATATTCCATGCATACCTGTGATGTGATAAAATTGTGACGTGAAATAAAATGATGTTGATGAAAATTGGTGATCGAATGGAAATGCTTGTTATAAAATGTGTATTCTGCGGAATGCTAACCTACAGGACACGAGGGCTATGGGATAGCCGGATACTTGATCTGATATATGGATAAGAGCTTATCCATGCAGGGAACCTTAGCAATCAAAACTGATGATACGATGACATGGACCGATAATCTCGAGAGTAGCAGAGTAGGATTTGATAAGGGCGTAGGCCCAGTATGTTGAGAGGGATGGATGTGTTTCCCACCTTATGTTCCTATGATACCCGAGGTCGTGGGAGGGTCGTGCTGAGACACGCTCCCCATGTATGTTGTGATGACGATGGTCGGATGCCTGCTAGGGGAGGATAGGTCCGCTGTTCAGCCAACGCTATCGCTCTCAAGTTCTATGTGGTCAGGTCGATGAGTCTGACATCCACTTTTGTACTAGCAGAGGAAGGATACGGAGGATGTGGCAGTAGGTTAGGATGGGAGGATATGATAGTACTATTGAGGGTTGGGTATTCCTTGACCTGGAGTTAGTGGTAGTAGGTAGATTTCCTTATACCTGATTGATTGAACAAATGTAATCATAAAAATAATGAAATGGAATCCTAAAGGTTAACTGATAAAATAACCGACGACGTTTAGTAATATTATGATGAATGTATACTTGCTCAGTTTGCATAATTATTATTGGTATTAGTTAGTTGTTATGCATAGGAAATATGATGTATGTTTATAGTACATGTCCGTCTTGTGCATAAGCTGGCCATGCATGCACATTATGCACATGCGCAATAATATTGGTTTACAACATACTTATCAAGATTTAACAATGTTATAAGTTATCATAGATAACTCAATTAAGTATTTAGTTAATGACTTAATTAGTAAAAGGGTATCAAGTTCTAAGGTGTAAAAGAAGTTAATTAGTCTTTGTGTGTGAACATGGTAATGAATGATTAAAATAAGTGTCCTTAATTGCAAGTATCCTCAAGTGAATGTGTCTCCAATATGAAGTATGAAAGTTAAACACTAATACTGGAAGAGTGTACTCTATCATTGTTTATTATGATTAATTAAACCATTAAGTGTATTTCATTATTTATACCTAGAAATACTATGTTGACACTTATCAAATTAACAAATAATATTTTAATTATTATTCACAATTAATTTAATCACTATTATTATTAATCGTTATTGTTACTAATATTATTATTAAATTAATAATAATAGTGATAATAACCCTTTTTATAAAGCATAGTGATTGAATAATAATAAATTTATTAAATAGATTATTCATTTAATTAATTAACGAAATCATTCCAAGTAAATTAAAAGGATTGTTTAAATAAATTATTGAATAATTCCACTACCCGAGAGAAATTTGGGTGATTTAAAATAATATATAATCCACTTTTATGCCTTAAAAAGGGGTTGCATTAATGATTTGTACCTCCGAAAACGGTGACATCTAGGACGGTGGAGTGATAAGGAAGCTATGGAATTATGGAGGAAAAGATTTCTATAAAGAGGGGTTTTACAAAGTAGTAAGGGGGGATTGTGGGAGAACTGTGAGGATTTTTTTGTGAAATTGGAGGAATGTCGAGGAGGGGGTTAACTCAGCGAGATATTACCATGGAAAGGTTCGATGGAAAGCTGCTGTCGGGATTATCGGTCTGTGGGCTCGGGGACTAGGAAATCCGTTGATTTCCTAGGGTCAGCAAGATAATAGCTGATCGGCAGGGTGGACACATCATTTTGGGTTGCTAAGGTAACCTACAGAACTGATTACAGGAATCTTCTTACCTCACTGCAAATCTACAGGTCCAGGTATTTTACTGAGCTAGCTTGAATAAAAGGTATTTTCTTTTACTTTCAAATTATGCATGTTAAAAGAACAGAGCTGTAATGAAAATTTAAGTTAATGTTTATTTAAATTACAGAGACATGTAAACATTTAGGTCACAGAGACATAGACGGTTGAATTTTTCCAGAAAACATAAGAGAAAACTTGGTATTTACAGGAAAATACAAATAGAGACCCAATACCCAAGCTAGGGCACTACATTTGGTATCAGATCCTGGTTCGAACTCTCGAACCTAAGGGCCTACTGGAAATAGAAACTAAGCATCCCTAAGCAAAATATCTGTGAATCTAGGTAGAACCCTATGCAGAAATCCGAAATCAATGTTCCAGATTTTCCAAACCGTCTTCCCTAAATTTTGTAACATTAATTTACCTGCACAATATAACAAAAGACAAGGTAAGTAGCATGCAAATCAAAGGATTTTAAAATTTTGCAGAGGCAAAAAAAATTGACACCTCAAAATTAGAACTTGGGGAAACACCTATCTACCAGAATTAAAAAAAAAAAAAAGAAAAAAAAAAAGGTATTTCTGTATTAAAATAATTATAAAATTGCAGCTGAACCATACAGCATGTAAATACAAAATGGGAAGCAGACCTTTGTCATACTTGTCCAAATTTAAAAAAAAAGAGGAGTTCTATTTTGCTTCCTATTTGAGCCATCATATTAAAACTGATGCATATACTTCTTTTTCCTCTTATTCAGGATTTGAAATCGACGCTTAGACCTCAAACAAAGAATTCATCCTTTTAGATTCCTACTAGTTTGACAATAGAAAACCACTTTTCAAACAGTCTAGACTCCCAGCGTGAGTTAGGGCATAATACGTCTACTTTGGTATTTACCCAAAAGACTCTCGAATGAAAACAACATACAAAACTACCACATAAGTTTCGCTTACATTATCCAAGAAAAACGAATTAGGAGGGTCCAAAAGAAATGTTGCTACCGCCAGACAGTCGCCACCTTTAGGAATGAACGCCGCCTGCTGCAACGAGTTATCACCTGGCTCATAATAAATAAATAAAACACAAAGTGTGGTTACACTATTCTCTAAAACATTAGAAACGAAGGAAATTGTTGAAGATGATAAAATAAAACCGTTTCAATAGTACTAAAAATATAATAACTACAATTAAACTTGTAAGATTTCATGCACAGTTTCAAATATTGGACCAAGCTCAATCTCAGCACCGTGAGCCATTTTATGTGGCAACCAAACCCTTACCACATCCAGATTTATAGCGGAATCAAGTCGAATACCAAACCAGCGCTCAACATTGAGCACCAAAGCCAAATGAAGAGCATAATCAACACACAACTCCTTGGAATACATTTCTAATTTCATACCACCAAACCGCAAATTATAAAACCAACAAACTGGGAAGAGCTGAAACAACTGTCATACCATAAATTTCATCCCCGAATTTAATCCATCTCCTCATTTTGTCCTTTCCTCCCTCACGAAATCTAGCCTGGCGACCTAACCCTAAACTCAAGATAAACTATAACGTACGATGAGGGGAGCTCGCAGTAACTCATATTCGTGGGTATGCTTTAAAAGATACCGGAATGGGGTGAATGGAAGAGAGCACTAGAGTAGAGCGTGAGCCCGGGTAATCACTAACAAGCTATAGAGTTTCAAATATGTATTAACCTTTCTGACGGTAAATGCAAACTATAGAGGTCAAACCTACGTTTTAAATTTTTACATGTCTGTCATTGTTGACATGTTCCATTGAAATTTCCCTGTCAAATACGTTCTTGAAATGTTCTTAAAACTCTCAAATTCCAGGCCTGACCCTAACCATGACCCTACAATGAAGAGTACAAGGACACCAACAAACCTTAGAACGGCGGCGACAACTACAAACCGAGAGAAATTCCGCACAAATCCATGCAAGAACTTTGGTGGCCTATGCAGGTCACTTACGAGCTCACACAAGAGCATTTCCTCCTTGTCACCTTGGGCCAAACCTTAGCGCTTAGCACTGCGAGCTCATCACGTGAGGAGCAACCCAAGCACCAAGTTCCCTCAAACCCCTTCGTTCATAGGGCCCAGCCATCCTATGCCGTGGGTGAAAGGGTAAATCGACAGCAGGTATGGGAGCTTCCTTAAAATATCGAGGAGTGTCGACTTCCCCACTCTCGAGCATACCTTCTATGCCAATAAAACTTAGTTCTTGTCCATAAATAGGGAGCGGATCTGATGCCACATAAGGCGGTTTCCGCATGGGCCATAGCTGGTTTCTTATACCACTTTACGTGTATGCGGACGAGTAAAAATTTGACACGTGTGACGGCAGTTTTCTTACTGCGACCACCAACCACCGTTATCGTGCGTGCATGTTGCCGATGCGGATTAGAAAGGGAGCTGTCCATCTTCATCTACGGACCTTGCGCACCTTCGAACGAAACGAACTTTACCCCGTCGTCACAATGGCAATCTCCCCAATTTGCTGCATCGAATTTCCATGGTGGTCAGCTTGTTTGGCATTTCGCCCAAGTTCACATGATAAGAACCTCATGACTCATAATCATACCTGCAACAATTAGCTTGCCGTAGTTTTATGGTTCTTCTCTGAAAACCTGAAGCCGTGCTATTCTTTAAAAAAAAAAAACTTTTCTACTCACGCCAAATGCTGGGTTTCCATGAACCATTTCAAATCACCATCCAAGCCACGACAAGTCAGGCCAGGGTCTTCCCAAGAAGAGCCCGATCATCTAGACAACAGGCACGCACACAAAACTACACATGGGCAGCCCACGGGTCCATACTCTACACAGTAAAGGAATGGGAGGCTTTAATCCTGGGCACTTGAGTGATGGAGGATCTGAGTGGTCTTCTCGGCTTAGCGCTGGGTCCTGTGGTGAGCCTCGAGTGCTCGGGCACTAATATTCCTTTTCCAGCAATTTAACATAACGTGTTCAACATATTTTCCTTATTACCCTAAATAAATGGTTTAGTTGAATCAACAAAAAAAAAATGCTGAAAATCATAAAGCGTCTCATAGGCGAGAATCCCTGAGAATGGCCTTTAATTTAATCTGTGCCTTGTGAGTAATAAGACTACTACCAAGGTCAGTACTGGCAAGACACATTTGAGCTTGGTCTATGAATTGGAGGCAATCATGCTCGCTGAGCTATAAATGGTAACATATAGGCTAATCTTTCCTACAAAAAAAATTGGATGGTAGTTAAATTAGTGTTTTTATGCTTCAACTGCTTTAGATGAGTAGCATTGAGTTGCAGCTTTAATTTAAAGAAAAGACAAGAAATTTAAAATATATTACACAAGAAATCCAAACCCAAGTCCTGGTCAAAGAGTTTACTCAAGGACTCAGCTCATGAGGACAGAGGGAAGCATACAAAGTTCCAAAATTGATGGATGGAACCCTTCACCATTGCACAGAACCTTGGGAACAATACTTTTAATCTAAAAAGAAAGCCAAGAAAGACTATTTTCTTATATCCTGAATGGCTTAGTCTTAAATCTGTATCTTTCTTATGAAGCACATTAGCATTAGTTTGCTTTAGCTGCCTCTAGTTTTGTTTCATTTAGCTTAATCTCTTTTAGCCATAGACTTCTTCATGAATGCATAGATATGAAAGGAAGTTGGCAATAAAGTTAAGCTTGGTTAAGAAATAAAATTTAATATTTGAAAATATAAGGCTACTCACAAACTTTAATAATTTAAAAGTTCTTCATAGATTTAAAATTTAAATTTAAAAGTTCTTCATAGATTTAAAATTTTAAGGTCAATTATAGTAAGGTTGAAGTGGCTTGGTGAAGTTATATTAAAATTTTCATATATAAAATTTAAATTATAATTTATATTTAAGGGATAAATTTAAAATGTTTAAATTTAATATATATAAATATTTAAATTTTGGAAAAAAAAAAGAGAAATGAAAAGCATAAAAATATATATATATATATATAACAAAAGTGGAAAAAAAAATAAAAAAATAGGAAAGTAAGAATAAGGATGAAGTGAAAAGCATGTGATGAATGTAGAGTAGACATAAGGCAAGAAGATGAGCAATATATAAAGAGAAAAATAAATAAAAGAATGAAGGGTAAAGATAAATATAAAGAGTGAAAATGGGATTGATATAGTAATAAAAAAAAAAGGGCGTGCTATGGAAGTTAATAGAAATACAATAAATGTTTGCATGCATAAACATGCCTAGAAAGACTTATTTTAGGTGCGAACATATCTCCTTTACATCCATAAAGAAAAGAAATGAGTGTTCATTGTACCCATGAACCTAGAAGGATAAATTACATATTAGGAAGGGACCTTGCCAAGACACGCTTGTTTATGGTGTTAATCAGAATCCTTATGATGTAATTACAAGTTTAAAGATCTCAACAACTTCTCAGTGCCGAAGTTAATTTAGATAATTATGAAGAGAGAGTCAACTAAGTTATCAATGATTAAAGCTAATATGTGCCTATACGTAAGAATGTAGGTGTGGTGTCGATCTTTCTATAGTTAGCGTCCGAAGTAAGTGAGTTTGACCTGATCTGCATTTATATGGAGGGACATATTTTGTATCAATATAGTGACTTCTTATGGCTCATGTTTCATTCGGGTAAGTGTCGACAAGATGTCATATGAGGGGGAGCTATGCTGTAACTCTCGAACCTAAGTTTTGAAGGATAAGTAAAATGACAAGGTGATATACCTTAGGAATGTAATGAACGAAGAAGTGTTCTAGTTCTATTAATTAAATGTAATGGTGAAGTCCACTTACATTTAATAATGCGTCGAATTGCCGAATAAATATACATTTGTGTTCAAATATTAAGGGATGATGGTTACCACTATTAGCGACCAGGATAATTGTGTTGCTTCCCATTATGTACCGGATCTACAGGTTATATAAGTATATATGGGAAGGGTCATCGATAGAAACAAGAGATGCATTAACCAAATCTAATAAGGTAGTAAATGGAGTAAGGACATGCTAGGAAGGCCATAAAATGTGAGATAATTGAAAGTCAATAACACTTGACCAATAGTCTAAAAACCGTTATAAATCAAGTACTTGGAATTTGTAATAAGACTATGTTTTAGGGGAAAAAGTGCATTTCCAATTATGAGAAATGATGAAATTATTTATGAAGGAGAATGGGTATCTTTCCAAACTGGCAAGAAAGGGAGTAAGATTATATGCGTATCTCATGTCTAGTGATAATGTGTAGTTGTATGAGACACCTAGATAGAGGTGGTAGGTCAATATTCAAGGTGTGTGTGAATGGATTTCCCTATTGGAAATTTAATTAGTATTAAGATGTGAGAGATATATATGTATTAAAATCAACACATTATTCACCTCACTACTACTAGATCAATGATCCTACTTGAAAAAAAAAAAGGCCTTAAGTACAGCTAAACACATCATTCAAATCGTTGAAGCATCAATTGTGAACTCCTTAAGTGAAAGCAACTACGATATTACGAGAGACTAAGAGCTTATAGATAAATAATGGGATTCCTTGGTCTTAAAATTTACCTTTAATCAAATATGACATTATATAAATAATTCCTACTTCTTAATAAATATTAAGAATAATAATTGACGATAGACATCAATAAGATTCGAAAGTTATGAAAGAAAATGGGGAATAGATAAGAAAGGGGTGTACGCGTAAGATCAATTAGGATATAATGATAACTAAAATTAAAGTATAAATTGATTATGATGAATAGGACTAAGGTATGATTGACTGTGTAGAAGCATTCTAATACCATACAATGGTATAATGTATAAGTGATGAAGGGAAAGGAGTTGATTCATGAGGATTGGGAGTCAACTGTACTATTAGCCTATTTAATCAATACTATAAGGATAGAAGGGATCTATGTGTAAAAGGAAACCGTAAGTATTTTGGGGTATAAGATGAAACTTGCGTAGGTATTACACAATGTAAGTTGTGATGAAGTAAGACCAATTGTGGATATAAGAGGTGATATTTTAATATAAGAATGCATACCATGAGATAAAAGTAACATTACATAGCATTGAATCATGGATTTGATTATAAGTAATAAGGTTGAAACAAGCAGACAAAGTTCTAGCTAGTGGTCCGACGCACGAGATCGTGCTTTAAAAGGAGTTTTCTATACGAAACACCGTAAGGGTTTAAACCAATAAGCGAAACATGTGCTTGCCTTAACTAAATCATGAGTGGTAATAAAATGGAGTAAGAACTATTAATGTGCCCTCAAGCTAGTGGGGGATAGTCATACCTGATATCGGGAGAGAGAGAGACTTAGAAACACATTATATATTTAGATAAGATAATGGATGGAGATAAATTTGTTGGATACAAGGATAAGTATCCCTATGCATCATACTATGGAAAACACCATGCACTTAAACAAGGAGGTTGCATATAAAGCTTATTAAAAGACTATTTTCTTAAGGGGGTACATGAAGTTAGAATGAAAAGTTAAATATTGGGGTAATGGTGCAACAAGGTTTTGAGAAAATTTTGGATTAATCCTACCTAATATAGTGATGATCTCGTGTAATAATAAGAGAGTCATAAGAATCTCAACACGGTCCTCAATTTAACTCAATTAAAGCGGTTGTTATGAAGTTCTAATATGATTGAACATATTAAGTAATGATGTTTTCGTTCAACTTGTAGGATTAGACAAGGCCCTTACAAAGTATGTAAAGGTAGCTTGTGTGGGGAGAAAGAGTGGTGATGAACAAAACAATGGCATACCGGGATAAATACTAGTAATCACCCTTGCGATGGTAAGGATGGGAACAAAACTAGCTATGAGGTTCTTAAGGAAGTGAAGAAGTAATGGTTCCTCGGCAAATTATATTGGTTTGAAAATGAGAATAATAAATAAATACGATAACAATTGTATTTTGATAAGAAATAGCCATGAAAACGTTGTAAACAATAACAGTTCTCCTAATTTAAGGATGTTATGATACTTTTGTTATTGTTTATTACCGATAAAGAAATAATAATGTATGATGTTCGGATTTAAGGACATGAACCTTCTTCCCTAAGAGAGGTATGCAAACCTTAAGGGTCCTTGGCAGTTGCATGTTGAGTGGATACAGATTAAGAGTTCTAACGACCTCCAATTTAAATTGTTGACTAATTCATGCTAAGTTGGATCAATATAAGCTTTTGTAATGAGTAAACTTCTCTGGATGTTATAACTTGAAGGATGTTGCTAAACGGTAAGAAGTAGGGTACTAAGGTGGATAACACTTGGTTATAACCTTAGGGATTCTAGAGATTCAATAGAAGAATTAATCTAAATGTTTCTTTAATTATTAGAATACATGTCAGGGGATAAAAGAAGCAAAGCCATAGGATAATACCGACATATTCGGTCAAGTCAAAGCTAAGTAAGACAATTATGGTCAATACCTACTACTTGCAAGAATGAAGAGGTTAGGCATCAAGATTTTCCCTGCATTATTATGACCGCAACTTCGGGATGAAGTTTCCTGAAGGGTGGGTGTATGTAACGCCCCATATTTTGACTAGGCATGTTTATGAGTTAAGCACCTTTCACTTTATTGCTTGTTATCTGTTGACTCAGCTAAATAGAGTGAACTATATTTTCGGCATGTTAGACATGATGATATGTTGCTACTGTATTAATGATGTTACTATATTCATGTAGTTATTAAAGTTATGATTATCATGAGATTCTTTTATTTCATAATGACAGTGTATGTTTGATAATCGTCCTGGAGGAAATGTGATATATATGAGGTGGTAATTATGCTGTGATCGATTTGATGATTTTATGTGATGAAATAAATGATGCTGACAATATGGATCAGACAATGATAGAATGGAAAATATATGTTTTAGCGTTTTCATTGATGAAATGTGAAATATATGGCGTTGTACGTGGATGGCATCCTATGATGAAATTGATAGAACTATTATATTCCATGCATACCTGTGATGTGATAAAATTGTGACGTGAAATAAAATGATGTTGATGATATGGATCAATTGGTGATCGAATGGAAATGCTTGTTATAAAATGTGTATTCTGCGGAATGCTAACCTATAGGACACGAGGGCTATGGGATAGCCGGATACTTGATCTGATATATGGATAAGAGCTTATCCATGTAGGGAACCTTAGCAACCGAAACTGATGATACGATGACATGGACCGATAATCTCGAGAGTAGAAGAGTAGGATTTGATAAGGGCATAGGCCCAATATGTTGAGAGGGATGGATGTGTTTCCCACCCTATGTTCCTATGATACCCGAGGTCGTGGGAGGGCGATGCTGAGACATGCTCCCCATGTATGTTGTGATGACGATGGTCGGATGCCTGCTAGGGGAGGATAGGTCCGCTGTTCAGTCGACGCTATCGCTCTCAAGTTCTATGTGGTCAGGTCGATGAGTCCGACATCCACTTTTGTACTAGCAAAGGAAGGATAGGGAGGATGTGGCAGTAGGTTAGGATGGGAGGATATGATAGTACTGTTGAGGGTTGGGTATTCCTTGACCTGGAGTTAGTGGTAGTAGGTAGCTTTCCTTATACCTGATTGATTGAACAAATGTAATCATAAAAATAATGAAATGGAATCCTAAAGGTTAACTGATAAAATAACCGACGACGTTTAGTAATATTATGATGAATGTATACTTGTTCAGTTTGCATAAGTATTATTGGTATTAGTTAGCTGTTATGCATAGGAAATATGACGTATGTTTATAGTACATGTCCGTCTTTTGCATACGCTGGCCACGCATGCACATTATGCACATGCGCAATAATATTGGTTTACAACATACTTATCAAGATTTAACAATGTTATAAGTTATCATAGATAACTCAATTAAGTATTTAGTTAATGACTTAATTAGTAAAAGGGTATCAAGTTCTAAGGTGTAAAAGAAGTTAATTAGTCTTTGTGTGTGAACATGGTAATGAACGATTAAAATAAGTGTCCTTAATTGCAAGTATCCTCAAGTGAATGTGTCTCCAATATGAAGTATGAAAGTTAAACACTAATACTGGAAGAGTGTACTCTATCATTGTTGATTATGATTAATTAAACCATTAAGTGTATTTCATTATTTATACCCAAAAATACTATGTTGACACTTATCAAATTAACAAATAATATTTTAATTATTATTCACAATTAATTTAATCACTATTATTATTAATCGTTATTGTTACTAATATTATTATTAAATTAATAATAATAGTGATAAGAACCCTTTTTATAAAGCATAGTGATTGAATAATAATAAATTTATTAAATAGATTATTCATTTAATTAATTAACGGAATCATTCCAAGTAAATTAAAAGGATTGTTTAAATAAATTATTGAATAATTCCACTACCCGAGAGATATTTGGGTGATTTAAAATAATATATAATCCACTTTTATGCCTTAAAAAGGGGTTGCATTAATGATTTGTACCTCCGAAAACGATGACAGCTAGGGCGGTGGAGTGATAAGGAAGCTATGGAATTATGGAGGAAAAGATTTCTATAAAGAGGGGTTTTACAAAGTAGTAAGGGGGGATTGTGGGAGAACTGTGAGGATTTTTTTGTGAAATATGAGGGATGCCGAGGAGGGGGTTAACTCGATGCCGAGGAGGGGGTTAACTTGAAGCTTTGAGGAGGTGGGAAACTCAAAGGAAAAGACTGAGGAGGGGGTTAACTTAGCGAGATATTACCATGGAAAGGTTCGATGGAAAGATGCTGTCGGGATTATCGGTATGTGGGCTCGGGGGCTAGGAAATCCGTTGATTTCCTAGGGTCAGCAAGATAATAGCTGATCGGCAGGGTGGACACATCATTTTGGGTTGCTAAGGTAACCTACATAACCCACTACAGGAATCTTCTTACCTCACTGCAAATCTACAGGTCTAGGTATTTTACTGAGTTAGCTTGAATAAAAGGTATTTTCTTTTACTTTCAAATTATGCATGTTAAAAGAACAGAGTTGTAATGAAAATTTAAGTTAATGTTTATTTAAATTACAAAGACATGTAAACATTTAGGTAACAGAGACATAGACGGTTGAATTTTTCCAGAAAACATAAGAGAAAACTTGGTATTTACAGGAAAATACAAATAGAGACCCAGTGCCTAGGCTAGGGCACTACAGGGTCACTCAACAGGTGCCCTTAAGGTCCACAGCCATTTTAGGGGCATTACAATATGTGGAGTCGGATTTAATTGATGAAATTTCTTATTGCTTAATAATTGGCCGTGTTTTGAAAAATGTGTTATGTGTACGTAAATATGATGCTTAATGATTAGATGTATGATAAACTATAAGATGTGAATGAAAGAAACACATGTTGACAAAATGGCTTACTGATTTATGAAATATAGGATATTATGAGTAAACTATAATTGCTTAATGATTAGCGGGTTTATGAAATGAATACTGACAAATGAGGACAAGACTATTAATATGTGCTTTTGAGAATGTGTGTAGTGACAGGTGAAATGGTTCACCGACGGACACATAAAGGAATTGAAGGGTCGTAGAGTATGGATAAATAACACACGGAGAGAATGACGATGATGTCGACTTCCGAAAGAATTCCATTCATGAGTAGAGAAGCATTGATCCGCTTACTCAGGGGAAGCATGAGGTCGTGATATTTGGACCACAACAGAGTTGGTCACGTACGAGTTGGGGGGGCGCATAGTAAGAATAGACTTAGTCCTCACTTCCATTAGTCTCCAATAGCGTGTAGATGGAGGATTGAAGGTAATGGATCATAAATCCCTACATGAAGTTCCCGCAAGTCATATGAAAAGATATCGGCAGAAGGACCCAATGATGTGGTGCCTTGCTGAGAAACAGAAATAACAGATGCAAGGACCCGACGATGTAGTACCTTTCCGAGAAAGTTGGCATTTTTGAATTCTGATTACATGGCTGGATAGCCCTTCTCAAGACCATTCTTTTGAGCCCTAGATCGAACTTTTTGGTTGGGTAGAACTCCGGGAAAGTCAAACCCTAATTCTACCAAAAGTGCAATAAAATTCTGTTCCAGATTCCGGAAAAGTGAAAAGTAACATTTCCAGGTAATTCTACTCTATCTCTTGGACTCCCCCAAGAGAAGATGGCTCCAAACACTAAGCTTGAAGACAATCTAGAAGGTATAGAGAATTTCTGGGCATGGAAATACAGAATTGGTCTCATTCTTGAAGAGAATGATCTTGCTCATTATATCAAGGAAGAAGTTGCAAAACCAGAAGGAGATGAAGCCAAAGAAAAGCACAGGAAGGATTTGATTAGGGCAAAGAGAATCATAGCTGATTCTATTAAAGACCACTTGATTCCCCAAGTGGCCTCCAAGAAGACTCCAAAGGAAATGTATGATGCCCTAGGAAGAATGTATGAAGGAAAGAACATCAATAGGAAGATGAATCTAAGGACTCAATTGAAGAGTACCAAGATGCAGAAAGGAGAATCCATTCAAGACTACTTCTCAAGGGTTTCACAAATCAAGGAACAACTAGATGCAATTGGTGATACTCTTGATGAGGATGAACTTGTGATGACTGCTCTCAATGGTCTCACTAGACCTTGGGAATCCTTCATACAAACCATGTGTTCCAGGAAAGAGAGCATGAAGTTTGATATAGTATGGGAGGATTGTGTTCAAGAAGAAGCTAGGGTAGCCAACAGAGAAGCTCTTCTCAAAGAGGATGACCAAGCTTTGGCCACCCATACCAAAAGAAGAAGAATAGGTCATCTCAAGAAAGTTGACCACAAAGGATCTCAACACTTCTCTAGACCTAAAAAGAGAAAAGGACCATTTCCAGTAAGAGATCTTTCCACAGTCGAATGCTACAACTGTGATAAGCTAGGACACATCTCCAGATTTTGTCCTTCACAAAAGAAGAAGTTTGTCCACAAAAGACACCATGCACATATGGCAGAAAATGATAGTGAAGAAGAAGAAGAGAAAGAAGATGAAGAAGAAGAAGAGGTAGAGGTAAGGCCTAAAAGTAAAAGATATAAGGTGAAGAAAGAAGATCCAGAAGAATATGTTCTATTCTCTCCACTCTCTGGATCTGTATCTCCTGGAGAAGATACATGGCTCATTGACAGTGTGCTTCTAAGCACATGACAGGTCAAAGGAAGACCTTCTCAAATCTTGAAGAAAAGTCTTCTACACAAAAGGTATCTCTAGGAGATGACTACCAATATCCCATCAAAGGAATTGGTGAAGCTAGCTATAAGCTAGATTCAGGAACACCCTTGAAGATGAAAGACATCTTATATGTACCAGGTTTAAAGAAGAACCTTCTCTCTATCTCAACACTAGATAAGAAAGGTTTTAGAGTAGCTTTCATAGATGGACAAGTACTCATGTGGTACAAATGAAAGACAATTAAAGATGCAATTGTTATTGGTGAAGAAGAAGGAGGTCTCTATAAGCTCAAGGGCCATCCAGAAGCTGCCCTTGCTCATGAGATCTCTAGCCCCAGTGAGCTATGGCATAGAAGATTAGCTCACATAAACTATAAAGCCTTACCCTATGTAAGCAAGGTAGTAATGGGATTACCATATTTGAAAGCTGATCATGATGGCTCATGTAAAGGGTGTAAGAAAGGGAAAAATATCAAGAACCCCTTTCCAAAGAGTGAAACAAAGAATAACAACATTTTAGAGCTAATACACTCAGATGTATGTGGACCAATGCCCACCACTTCTCTAAGTGGGTTTGAATACTATCTTTAATTCATTGATGACCATTCAAGGAAAACTTGGATATACTTCCTGAAAGGTAAGATTGAAGTATTTGGAAAATTCAAAGAGTTCAAGGCTCTAATAGAAAATCTATCAGATAAGAGAATCAAAATTCTCAGAATAGATAATGGCGGAGAATTTACCTCAAAGGAATTTGAGGACTTTTGTAAAGAAGTTGGAATTAAAAGGGAACTAACTAGTCCATACAATCCCCAACAAAATGGGGTGGCTGAAAGGAAAAATAGAACAATCATGGAAGCTGTAAAGACCATGATACATGACCAAGATCTTCCCATGTATCTATGGGCCGAAGCAGCCAAGACAGCAGTATATGTGCAAAATAGATTATCTCATAGTGCTCTTGATTTCAAAACTCCAGAAGAAGTGTTTATAGGTAAGAAGCCTGAGGTAAGTCATCTTAAAATATTTGGGTGTCCTGTGTACATCCACATTCCAAAAGAAAAGAGAACCAAGTTGGACCCTTCTGGTAAGAAGGGGATTTTTGTTGGTTATTGTGAATCATCCAAAGCCTTCAGAATTTACATTCCAGGTTTTCATCACATAGAAATAAGTAGAGATGTAACGTTTGATGAAGAAGCAGCTCTCAAGAAATCCAGGAAGTGCCAACTTGAAGAAATCTATGAAGAAGATACTTCTCCCAGAATCATAGAGGTTATGCCCATTCCTGAAGATGATTCTCCAGAGGATCATGATATGTTGGAACCACAAGAGCCTCCTATTTCAGAATTATCTAAGAAAAGAAGGCCAGCATGGGCTAGAGATATTATTCAAGGGGCTGAAAGATATGGAGCTCCTGAAGGCTTCACTAGAGAAAGAAAGAAACCAAAGCTACATGGCTTTAATGTGTGATCTTGTGGATCAACTACCTACCAGCTATGAAGAGGCAACTCAGAAGAAAGAATGGGTAGAAGCAATGACAAAAGAATATCAGTCAATAATGAAAAATGATGTTTGGGATATAGTCTCCAAACCAAAAGATAAAAGTGTGGTTTCTTCCAAATGGATCTTCAAGATAAAACATGCTACAGATGGTAGCATTGAAAAATACAAGGCAAGATTTGTAGCCAGAGGATTCTCTAAGAAGGAGGTAATTGACTATGAAGAAACATTTGCACCAGTTGCTAGGTATACTTCAATTAGAACTATCATGGCACTTGCATCCATGATGAAGTGGAAATTACACCAAATGGATGTTAAGACAGCTTTTCTAAATGGTGTAATTGAGGAAGAAGTATACATAGAGCAACCACAAGGGTTTGAGGTTAATGACGGAAGGACTCATGTATGCAAACTGAAAAAGGCATTATATGGGTTGAAACAAGCTCCCAGGGCTTGGTACGGAAGGATTGACAATTTCTTAACTAGCATGGGCTTTACCAAAAGTAAAGTTGACCCCAATCTTTATCTCAAGGTGATGGATGATGAACCAGTTATATTTTTGTTATATGTAGATGATCTATTTCTAACTGGAAATGAGAATCAAATTATTGAAAGCAAGAAGAAGCTTTCTTCAGAATTCGAGATGAAAAATCTCGGATTAATGCACTACTTCTTAGGCTTAGAAGTATGGAAAGAACCAAAAGGAATATTTCTAAATCAAGGTACGTATACTGTGGAGATTCTCAAAAGATTTGATATGTTGGAGTGTAAAGCCATGGCCACTCCCATGGACTCCAACTTGAAGTTGTTAGTTAATGATTCATCAGAATTAGTGGACATAACCTTATACAAACAAATCATTGGATCATTGATGTACTTAACTAATACTAGGCCTGATATATGCTTTGATGTAAATACCCTAAGTCAGTATCTAGTAGAACCTAGAAAGGTCCACTTAATAGCTGCAAAGCATGTAATGAGGTACCTAAAAGGTACATTAGATTTTGGCCTATATTATCTCGGAGGTCATGAACTCAGGTTACATGGTTACTCAGATTCTAACTGGGCAGGTAGTGTCTCAGACATAAAAAGTACTTCAGGAGGATGTTATGGTCTTGGATCTGCCATGATTTCCTGGTTCAGCAAGAAACAATCTATTGTGGCTCTCAGTACTGCTGAAGCAGAATAGATAGCTGCCTGCTCTGCCAGCTGTGAAGCAGTATGGTTTCGGAAACTTTTATCTGGAGTGTTTGACTTAGAAATGGATCCCACTGTGATTATGTGTGATAATCAAAGCTGCATCAAGATGACTGAAAATCCTGTGTTTCACGATAAGTCAAAACACATAGAGATCCGATACTTTTATATACAAGATATGGTGTAGAGAGGAGCTATCAAGCTCGAGTATATAAGCACTGAGGATCAGATTGCTGATATCTTGACCAAACCTCTGTCTCGAGTAAAGTTAGAACACTTCCGAGACAAGCTTGGTGTAGTTCAAAAGGGACCCTCCTCGAAAGGGGGAGTAGCACAGTATCTAATAACTAGTCTGTCTCATCAATGATGAGGATACCTTTTTACTGCACTTAGTTACTTAGAATTATTTAGACTTAGAACTCTTATATTTTTTTTTGATGATGATGATGATACATGTTTTGATATACATGTTTGATGATGATGATATATGTTTTGATATACATGCTTGATGATGATGATGATACATGTTTTGATATACATGCTTGATGATGATGATGATACATGCTTTGATATATATGTTTGATGATGATGATGATACATGTTTGATGATGATGATACATGTTTTGATGATGAGAATACATGTTTTGTTATACATGTTGTGAGGGGATTGGATCATCCCTGGACTTCAGTCCTAAAGTTGAGCCGTAGACGTATGTCTTCGAGAATGAAGTTCTTGGTGAACATGTGAGGGGATTGGATCATCCCTGGACTTCAGTCCTAAAGTTGAGCCGTAGACGTATGTCTTCGAGAATGAAGTTCTTGGGGAACATGTGAGGGGATTGGATCATCCCTGGACCTCAGTCCTAAAAAAGAGCCATAGACATATGTCTCCGAGAACTAAATCATGAATGAACAGGTAAGAGGATTGGATCGTCCTCGGACTATGGTCCTTTGAATTGAGCCATAGACATGAGGTCTTCGATAACTGAATGATAGGACTGGATCATCCCTGGACCTTAGTTCAAAAGGTACTTGATAGGAATGGATCGTCCCTGGACTTCGGTTCAAAAGGTACACGATAGAAATGGATCGTCCCTGGACCTCGGTTCAAAAGGTACACGATAGGACTGGATTGTCCCTGGACTTCGGTTCAAAAGGTACACGATAGGATTGGATCGTCCCTGGACCTCGGTTCAAAAGGTACATGATAGGACTGGATCGTCCCTGGACTTCGGTTCAAAAGGCACATGATAGGACTGGATCGTCCTTGGACCTCGATTCAAAAGGTACACGATAGGACTGGATCGTCCCTCGACTTTGGTTCAAAAGGCACATGATAGGACTGGATCGTCCCTGGACCTCGGTTCAAAATGTATGTGACAAATCCTAGAATTGCTCTAGGTTACATCCAGCATGAAACAGGGCTGGCTCTGCAGATGTGATACATCCAGCATGAAACAGGGCTGGCTCTGTAGATGTTATAGATCTAGCATGAAACAGGGCTGGCTCTGTAGATGTGATACATCCAGCATGAAATAGGGCTGGCTCTGTAGATGTGATACATCCAGCATGAAACAGGGTTGGCTCTGTAGATGTGATACATCCATCATGAAACAGGGCTGGCTCTGTAGACGTGACACATCCAGTATGAAAGAGGACTCGCTCTGTGGTACTAAATCCTAGATCTGATCTAGGTCACATCCAGTATGAAAAAGGACTAGCACTGTGGTTGGGATTAGATCGTCCCTAGACATGAGACTTGTCTTAAAGAGATAAGGATTGATCATCCTGGAACTTGATTTGGATTGTATCATCCATGGACCTATGTCCTAAAGAGAGTAAGATTGATCATCCTATAATATGATCATGTGATGACGATGATGATGATCGTGTGATGACGATGCTGTTGATCATGTGATGACGATGTTGATCGTGTGATGTCGATGCCGATGATCGTGTGATGACGATGTTGATCAGGTGATGGCAATGCTGATGATCATGTGATGACGATGCTGATGATCGTGTGATGACGATGCTGATCGTGTGATGACGATGCTGATCGTGTGATGACGATGCTGATGATCGAGTGATGTCGATGTTCCAGTAACTAGTTGAGTTGCTGATGATGATGAACTGAAGAAAGCTTCCGATGATATATAGATGTATCATGTATGATGTATGACTCGTTGCTCCTGCGGATGTTGTTATAATATCCTTCTCGTTAAGGGGGACTGTTGAATATTGTAACTTCTAAGAATATTATATTTGTATATTATTTATTCCGGAGATGTTCCATACCTCCGATGTGATTATACTATAAATCTAGAGATGTTTATTCCTCTGGATTGGTTGTGGTAACTAGGGTTTATAGACCCACCATGTGGGGGTCGGCCCAGTCAATTATAATAGGGTATTTAACCTAATGGTTAAATACGAGCCTACATGTACTTGTGTAAAATATATGTCAGTGTAGTGTATAAATAGAGGAGGTATGTTCCTCATTTGACACACTCACTCACTTGTGAAAGATAGCGCACTTGTCTGGGAGATTTACTAAGGAGACAAAGTAGGAGGGAGCACATCTTGTATTTTGGTTGATCATCTTATTGAGGAAAGCTTTGCTGGGTTTTCTACCCCATGAGGGTTTCCCAGGGTATATTCTGTGTCTATCTTGTGATTATGTTTCTTTCAGTGATCTTGATAGTCTATTTGGTTTAAACTTAACACTAGGTCCTAGAAGAGATTAATTATTAATCATTATGCATAAAAACATATAAAATTGCATCTAGAACATTTGCTCAGGAAAATGCATTTTAGTATTAAAATAATATAAATTATTATTTTAGACATTTGCACATGAAAATACATTTTAGTATTTAAAATAATAGAAATTATTATTTTAGGAGCAAAATGGAATCCTAGGCTTGAGAATTTAGCTAACAACTCTTGCACCCACAAAATTAGAGATTAGAAGGAACATCATGGAGACAAACTTGAGTAAACTTAAGAAAGTTGGTGCACTCTCTAGAAAACTTGTCACATGGATAGGCGAGCATTCACTTTTTAATAAGAATAAATTAAACATTATTGCATGAAGCGACATGTGTCGCAATGGGTTTTCCTATTTAAGGAAGGCTTTGGGAATGGGTAAAGGACCCAATGTTTGGATGGTTATCGTAATTTTTGTAAAGAGAGTGAATTGCTTCTATTGGAGTTTGGCAAGAAATTCTGGTGGGAGGGAAACCCATTTCTGAGTCTCTAGATTACGTGTGTGAGCTCTATGACCCAAAGCTTGAGGGTGGCCATGCAACTGAAAGCATGAGCCTATGGTTGGGTTGCGAAGCTAACGGTTTCTTCGCTTATGGTTAAACGAGCTTTGGATGTAGGGACACAATGAGGAAGCGGATGGAAAGGGAAAGCGGGATCTTTCGACGGATGGCAGGTATAAGGTTACATTTTTATTTGCTTAAGGAAAAATTATATTATGTGTAATGTTGTTTTCTACAATTGATATGTTAGTATGAGTATTATATTATCTAAATGTGTTTTAGTTTATTATTTAGGGACGACCCCAAAAACGGGCATCCCTACATTTGGTATCAGAGCCAATTGAGCCTTGAGAGCACCACACTCATAATTATATTATTTAGGTGTAGAGAAATGTTAGATCTGAGGATTACGATTTTGAATATCAATGCAACCTATTTACTGGTGTTATATGGATCCATAAAGGACCCTCTTTTCTTGTACACTCTGTGAATATAGACTCGAATTTTATGCTAAACCCACATCTACAACCTCTGTTTTAAATCTGTGAATCTTGTTTTATGTTAATATTTTTAGGAATGAAAGTATGAAAGGAACGGAGATTCATGATTATGTATCTGCAATACATACTATTTAGATCATTTAGATAGAGAGATCTGTAAATTTCACTAATACAATAGTGAAAATTTACAGATCTGGAAATACATGTTATCATGATCAAACTTCTTTATGCTTGAGAATAAATACAAGGAAAGAACCATTGATTAATCCGAGTATCATCAAGAAAGAGATCTGTAACTTTCACTAATACAAATAGTGAAGTGTTATAGATCTATAATATATTTTATATGATCGATATATTTTATGCTTGAATGTAACTATATGGAGGAACCTGCTGAGTGCTGTGGTTATCATAAAAATAAGAGATCTGTAGTTACCACTAATTTAGTAGTGAGTAATACAGATCTGTAAGCATACTTTATAGTTACCATAGTTGTCCATTCTGCGCACTCCCTGTATTTTGATGGAGATCCGGATACAGTTGATGTTGCATTAATGGGCGTGTATCCAGGAAGATGACCTGTTTGTTCAATACCTATGTATATGAAAATCTAAGGAGGTCGATCTACGACCCATTTCCACTAATCGATCGGTGTAGACCTTAGTTTACTTCTGTATACCTTAAATCCCTCTACCATTTGCGCCGAAGATCAATCTGTGATCCCTATCGTTGATGTAGATCTATGAATTAATTTTCATTTTATATAAATTTTACCTCTACACATTTGAGTAGGACCCGGGACTACCATTTTTTGAGGACATATGTATAGACAGAGATGCCAGATAGTCGACCAGCGAAGAGTTAGCTTTCATATATTTTGAAACTTCTTTTCTGTGTAAACGTTAGATGTGTCTGAACTGGAAATTTTATGTTGTTGATGACGTGTGATATGCTTCATTTCTTGCGCCAAGTCCCTCCAATTATGTGTAAGATTTATACTTATCCTTATATATATATATTTTAATATGATTTTGTTCATGTGTCGATCCCTTTCTAATGAGGATGGGTTATGTTTCATTTCATGCGCCAATTAATTTTAAGTTTTGTGTAATGAATTTATAGTTATTCGCCGATAGGCGCTACAATGAACATTTCATTGTTGTATATGGAGGGCGATCGCAACTTTTAATCAGTAATTAAGAATAGTAATTAAGAATAGAAGGCTCCGATGTAATGGCTAAGCATATTCTTCATCAAACACATATATCCAATGATGGAGATTTACGGTGGGCAGAAAGGGTACCGAAAGGTTTATCCGATTAGCAGTAATTGCCTGTTTCTTTTGTTTAATCGAGCTATTTTGCAGGGAGAACGAAAAGGTTGAAGCGATCAAGGGTTGAAGATGAATCGGTTTCAGGTTAAGGTTACAAAGATGGATTAGTTGCAGGTTAAGGTTACAACTAGATTCCAAATCCACACTCTATAATGGGGCTTCGTTACAAGAATGCTGCTGGACTGTAATCTATTTTACAATACAAAGCTCCTATACCCGTCTAGGATAATTTGCTTTCAGGTCACCGGGGGCAATATACGGTTCTTCATCAGGTCGGGCGCCTAACCGAGCAGCCTCTTCATGATCCTCACCATCTCATATTCTGGTGCCGGCGATATCAAAAAAGGAGAGACTCGGGGAAACAAAAGTGAATAAACAAAAGATTTGAGCTTGTCGTGTCTTAATACAGGACCTGAAGGTGTTGTGAGGGTTAAACTGGTTATCCGAAAGCAAGAACTGGTAAAGCGGCTGTCTAAAGGTTTAGGCAAGGGAGCGACCATGGAGGATTTGTTGGTGGAGCTTCACGGCAAAGGTCAGGCCACAGTCGATAATTCGTATGTGAGAATTGTGGCCTAGTGCGGGTGGGAAATCATGGTGGATGGAGACCGGCATTGGACAACATCCCATAATGCAACACTGATTCAGAGTAGGAATTTGAGAGCTCTAATTTTGTAAGGTGCTATCGCTGTTGTTAACTTTTGAATATATTATATCCTATGGTTAACATGAATGTAAATGAGAGACTGTGAGTGTGACAGTAATCAACTCTATATTAAAACAGTTATCAGTTCTGTATTTAATTATTAGTAGCCTTGATGTCTAATCAAATCTTTTGTTTATTTACTTTTGTTGCCCCGACTCTCTCCTTTTTTGATATCGCCTTTTCAATGTTGAGAGTCATGTTCGTAGCCTTGATGTCTAATCTGTGAATACTATGAACTGTGTATCTTGAGGATGTTGTAAAGAAGGATATATTTTTGGGTTTAACTTGAGAGTTTTCCACAAGTGGCCTTGCACAGTAAGACTTTTAACAAAATTAAAAGCACAAGAAGAACAAGAGTATCTATACTTTTAACAAAATTAAAAGTACAGATACTCTTGTGTTTTTTCATGGATTTAAGATCAATAAAATCTAGAAATACAAAATTCTGCAAAATTCAATTCACCTAAACACAAATTGACTGTCCAATATAACTACTATGAAATACAATAACTGGAAGGTACATAACAGTTGTTCGTATAAAAATTAGTATAGCAATTAAACTGATCCAACCAGTTTTCTCTATAGCTTCATCTCAGCAAACAATGTAGACAGCATTAGCTAAATGCGTATTCGGTGTTTAGTGGGCAGTTATGTTCACATGGTGTCAACATTGTTTCTGATCTGAGAAAACCTTATGAATTTAAAGATTGGGTTTTGCTTGAAAAAAATATAAATTTGATCATTACAATTATAAAATTTAAAAACTCATATTATGTTGAGATTTGGGTTTTGAAGCCTTGAGCTATGGGGGTAGGATTGTAGCAGAGAGGTAGTTCTGAGTCAGCTATAATAAAAATAAATTTGGAAGCAGCATGCCCTTAAGTTGTTTTCTATGCAGATATTGTCGCTTTAGCAGCGAGGGATGATGCTCTTACAATAAGTACATTTGTTATCTACATTGATTGTGTGTGCATGGAGGTGGGTGGGGATCCATTTATATAGAGTACTTTCAGTTTATAAAGGGGAATTTTCCATCGAAAAAAATATAGATAGACATTTGTTTGATGAAAGTATTGCTACATACATAAAAGCAAACTAACTGGATTTTCCCATCCCAATGGGTTGCACATACAGTAGAGCATTGGACACAACAGAAGATGTTCTTAATAGCATGCCTAAATCCACTTGGAATGTTACTCTGCTACTCAAAAACCACCTGCGATGAGTGCAAATAGTAGATACTATAAATGAAAAAAGTAGATACTGTAAATGTAATCTTTTATGAAATGTGTGGACTATATATCGCTATCTGCACAAAAAAAAAACCCAAATCGGATTGGATACCTCATAGATCAATGATGGATTAATATCTTCGATGATGTTGTTTTATGTCCACACTTATATTTCTTAGATAGCTAGCAATGAATATGCAGATCAAGTTAATATTTGACATGCAAATGATTGTGGGAAATTTATGGGAATTTTTTTTGTTTTTGGTGAGATCTACCATGAAACATTGATCCAGTGATTACATACAAATGGCAAAGGCAAAGAGTGTAAAATTTGCACCAGACCAGTGTCAGTTTTCAGGTGGAGACTAGGCCATGACAGATTGTGCAAGATTTAAAACTGGACTCATCCATATTAACTCCTCCAATCCTTAGATACAGAGCCCACATATTCATGGCTATTAGTTTTGAGAGCAGCCAAGGGATTCATGGCTATTAGATATCACGTCGAATTTTTTTCCAAATGATCATTAGTCTAGATCGATGGTCTATACATAGCATGCACTTGCAGAATGCATCACTCTCATCTCGCTGCGACATCCAAATCCAGCTGTGGGATCTCTTCACCCTTTCTCAATTTACATTGTTTGTCAATGCGCCCTCATTAAAATATTCATTGTATATTGTAGATGCATATACTTATGGCTTCAATACATGTTTACATCAATGCGCCCTCTTGATCCTTTCATTAAATTCAAAAAAAGCGATTTCATACCAAGATGCACAATCATATGAACTAGTTTCTATTATGGAAACACTGAATGTACATTTGGCCCTAATTCTGTAATAATAACATTCACTTAAAAACATTCATAAAAAAAATAATAACATTAATTAAAAAACATTCATAGAAAAAATATCAACATTATTATTCATATCAATTATATTAGCATTAAAGAAAACATTATTAGTAATATTCATATACATAATATTAACATTATTAAAAAACATAAACATTAACAATAATATAAAACATTAATATTGATATAAAATATTAATAATATTATTATTTTTATCAATAATTTTTACATTACTAAAAAAACATTATTAATAATATTATTAATTTTAATTATATTTATATCAATAATGTTAATCATATTAATATTAATATTAATAATTTTTAATATTATTATTAACATTCGTATTAATATTACTATTAATATGCACATTATTAATAATATTATTAATTTTAATAATATTCATATCAATAGTGTTATTCATATTAATATTAATCATTATTAATATTATTATTAATATTGATATGCGCATTATTAATAATAATTAAAAAACACTAATATTAATTAAAAAACATTGATAAAAAAATATTAATATTAACATTAATAATAATGTTATTCATATCAATTATATTAACATTAAAGATTTAAACATTATTAGAAAAACATGTTAATTTTGGTTTAATGTAAGTCATGTTAAAATGTCAATAATTGTTTGAAGTCAACCAATGTTGACCAAATTTAAGCATGGTCATTGATACGGTGTACTCAACCATGAGATGTTCATAGTCAACCTTGCGAAGCCAAATATTTATTTCTTAAAAATAATTCAACATTAATAAAAGTCAACCTTGGATTGATGCCAACCTTACATTGAATTCAACCTTGCTTAAAAGTCGAGTATGGATTCAAGTAAACCCTACTTCAAAGTCAACTATCAATCAAAGGCACCCTTGAGTTTATGTCCACCATGGATTGGAGTCAACCTTGGAATGAAGTCACCTTTGGTTTGAAATCAACTTGCTTGAAAGTCAACTATGGATTCAAGTCAAACTTGGCTTCAACACAACCTTGGATTAAAGTCAACCTTGGATTGAATCCAATGATGGCTTGAAGTCAACCTTGGATTGTTCAATCACCTTACTTAAAAGTTAACTATGCATTAATGTCACTCATGGATTCAATTCAACCTTGGTTTGAAGTCAAGCTTGCGTAAAATTCAACTATGAATGAAGTCAACCACGCTTAAAAGTTGAAACTATGGCTTGAAGTCACCCTTAGATTGAATTCAACCTTGCTCAAATGTCTACCTTTGATTGTAGTCAACCTTGGATTGAATTCAACTATGGATTGAAGCCAACCATGGATAAAAACCATGGATTGAGGTCAACCTTAGATTGAAGTCAATCTTGGATTGACATCAACTATGGATTGAATTCAACCATGGAATGAAGTAAACCACATATTGAAATCAACCATGAATTGAAGTCTACATTGCTTAAAAGTCAACAATAGATTAAAGTCAAATATGGATTGAAGTCAACCTTGGATTGAAGTCAATTATGGATAGAAATCAACCATGGATTGAAATCAACCTTGGATTCAAGTCTACCTTGCATAAATTTCAACTATGGATTGAAGTCAACCATTGTTTGAAGTCAACCTTGGATTGAAGTCATCCTTGAATTGGTAAAGGAATCGCTACCGTGATCTTTCAACTACACTTCCATGGATACTAATGGCGGTCTAGAAATAAGGTTTATCATGGATACAGTTTATTATCAAAGTTATATTTCTCTGCCAAAATGAAATCGCATAATAGAAACTCGATTAGTATTCATTACTCCATTTTTTGTAAAAGTTATTGCTATATTTATAATGTTGATCTGGGTTATACCTTATGATATTTGTTGGTTATATCTATAAATTCCATTTGTGATTAGCGAAAACCGGTATAAATATCATTGATGGAAGATCCCGTGGATATGTGAGTCGTAGTTGAAGAGTTCTACTGATCTGCGAGTTGTGGTACTTATCTTTGTATAACATTCTTTTATATTAGCGGAATTATGTTTTACATTATGTTTGCTGGAATATCAAGTAGGGTTGACTACTCGAAGGCCTTGTTTAGTCATTTATGAAGAATCCATACGATCAATTTGTTTGATCTACATCCCTACATCCCTCATTTCATTAAGTGTGAACGAAGATTCTGTTTAATATTTCTGTAGGAACAAAATATGCTTGAATGTGTGAATGAACTATAAAGATCTATGAATTGTCTGTATATATATGTTTTACACTTAGGAACTCGAATTTCACCTTAAATCGATTTACTTCATTATGGTTGAAAGTAGCACAACATGGAATGTATATCTTACTGCATGATTTTCTTTTAACCATATAGAATGGAATGTATATCTTATGGTTGAAAGTAGCACAATATGGAATGTATATCATATAGAAACTAACTTTAGTACCTATAACTCCGATTGATCTATGAACCCCTACGAATCCTTGATGATGTGTGTTACTTGTGGAAATTTACATGCATATGTGATCTATCATGATAACCCGACATGTGCATTTATAAAAAAAATGTTGTTGAAAGGTAGGATAATGTTAATGTATGGTAATTCCTATGTGCATAGCAACGAAGGTTGAAAATGGATTACAATAATTATGTTATCATATAAAGCATTACCTTATAGATAACATTAAAGAGCATTTGGGATTGTTACATTAATGAATTATGTATTAAAGAGACACAATTAATGGGTGGTATCATGGTTTGTAAATAATTGAATTACATATAATTATATTTTATGTATTCTATGGAATAAGTGCCGTGAATTAATAATGATTCAATCTGTCTGTTTATATAAATGGATTATGTATGGTGAATTAATAATAATTTATTTCCATATATTTATATAAAAAAGAAATATATTGTGAATAATAATATTGCGAACTATATATATATATATAATGGGTGAGATCGTGGAATACATTTGCATTTTAATTACACTTTATTTTGGAGTCTTGTATTCTTAGTATGAAATTTCATTAGCTTGTTAGTACTTTAGATATTGAGTTCTCCATGGTGATGTGTCTAGGATATTACATTGTTCCTTCAATATTAAATTTGTAAGTAAAAAGATTTGTTAGAATATTAGATGTCTAAAGAGAAATTAGTATCTACATTTACCTCTTTAAAAGGGACATACTTAATTATGAGGTGAGATTTATTCTTATATAAAGAGTAAAAAAAAAACTATCGTCTTTATCGATGGTCTGTACACTTCCTCATACGTGTGATGACGATGGTAGGATTTTTGCTAGGAGAGGCTAGGTTCGTTGTTTAGCCTAGGCTACCGCTTTCAGGTTCTATATGTTGTCGGGTTGGTGAAGCCGACAACACATCATTACTAGCAGAGGAAAGACATGGAGGATGTGGAAGTAGGATAGGATGGGAGGATATGTTAGCTAGTAGGGGTTGAGTGCTTATGGCACCAAGCTAGTGGTAGTAAGTACCTCTCCCTTTAGAATAATTGATTGATTATCTATTGTGAATCTAAAGTATAATGATTTTATAACTTGATCGGTTAATTATTAATGATTGATGATGTTGAAACAATTGTGTTGGATGCATGCTCATTTGGTTATATCTATGTGATCGTCATGTCTTGTATGTATGATTGTTCTATTTGCATGAATGATTATTATTTTGCCAGTTAGTGTATATTAATAGGCGAGGTGATTTTTTCTTATAGTACATATATGATCTATGCGTATGTTGGCCATGCATGCACACCTTGTACATGTACTCTAGTATTGATGTAATAAATACTTAACATGCTAAATGATTGTAATTTTATTCTGGATAAGAGTCAGTCGTGCATTAATCAATTTTGAATAATTATTGTTTAATCATTTGGATATGAATAGATAGGTCAATTAGTTTAGTTAGCAGTTACATATAAGTGATGCACAAGGAATTGTAATGAGATAATTATTATAAATAACATAGATATTGTCCAGTGTACACCAATAGTATAGTTCTGATTAATGTGTTTATCATACTATTTAAACCGTTTAAGGTGTTTTGTTTAAAATTAATTAATCTTATGCTTGTATTATGTTTTTCTTTCCTTTAAATCAATTATGATTATGGTTGTTATTATTATTATTAGTAGTAGTAGTAGTAGTATGAATGTTGTTGTTGTTATTAACATGCATGATCTTATTGTTATTTTAATTGTTGTCAAATAAATATAGCTTAATGGTTTGCATAAATGGATGAATTTAGCTCGATTGTTTGATGTGAATAGTAAAAAGGACTAATATTATTATTTTAAAAACAATTGAAAGTGATTCTTTTATTTGATATTATTATATTCCATATTATATTGTTATTTAAACTTTAATTGTAAATCAAGCAACATTGTTGAGTTGGGATTAGGTTGAATAATTGTGAAATTGCCCACATAAGATCCAAAGAGATGATGTAAATCTCACAATGAAAGAATTTAGGAATAATAGAAGAAGAGACAAGAAATATAACTTAGATCCAAAGAAACTCTGATTGAGGCAGAATAATTACACATGTTACTATTAACAGAATAATTGACTGGTAAATATACAATGCTGAGTATGAGGATTCAAATTCACTAGGAGGAATTCGAATTGGCCTTCATGCACAGATCCATAATCAGTGGAGAGTCATCAATGCCTAACTAGGAGTCCACTTTCTCATCAATGAAGTCATCAATGCACAAGTAATGATCAATCGGGAGTCAAACTGAGTCTAACTGAATGTGGTTGGTGTAACTGGCACATGGAAGCACTATTATAGTGAAGGAGGCTCAGTGGAGGGTGCCATAGGTTCTAACTGGAGTCAGAATAGTCAATCTAGTCTCACTGGAGGTCCAACAGAGTGATAAACTTTGTAAAGAGTTAGTTAATCCTTAAATCAAGGAAATAACTGAATATAACTGGACTGGTAAGTGAAGAAGGTGCCCTTGTGATGCAGTGGAGCAAAGGAGGGTGCATTAGTCACTGGGAGGCCTAGAAATGATCTGAAACAAGCTCCGGGGGCTAGTTTGTTGAGGATTAGGTGCTGGGACTGATGACCTAGAATGCAAGCAAAATGCATGCAAACCATAATTTTGCATGCATGACTGAAAATGAAAATGACTGGAAAGCTAGTAGGACTAGGATGGAGTATAGGAATATCCTAACACCCCCCCTTAATCCATCCTGGGCCCTGGTAACTAGGACCAAAGGTCACCCATACAATAAATGAAATGATAATAAAATACATAACTGTCCATAAACTGAGAAAATGGGGAAAAACCTCATGGGAAAAATAACCCCCCTCAAAAGAATAGTAAATAGCTCAAAGAACCATCATGCAGAAAAGAAAGAAGCTTTCATCACTGAAAACTTTTGTAAAAGACTTGGCAAGCTGATCCCATGTAGGAAGGTCTCCCACTGTGTGGAGGATGAAGCAAGTCTTTCAGGAACTTTTTCTGTATCTGGAGTGAATGGAACATGAGTAGTCTTCCCAAAAGATGGAAGAGATAATCCCATCATCATGTTGCATCTCTTATAGAGAGATGGATGGCATAATGCAAGGTTAGCATGCTGTTGAAGTCTAGTAGTTCTGTAAGCAAATAAATCATCAACTGTGTTCTCAGTAGTATCAAGGACTGGCGAGAACATATTTCTCTTGAATCTGGATTGAGAATAGGTGTTGGTTCTCAATCTTCTTGAACCATGATCTCAACATCAAAATCTTGATCTTCTTCTTCACTAGAATAGGAGTCACTGGAAGAGAAGTCACTGTGATCTTCATCAGAGTCTGAAGGAATAGTTGGAGAGAAGGGCATGAAGTGTGAGAACTCATATGCCTTTGAGGCATGATTTGTAATCCCACTTGCTATAACCTTTCTAGTGGAGATTTCTGTAATCTCTATTGTGTTTGGACCAAAAATTACTTATTTTGGAGATCCTGTATGAGTCATTTGATATACTAACAACAAATTAGCTGTAAGAGAGGGAACAAATAAGAAATTTTTGAACTTACCATGCTCCATATGAACTGTACCCAAACCTTTGGCAGAAATCTAAGAGTTGTCTCCCATGTGAATGGTAGGCCCATCTTGGAGATCCAAAGAGGAGAAGGATTCTTCTTGTGCCATCATGTGGTTGGAAGCTCCAGAATCTATGAGGAGAGCTTTTGTCTTTGAAAAACCAACCATCAATGCATGACAATCATTAGATCCACTTCAGGAATCAGACATCTTTGCTTCTTTTGGAACAACAATTTGGTTTTGTTCAAGAAGCTTGGTTAGAAGATCAATCTTCTTAAATATGCAGGCATGCTCAGGATGGTTTCCTCTCTTGCAGTAGGTACAATTTGGTCTCTTTTGTTTGTCATTCTTAGATCTTGAAGGTTTCTTTCCTTTGCCTTTTTGTCCCCCTTTTGCATTCGCTCCACTTAACTCACCAACTAAAAGAGCTAGATCTCTGGAGGTTTTGATGGCACCCATTTGAAACAGTTTGTTCTCTTCTTGAGTGAGAGCTTCAATGAAGTCACTGAAGGTGGGAAACTTCCATCCAGGGATGGACATTCGAACAGAATGAAAGGTAGATACGAAGACAGGAAATTGAGATCCAAGTTTGCTCAATATAGAGAGTATCAATTGCTCATCACTTTTAGTGATGCCACATTGCTTTCAATGCAAAACCAAATTCTAAAATTTGGAGAAGAAATCTTGGATGCTCTCGAAATTGCTAGGTTGAAGGGAAACCAATTCATTCTCAAGAATGTAGCCTCTCAGTTCATCTTGTTTGCCAAAAAGACTCCTCAATTTTATCCATAAATCATATGGAGATTTCAATCCATCAGTATGAAACAATAGATCATCAGATATATGAAGGCATATGAATCCAAAGGTTTCATCCATTTTGTTTAGGTGCTTGATTTTCTTTTCAGCTTGATGTGGTATGGCATCTTTTTCCTCAACTATTCTAGTAAACCCTCTTGATTGCAAGAGTATTATCATCTTCCTCTTCCATTTGAAATAATTGAAAGGAGTGAGAAGTATAGAATAAGGAGAATTCGAATTGCTCATCTTGATTGCTTGAACAAGTGCAAATAGAAGGCTGTTGAATCTGCTGCTGCAACTGCTGGAACTTCAAAAATACCTGAAAAAAATCTCAAGAATGGAGGTAGAATATACTCTCAAGGCTCTGACACCATGTGAAATTTCCCACATAAGATCCAAAGAGATGATGTAAACCTCACAATGAAAGAATTTAGGAATAATAGAAGAAGAGACAAGCAATAGAACTTAGATCCAAAGAAACTCTAATTGAGGCAGAATAATTACACATGTTACTATTAACAGAATAATTGACCAGTAAATAGACAATGCTGAGTATGAGGATTCAAATTCACTAGGAGGAATTCAAATTGGCCTTCATGAATAGATCCATAATTAGTGGAGAGTCATCAATTCCTAACTAGGAGTCCACCTTCTCATCAGTGAAGTCATCAATGCACAAGTAATGATCAACCGGGAGTCAAACTGAGTCTAACTGAATGTGGTCGGTGTAACTGGCACATGGAAGCACTAATATAGTGAAGGAGGCTCAGTGGAGGGCGCCATAGGTTCTAACTGGAGTCAGAATGGTCAATCTAGTCTCACTGGAGGTCCAACAGAGTGATAAACTCGGTAAAGAGTTAGTTAATCCTTAAATCAAGGAAATAACTTAATATAACTGGACTAGTAGGTGAAGAAGGCGCCCTTGTCATTTAGTGGAGCAAAGGAGGGCGCATTAGTCACTGGGAGGCCTAGAAATGATCTGAAAGAAGCTCCGGGGGCTAGTTTGTTGAGTACTAGGTGCTGGGACTGATGACCTAGAATGAATGCAAAATGCATGCAAACCCTAATTGCATGCAAACCCTAATTTTGCATGCATGACTGAAAATGAAAATGACTGAAAATCTAGTAGGACTAGGATGGAGTATAGCAATATCCTAACAATAATAAAGACATGAGCATCCTCCATATGTAAATTCAAGTTTGTATTTATTATATTATCATATCCGCATTTAAATATCAAGTGGTGGAATAAGTTCTATACTATTTAACTTGTCTCATAAGTTTAAATAAGACAAGTCATGCTTATTCTTGAATGAAAGAAAACGATAGTAAATCTATACAAATGGACAACCTTAATTGGAATTGAATTATTTCACTTTCCGAGAGAAATAGGGAATATGACAAACATATTTAAGCATTATTGTATCCCTTGATTAGTGTGATAGTATTAATGGTTTATAATCCCGAAAACATGGAGGGCTCAGGCGGTGGAGTAAGAATGAAGTTTGGAGGAGAAAAATGGCATATAAAGGAAAGCTTTCATGGAGAAGGGAGGGTTGGTTTTATTTTGGGGAATTAAATACTTAGTATGGCCATGAAAAGGAGGAATGTCGAGCAGGGGGATAACTCGAAGGTTTAAGGAGGTGGGAAACTCAAAGATGGAGGAGGGGGTTAACTCAAAGAAAATTTTGGTTTTGTGAAACTGCACTATTGAAATCTGGAAATTGTACTAAGGAAATTGTACTAAGGAAAATGTCTCTCAGTATTATCAGTTTGTGGGACTAGGGGATAGGAAACCTGTTGGTTTCCTAGGGCCGGCAAGATAAGAGTTGATCGGCAGGGTCGTTTATCAGTTTGGTCACTAAGGCTTGGACTTGTTCAAAAGGAACTATGAGAGCTATAGGAACTACCTCATCTCTACATTAACCATGTATTCTACTTGTGCGAATTTTATTATTCATTTAAATTTATGAATATTAATGCAGAAATAAACCATGAACACATATTTCATTAAAATTGGAAACATTTTATTCCAAGGACAACACCAAAATTGAGTTTTTTAGTTATTCTGGAATTCTAGATCCACTGTTTAATTCCAAATTTAATGAAATATGTGTTCATGGATGAAAAATTGCATATGAAACAAATTTTCTAGTTCTGCTGTAAATCTTTCGTTATGGAAAATTTTAGAATACTATGATATGGATGCAATTACAAAACATACAGAAACTATAAAAAAATTGATGCAAAACAAACTCAAATTATTATTGAACCAAACTTTAGATGAGGTGTTGTACATTGAATTTGACCTAGTGACTAAGTTAGTGCCTTTCCAGAAGGTAGAGCACTACATAATCTAAATATTTATGGATAACACTATTCATTAAACATGTGAACGTGGTCAGGTATTGCTTAAGCCAAATGTGTACACCCAAAAAATCGCAATTCCCATACCTTGTTCTAAAGGTTGTTTTATGAACATCCTCATCTTTAATTCTTACTTGATGGTACCCAGACAAACATGTCATCGATGCAGGGGATAGGGTATCTATTTTTAATTTTCATTTTATTTAATTGTATGTAATCAATACAAACTCTTAATGTGCCATCTTTCCTTTTACCAAAAAAAATTGGTTCTCCCCACGGAGAGACACTCATTCTTATGTATTCTTTATCTTTTAATTCTGTCAATTGTAATTTTAATTCCAGCAACTCAAGTGTATTCATTCTATAAGGATCCTTTGAGGCAAACACTACTACTATTACCAAGTAAATGGTAAAGTCAATATCCCTCCACGGAGGTAGTCCAGGCATCTCTTTTGGAAAAACATTTTTAAATTTATTTATAAGAAGAAAGTCTTCCAAACTAGGTTTTGTTTCATCATCATTATTTTTGGTGATATGATTAAGAAACAATCTACACCTTTCCTAGCACCCTTTTTCAATTGCAAAGCATATATTTTCCTAGTAAGAACAATTTTTGGAATCCCTCTAACAATTCTATTTTCACAATTTTCATCAATACAAATAAAATTTTTCTGAAAGCAATTTAGCACAACTCTATGTTTTTATAGCCAATCCATGCCAATTAATATATCATATGATCCTAATGGAAAAATGGTCAAATCTACTTTTGTAACCAAATCTTGCATATGAACTTCACAACTAGAAATAAAGATGGTTACCTTTCTTTTTGTCCCTGTGGCTAATTGTACTAACCACAACTTTTCAAAATCATAGTTTTTCATTTTACACAAATCTACTATCTTAGGAGACATGTAACATAAAGTAGATCCATAATAAATATATATATAAATAGGTTTGTCAAATATCTTACTATCTACCTCGACCATGGAAGGTTGATAATCTGCTTGATGATTTTCCAAGGCTGTGCTTACCTTTGGTATGTTCTGAGAAACCTCTCCAACTATGGCTACTTGTAGAACAGTGTGAATATTTCGATTATCCTTTTTATGAGGAAAATCCCAATATAAATTCCTCTCCCCATAGCCCCAACACAGTAAAGGTTCTCTTTTTATTTATTCTTTCTTCTTATTAAAGAGATTATATTTATATTGATTTCTTATTGGTTATTTATACTCAATTCTTATCGTTTGTTGTCTATCCTTAAAAATATTCCTCTAGAAATTCTTATGTTTATTGAAAGGTTTGAATTCTCTTCTTTTAAAATTACTCCCTTCTCTTATCTTGAAATTATAAGGATTTTCATTCTTACTCTTAGATTGATCATAAGTTAATTTGGCCTTCCTCATTCTTAATATAAAGTTTTTGGTTCAACAAACTTTAATTTGTCTTTATAAAAGTTAGGTATGCAACCTAGAAATCTTTGAATTTTAGTTTTTTCTTTGTTTAGGTAAGGAACAGATCTTAACAAGGATAAAAAATTTAGTATAGAAGTCATGCATAGACATTGATCCCAGTCTTAGCTCATAAATCTCATTTTCCTTCCCCTCGTAGTAATGCTCTGAAAGGTATTTCTTTTTGAATTCATTTTTAAACCAGTTCCAACTTACTTTTCTATCATTGATTATTTTTGCTCTTTTTAAGTCCTGCCACCATGTAAGGTCAATCTATGTAGCTTTTTTTTTTACATAAAAAATACTTGTTCTTTAAAGTCGTAACTATTATTTATTAATAAATAATAAAATACACTAACATTCACCTTAATTAGTCATCCCACAAAATAAAAGTATTATAAATCTATGCTAATTAGACAATATTAACATAGTACATAATTTGATAAACAATCGTCATGCAAACTAAAATCAATTTAAATTATCAACAAAGAACACTTAGGTGTATGTGGTGAAGATCTCTATAACAATACAATGCATTAAGTTTATACGGCCTCTAAATACTAATATAATATCCTAACCTTTAACAAAAGTGATATCATACCCAACTCATATTATCAATAGTAAAATATTCAGGTGTATGCCATAATGATAAGTATATTACACTACCACTTACTATGACTACTCCTCTTTCATAACTACATTCGGCTATACTTTATATAATGATCATTAATTCCAAGATAATAAACAAATTTATGTAGGGAAATAGAAGTCATCTTTTATTTAATTCATGTTCCAAGTATAATATTTTTAATCGTAACTTAAATTAAAGGTTACAGACATTTTCAGTAAACATGATTTTATGACTACTTTTAAACTTCAACTGTCATATGTAAATATCGACTAAACTACCATTCAAGGGAATGGTATCCTATCATCACTTTTAAACTCAACCGAACTTACATAAACATAAACATCATTTTAAAGGAAAGATTGATATACCATGTATAAAATTCAATAGAGCTACCGCATAAGTGTCGATCTAAATTTAACTTATCCCAGCATCAATTTAAATGAAGTCTGATACCAATTACTAACTTTTAGAAAGAAGAGACTGTTGCTAACATCACTTATTTCCTGTTGACTCCAGCATTTGAAAAATTCAACTCCTCCCTAAATGGAAGGGTTTGATCATGAGTTAATTAAAACAAAGCAGTTCTCAACAGACATGAGCTGTTCATCCGTACGCCACAATAGCATTTCCGACTTGTTGACAGAACAAACAATACTGACAGATGTTAAACAAAGATTAACTTCAATAGGAAAATCAACACTCGACTGGGCACCAGTGTGATTTACTCAACGACAAAACCGATTGTCATGCAAACATGAACATTCCAAGGAGGTCGCTCTTATTCATAACCGAATGTTAAAGTGAAAGCCTATTACGACAACCTTTGAATATATAAAATAAATAGAACATACATAATTCAATTTATATTCCAAACTAAATACATTTATAAGAAAATACATTACTGCCATCATTAATTATTTTAATTCATAAACATTTACGAACCAATTAATTATGACATAAATATAATCAAATTTCACATAATAATAAAGGAGATTGTTGAAAGAAACATACGTAGCGACAACCCTTAAATATTTTTATTCCACACTTAACTATGAGGTAGCTAAAAGATATATATATATATATATATATATAAACTTCACTTGCGGAGTATGTATATATATATATAACATAATAGTTAAAAGATAAAAAAAAATCTAAGTAATAAAAATACCTATGGTGACTCATTAACAACAGAACTCCCTTTATACCCCCGACAACCGGTAGTTGGAATTTCTGATTCTCTAATAAATGGAAGCGAAACGAATGACACATACTCAACCATCACATACAATTTCAATAACTCCTGCATCTCTAAACGTTTAACAACCACGTCAATTAAAACATCGAAATTAAGGTTCTTCACTGACTTAACCTGAGGTTTTTTATTCTAGATTTTACTGCACCCTTCTAGCTTGATGGAGGTAGAGTTGTTGAATCTGCCATATTACTACAGAAACTCCAGTGCTCGTTGGAATGTATCTTTAGAATTTTGTAGTCTCAGATCCAAGATTGTAGCAGGTATCTCGAGTTTCTGATCTATAGAACTATGGTGATGTGTAATTCATAAATCAGGAAGAGCTTTCATGTATTTGTAAGAATAAGAACATTGTGGATGGATTCTTGTGGCCCGTGAACTAGTTCAAGGACCCGGGTTTAAAATAAAGGAAAAGGATTACTGACAGAATCAAATGGGAGATCAGGCCGTCAAAAAAAAAAAAAGAATCAACCTCATAAACAAGACATCTGTACACAAATTCGACAGGTGTTCACGCTGCTCAAGGAATTTTTAAATTATTACTAACAGAGTTTGTTTCTATGTCATAGGGCAACGATAGGATCTGAATCCCTCGGATTGAACTCGAATTTTAATGACAGCAAATACACATTGATGATTTAGAATGAATTCATATAACTAAACCATATTCAAATAATCAAAAAGTCAAAATCGGTCTGAGCATCTATTTAAATGTATTACTAACTAAATCTAAACAAATACCCATCTCTATGACTATGAGACAGTCACATGATTTGGAGATTGAAACTGATCCCAAATCTGCATTATATGAATCTCAATTGAACGATAAATCGACCTCAGAATTATTTTTATAAAAAAAAAACAATGCGAATTTAAAGAAGTTACATTGAACTCTGTAACCATGAGATGGTCACATAATCAGAAGATTAAGTCAATTCTCAAATTCTCAGCAATCTAATCGATCTTTGTAATTTCGAGCAGAAGCCGATCTGAGTAAACAGTTCAACACAAGGAATCAATTGTAGTTTTCGAATTTCGTGCAGGTGATCTGAACATTGTAATTGTGAATATAGTGTCGACCTGGGAAACACTCAGTAATTAAAAAAATGAGTGCAAAAACTGATCAGGGTACTAGGGTAGAACTCTAATTTAATACATAGAATTACTACATCGGTCTGTAAGTCGTAAATTTGGCAGAGCATAAAATACTATCTCAACAATGTAGGTAAAACACGGTATTAAAATCCTTGAAGTATATCTTTTCGAACCAGCATGTTATGACCAGAAATAAAAGATCCATTGACATAAATCCTTAGCTATTAGCACAACCAAAAATAAATAGATTCATGTTGGAAAATAAATATAATGCAAAAATTACCTCTCCGGTGGTCGCTTGGAATTGTTCTGCAGATGGTGACAAAGCTATTCTTCATGATCTTTCCGTGGGATCCCTTGACAGTTCGCCGACGGGCACCTCGGTAAACCACCTTACCACTCCGGCAGTACTCTCCTTCCCTTCGGACCCTCGAGCTAATGGGGCCATAGATTTCACACACAATAATTGAGAAACCCATCTTGGGATTCACCCCCACCAATATTTCCAACCAAACCTCAATAGCAGCAAGTCATGAAATAATTCAAAATTACGATAGTCATCCAGGGTCTGGGTCCTTTACCCATTCCCATTTCCTTCCTTATAAAGGAAAATATCATGTGACACATGTCGCTTCATGCATAATTATTTATTTTATTAAATTTCCAAATAAAACAACTCACCCATCCATGTGTCAGTTTTTCTAGGAGATGAACCAACATTCCTAAGTTTTCTCATGTTTGTCCCCCAGATATTTCACTTAATTCCTAGATTTTTTGTGTAGGTGGAGTTGACTAGGTGTCCATGCCTAGGATTCCAGTTTGATCCTAAATAAATATTTATAATATTTTAAATACTCAAAAAATTTTCTTTCATGTGCAAATGCATAAATAACCATTTCTAATATTTTAAATGCCAAAATATTCTTTTATGAGTAAATGCATAAATAACAATTTCTAAAGTTTAAAGGTACTAACAATGCATTTTTCTAAGTAAATGCTCTAGGTACAATTTATACATTTTTAGACCGTTAAGTTTAACAATCATTTTCACTAGGACCCAGGTGTCGCGCCATTGGGCATCCCCGCTCCTTAATTTCATTTCCCTGACATGGCACCACTCCGTCGGGTCCAGTCATCTATAGTGTTATGACCCAAAACGTACCCCAAGGTTGTAGAGAGGAAGAATCAAGGTAACCACTAACCACTTTAGACTTGTTTTACTGATCCAACACAGTCAGAGAGGGATCTCTCTTAAACTTATGAAAGACTGAAAATACTCAAAGTTGTAAGCAATGAACAAACACCTCAGCCTTCATTACTCAAAATATTCAATCAAGCACATTCTCAGAAGGTCAGACTTCTGTTAGGACAGATTTGTTTTAAATTGTATGGTTGAAAGCAGTGTGGATCTCTAGTGGGAAATGGAGTCAAATTAAACAACACATGAATATCATTGACAAATGCTTTGCAAATACATTCACACAGGGGCAAGGTAGCCACTAGCTTACAGTCAAAGAGCTTTTAGTTGGGTGATTTAGAAGAAAGATGAAATAGCCCACCAATATAAAGCATGGAAACATTAATTCTATATTGATTTTAGCAGAAGCATAATTGTGGAATACTTGGTATGATAAGAATGAAGCATAAAGACTATGAATTCTATTCAAATGCTACACTGAACCAAGCATGAAAAGAGAATTACATAATGGATTAACAATAAAAGGAAACACATATCACATGGGAAAAGAGAAGAAACAAACTACAAGACTGATCACACATGAATCCCTGAAAAATGCATGCTCGGCTCTGTCAACTTTATTAACATAGCTCAAAATGCACAACATAGAACAATAAGCTCAGTTCCAAAATTTTCAACCATTCTTCATTCAATTACATAGTATTTATGGCTTCCTAGAGCCTCATGCTCGACTCATTTTGACCAGAAACAGTTATAACTTAGTGACACCTCATCAGAGCGTATTCACCACTACCACTACAAGACAAAAATGGGTAGGGAAGGCCTAACTCTCCTTTCACATTGACCAATACTTTTTACCACATGATATTTCAGTTTAAAAAATAAAAAGATAGAAGATAGCAATGTAACCGATCCAGCTATAGTCGAAGTCATAAAAAATATTACAAATTTCTTTTTAAAATACAATACTTCAGAAGTCTTTAACTTGAGATAAGATATCAATAGCTAATTTGGAGTACGAAGTGTGTAGTTCACTTTCCCATATATTTCGACGTTGGTCCATTGTGCGGTTGATGGAAGGCCGTAGCTTGCCATTTATTTCACCATAACTCTCATCTCAATGTGATCTACAAAGGAAATTGGTGGGAGCCCTTCACCGATAGCGACCAACCTGTTCAATATTTCAAAGTCTTCCACAATTTTATCCATTAGGATCTTCCCTGTAAACATATGGTTCAGATGATGAAACTTTGCATGATCCATCCTTATGGCGAATAACAATTTTTTATATGCATTTTGGGAAATCAACTACTAATTTTCATCCCAGAATGATGGAAAACCCTTTTCAATCAACCCTTTAAACTGTCCCTTGAACCCTGTCACCTGTCTCCCCATTGATTCGGCCCTGGCTTCCACACCTTCGACCTACGCATGCTTTCCTAATACTCTTCTTGCCGCAAAAATTCCTGTTATCCTGTCCCTAATATCTGAGGCCGCTAGATCTGCGTCTGTCAATCCCCTCAGTAAGGAGATCGCATTTTGAGTCGTCTCCTTAGGCTTCTTGTTTAGATCTTCTCTTATAGCAGTGCAGCTTTTAAGAGCATCTTTAATTGTTTTCTTTTTCAATCTCATATAGTACAAATAAGGTCTAAACTCTTCAGCTTCCTTAATAATTAGGTCCCACACCATATGCTTGCACCCCTGCATAGATGGTTTCCCCACAACTTGATGAGTAAGCTTCTTATTAGTTTCATTTCATGCCTTGTATTTATCTTGGAGGGATTTTGCTTCTTCATCCTTTTTCCTATTTTCCTCTTCCAACCTCTGAGCTTTTTCTTTCAATTGTTTAATTTCACCATCCTTTAAGCTGACCTGGGACATAGCCTTCAAAACGCTGTCAGCACCATCTCCCTCTCCACTTTGACTCACTCCTATTTGATGCACCGTCAAACTTGACAAGTTACTCTTTAAATCATTGATTTGATTCTACAGGCTTATTCTTTGTTTCTTCCAACTGTCTTCTTTCTCGGCAAATTTTAATAACTCTGCTTTGCTGTTATCGACTTCCTCAGCCAAAGCTTCCTTTTCTTGTTCAAGATTTGTTTCCTACAAGGCCTGGATCAACTATATATTTGGAACATTTTCCCTCTTCTGCAACTTCTGAATTAGGTTATCTTTTTCTATCAATAACTGCTTGCTGGCTTTCCCCCCACCATCGTTTTCAACTAAATCAAATTGCAGCCTTTTTACCTATTGTTGGAAGGCCTTATTCTCCAATCTTTCTTTCTTTAATTGGTCTTCCAGTTTATTCGCAAGGCTTTCCATTTTATCTCCTTTCAATGTAGCTTCAACAAAGTCATCATATATCACTTCCCCAATTTGTCTATGAAATTGGATTTTGTCTAGCACGAGTATCTTTTTCCAATTGACCTTCACCTTGGTCATTTTCTCTTCTATGGATATTGCCAAATTTAAGGTGTTTTCTTCTGAATCTCTGTTGGTCACAAAAGAGGCTTCAGAGATTGACAAACTGATGACTGTTGGCATTAAATTGAAAAGCCTTTGGGCAGAGGCTTGCTTATTTTGTCTTCAATGTTTGTACATGTCTAGCCTGGAGTGGAATTTACTTATGTCACCACTCTCCTTGACTTCCTAAAATTTGTATTCTTTAATTTGTACTCCTGGAATTTGTATTTCTGGAGCCGAAGGTTCCTCTTTCTAACCTCCACTCCCCGCTAAAACAACCAATTCATCCTATGTCTCCACTTTAAGCCTTTTTCCATCATTCCCTTCGTCACCATCTATATCCATAACTTCCTGTAAATCCCTTTTCCTCCCTGTCTCCAACGTGTCCAGCAGCTACTCTACGTCTATTGTGACATCTGACAAAACTAGCTCTCCTCCCTGTGTATTTATAACTTTCTCCTCCTCGGGCTTGTAACGAAATAAAATTTGTCTTTTCAACAATCCCTCTGTCTCTTGGTGTTCAAAATCCCTTAGGTTATAGTTCTTCTTCCTCACGGAAATAATATGCAAGGGGTCATACGCAATTGCAATGTCTTTCTTGAATTCCATATTCTCCAACAATTTCTCCACATCTATCAGAGCTTCTTTGCTCTTTACAGTGAATGGACCAACTCTCCATGGGTACTTTACATCAGAACCCTTTTTGAATTTCAAGAATTGCTCATCCTCTAGAATTAACTTCTTCCTGGTGAACTCGAGCGAGAAAACCCTCAAAGTCAAGAAAGCAAGTAAAATATAGGGTTCATGCACAAAGCCATATAACCTAATCACTGTAGCATCCTTCAACATAAACCAATCTCCTACCACCAGCTCATTTTTTAATTGCATCATAGATTCCATCTCTAGAAAAACCCTAGGTAATTCTTCCCCAAAAATGAATTTATAGACAACAGACAAGATATAATTCAAGTAATTAAAGACATTATCTTCTAAAGTGTATGTGTTAAGTAACTGTGAAAATTGCAAATCCTCTACACAGCTAGACATAACCATCTTCAACAGTTGTTCCTTAAACATGAAATGTCTAGTATTGGGAAATCTGCTCAACTGCAAATGAATTATCTCTGCCAAAAAATCCTCAAACTTGAGTGATGGCACCGACTCATTTTCAGTTTCGGGTGAACTAATGCTAATCCTGAATAATAGACTTAACTGTACTTCTGTTACCCATAGGTCTGTGTCTAAACCTAGAAATTGAGCTACCAAAGAGAGGACCAATTGGGTATTTTCATTAAAAAGGCTGACATCCAAAGGGTATGGGGTTTCCGTGACTTCTAAGTCAGACTTGACACAGGTAGCTAAAAAATCTTGGTGGTTCTCGGGAAAAATTTGATGAAACAGGGCAATGACCGACTCCTCAGAAAAAATATTAGACTCAAGGGTTGGTGACTTGGGAATTGCAAAAGAACTTCAGACGACTGCGGGATCAACTGTACAAACAATTTTAGACTACCGGGCATTCATGATTACTCGTTGAGGCTCTAAATAATTTTACAAACACCATAACATGAACTCAGGGAACGACATTACTTGGTCAAGGAAGAAAAAGATAAACAAGGACTGAAAAACCCTATGTACATCTAAACCATGCTCAAGCAAAACCTTTAATCTTCTCTTAATCTCATGGATAGGGAGCCGAACGTTTGTGTCGAATACATCAGCATCCCTATCCTCAAGGGAAAATTTAACCCTACAACTGCTAGAAATTGGTTCTTGTTCCATCTTATGCTTAAAAACAGGCTTAGCTTTGCTAGAAATGGCGGTTCAAAGGCCCTACTTGCCACTAAAAACTCCATGTACGACCCCTCCTGTCATCTTCTTCGTCTTCTACATGTCCAGAAGCTTCCCAGTTTGATAGGTCCAAGGAACAAATGTCAACCTCACATGCCGACAGTTATATATATAACCCCTTTTCTTTAAACTCCGACCTTCTTTGCCAGCTGTCCCTTTTTCTTGTCCGTTGATCCCCCATGCATTGATCTCGGCCATTAGATCTAGTCCCCACTTTAACCATTCATTTGACAACGCCTCTCCATCAACTGTAGGATTTTCCTTCCCACTATGATCTCCACCATCCATTCACTAGCACCATACCCCAACCAAGCGGTGTCGCGTCCCCTTACACTGGTTTCCATTACCACTCATGCTGCTTGCAACGCACTCTTATACTGACACCTGTCAAATGGTTTTTCCCATCGCAACCACCATCCCGTCTATCCGGCATGCATCTCGCTGATGCGAGAATCAATGAGGACCATCGATCTTCTCATGTCACACATCCACCATGAAGATCTGCAACCTGCTTAACTCTTGAAACCTTTCCCGCTAGTGGGGTCCACGCCACTAACTTCCGCACACCTCTAACTCCCATCACCGTCGATCAGATCTTCTCTGCAACCCGCATCGCCGATCATATGAAACCTACCTAGAGAACAACAACTCTTTCCCAGAACTATTAGATCTTTGACACTGAATACTATTCGTCAATCCTTGTCACCTTGTCCCGTCACGATAGTATCGCATGCACTTGAGGTGGTTTTACTTACCGCCTATCCTCCTTGTGACAGCATCTGGAGCTGACACCTGTCCGGCGGTAATATCCATCACAACCACCTTCTACAATGATTCGTCGCGCGCTTTGGCATGCAATGATCAAGGTGGGCTGTTGATGTCCCTTACGTGCCCATCCAATGGTGTGGTCTGTGCAGTAGTTAACCTTTGTAATAATTTGGCTTCGGACTATAGTCTTGGGGTCATTTTTATTCCTTTTTTGGTCATTCTAATTGCATTTTAACATTTTCCTTTGTAAATTTATCGAGCTTTCCTATGCCTGACACCCCTAAACCACTTTTCTCACACCTTTAGCACTTAGCCATGAAAAATAAAGGAGATTTCAGGCTATTTTGAAGAAATGTTTCAGGATATTCATCCATTTCACTTTCTCCCTTTGCCAGAAAAACTAGGTGCTAACATGTAGTTTCCATTCCTCAGCAAGGTACCACATCATTGGGTCCTTTCGTCCACTCTTTTCAATCTCAGCAGAGTACTGCATCGTTGGGAACTTCTGTCATCATCCTTTCGTTTTGACTTGCGGGAACTTCATGTAGGGATTTTAGGAGCCGTTACCTTCTATCCTCCATCTACACGCTATTAGGGACTAATGACATTGAGGAGTGAGTCCATTCTCACTGCGCACCCCCCAACTCGTACATGACTAGCTCCATCGTGGCCCACCTCGTACGCACTCACGCTTTCCTCTTGAGCAAGAGGATCAGTGCTTATCTCCTCATGCGTGGTATTCTGTCGGAAGTTGACATCGTCATCGCTCTCCCTATGTGTGATTTATCCGTACTCTACGACCCTTCATATTCCCATGGGGGATTCACTCAATAAACTGCTATCATAGCACGTTCGATTGTGGCATGTGAAACAATACCCCTAATTTCACTAAATATTGGAAAATAACTTCCAAAGTCATTTTTTTTAACCCCCTCCAATATGCCTTCCCAATTAAAAAAAAACCCTATTTTCACTAGATATTGTATGTATCAATTTTTTCATTAACATTTTTTATACCCTTTTATATTTCTACCTAGTATATTGATATGATACCCCTCTTATGATCCCACATGCATTGTACAATGCACCTTGCTTCTTTCGATGTATATTGTGGATGCACATTACTTCACCAACAATGCAATTACTCAACCACATATCATTATGATTTGCAACATCTAATGGTCTAATGAAGAGATAGGAGATCAATTCTTGTATGTCACTAGAGACAATTCACATAGTACAACATTTAGATTGCATGTTACAGTTCCCCAATCGTTGACTAAGCCTATTGTGTTCTAGGTATCCAAGCCCCTAGGGCCTGTAACAAGCCCTAGGAGGCTGACTAAACCTCCCAACAACTGTAATAGGCATGAGTGGTTGGGTATTCAAGCCCCCAAGGCCTATCGAGGGCTTATAACAGGCCTTGGAGGCTTAGAGCCTCCCAAGGCTATTGGTAACAACTGGCTGAGTGCTATTGGTAACAATTGGCTGTCAATGACCACTGTCCCTCGACTATAATCGACTAGAAACCCACTTCATCATGAAAACCCCTGGCCTCAAGCATGCCTCAAGATGTGATTTCCCTACATACTGGTAAACACGAGCCTTGCCTCAACTCGATTTCTCATCCGACCATGATCCCACCATCTCCATTTGAAGGATATTTGTCAGCCTGCCCATATAAAAACGAGCCCAAAGTATTTTTGTATTGTTACATTAAATAGAAAAACCCTTTGCCCCTTAATATATAAGCAATAGAATTTTTAGGTTTTCATGAATATTTAATACCGCAATATGAATGAACGTAGTATTATATTGCCTTCTAGTGAAGCCACTGTGCATATTCCTTTGTGTGTCCCTCGGTGAACCGTTTCACCCATCGCTACACACATTTCTCACAAACATATATTAGTAGTATTGTCCTCAATGATCATAATTTAATTCATAAATCTGTTACTTTGTTAAGCATTTATAATTTACTCAAACATTATTGATTTGTCTAATCACATAATCCATTGTACAACTAGTCGTTAAGCATCATTCATATGTACATTTTCCATAATCATAGTTAATCATTAAACACCTGTAATCATTCATTTACATCAGCTCTCCAGATACATATATCCTTATTTTATGGATTCACAATCAATCTCAGTCATAAACATACTCAAACTGAAAACAAAGAATTATTTTATTAATTTTTAAATCCGTCGGGTCACTCAACAGGTTCCCTCAATGTCTATAGTAGTCTAGGGGCACTACATACACCCCTACTTATTTAGAACTTTGTCTCAAAGTTCAAAATAAAAATGGAGAGCTATGATGCATCTCAGTTGTGTCCAAAATCCTAAAGGGTCCTACAAACCTAGGTGACATCTTGACTCCCCTGCCAAACTTTATAGAACTCTTCAGTTTCCTGGGTCCTACCAAGGGCCTTCTCTTTGGAAGTGTGGTCCTCCACATTTCCAACAACTAGCTTTAGGTCCTCTAGAGTTATTTCTAGTAGGTGCATGGTTTCTCCTTGGTCCCAACTATGTCGGCTTTACAAATGGTTTTGTATGATCATTTCGATGTGGTTGTCGATAAGGTGTTATGTTGTCGCTTATAGGCCTTCCGTTAAATGGTCCCTCTCCAAAATTATTATCTCCATAAATATGTTTGGGTGCATGAGAGGATTGACTTCCTCAGTTATCACTCATAAAGTTCTTGATCTAAAGTATCTTGCTGAGAATCTCTTCCTTAACTATGAGAGCTTTCTGGACCGCATCATGCAAAGTTGAAGGGGTCAAAATGCGGACCTTGTCCTAGATAACTGGGTTCAATCCGTAGACGAACTTATTGACCTTAAATTTCTCCATAGAAACATGGGGTGCATATCTTAGTAACTCCATAAAATGGATTTTGTACTCTTGTAATGTCTGTAGTCCTTGCTTCAGTGCATGGAAATCATTCAACTGTCGCTCAATGAATTCGTCAGATAAATAACGCTAACGGAAATGTTCATCCAAAAATTCCCAAGATATTTCTTCAAGTTCCAGACCTAGCTATGGTCGCAAGGTCTTCCACCAGAGGAGGGCTTCCCCCTTCAGTTGCAGTATTGCCATCAGTACCTTCATATTGGATGTGTAGTCTCTCAATGAAAATCACATGGCCATGTTTTCTAGCCATGCCTCCGCTGTGGTTCCTTTAGTGGAACCCCAAAATTCAGAAAATTTCACCTTTTCCAACTCTCGGTGTGTGTTAACTGTAGGTGGTGTTTGCAGCACAGCAGTAACTTGAGAACCGATGTTCTCGGGGTCAAGTCACATCATCAACGTTTCTCTCATTCGGTGATAATTTCTCATCATCGTCATAACCTCACCCACAGGCATGTTAATGGTTTACTTAGCTCTCAGAGGCATGTGCATAAGGGTTTTTGGGGTTGACAGGCGTGTAGCTCGTCCTTGTCCCCTTCGTGCTCCACCCCTACGAGTCCTTCGATCCATGATGAAGTCTGTAAGAGTAATAAAAAATAAAATTAGTTTATAAACATCATAAAATGTTTAACGCGAAAAGTCTAGGTTTGAACTAGGTTCGACCTCGCTCTGATACCAAATGTAAGGTCCATCTATGTATTTTTTTTTGTTTTACATAAAAAATGCTTGTTCTTTAAAGTCGTAACTATTATTTATTGATAAATAATAAAATACTCTAACGTTCACCTTAATTAATCATCCCACAAAATAAAAGTGTTATAAATCTACGCTAATTAGACAATATTAACATAGTACATAATTTGATAAACAATCATCATGCAAATTAAAATCAATTAAAATTATCAATAAGGAACACTCAGGTGTATGTCGCGAAGATCTCTCTAACAATATAATGCATTAAGTTTATACGGCCTCTAAATACTAATATAATATCCCAAACTTTAACAAAAGTGATATCATACCCAACTCATATTATCAATTGTAAAATCTTCAGGTGTATGCCATAATGATAAGTATATTACACTACCACTTACTATGAGTACTCCTCTTTCATAACTACATTAGGCTATACCTTATATAATGATCATTAATTCCAAGATAATAAACAAATTTATGTGGGGAAAATAGAAGGCATCTTTTATTTAATTCCTGTTCCAAGTATAATGCTGTAAATCGTAACTTAAATTAAAGGTTAAAGACATTTTTAGTAAACATGATTTTATGACTTCTTTCTTCAACTGTCAGATGTAAATATCGACTAAACCACGATTCGAGGGAATGGTATCCTATCATCACTTTTAACCTCAACCGAACTTATATAAACATAAACATCATTTGAAAGGAAAGATTGATATACCATGAATAAAATTCAATAAAGCTACTGCATAAGTGTCGATCTAAATTTAACTTATCCTAGCATCAATTTAAATGAAATCTGATACCAATTACTAACTTTTAGCGAGAAGAGACTGTTGCTAACATCACTTATTTCCTGTTGACTCCAGCGTTTGAAAAATTCAACTCCTCCCTAAACGGAAGGGTTTGATCATGCGATAATTAAAACAAAGCAGTTCTCATCAGACATGAGTTGTTCATCAGTACACCATGATACCATTTCCCACTTGCTGACAAAACAAACAATACTGACAGATGTTAAACAAAGATTAACTTCAACACGAAAATAACCACTTGACTGGGCACCGACGTGATTAACTCAATGACAAAACTGATTGTCATGCAGCCACGAACGCTCCAAAGAGGTTGCTCTTATTCATAACCGAATATTAAAGTGAAAGTTTATTACGACAACCTTTGGATATATAAAATAAATAGAACATACATAATTCAATTTCTATTCCAAAGTGAATACATTTATAAGAAAATGTATTACTTCCATCATTAATTATTTTAATTCATAAACATTTACGAACCAATTAATTATGACACAAATATAATCAAATTTCACATAATAATAAAAAAAATAGTTGAAAGAAACATACATAGCGACAACCCTTAAATATTTTTGTTCCACACTTAACTATGAGGTAGCTGAAACATATATATATATATATATAGACTTCACTTGCGGAGTATGTATATATATATAACATCATATCATAGTTAAAAGATGAAAAAATCTAAGTAATAAAAATACCTATGGTGACTCATTAACAACAGAACTCCCTTTATACCCCGACAGCCGGTAGTTGGAATTTTCGATTCTCTAATAAATGGAATCCAAACGAATGACACGTACTCAACTATCACATACAATTTCAATAACTCCTGAATCTCTAAACGTTTAACAACCACGCCAATTAAAACATCGAAGGTATGGTTCTTCACTAACTTAACCTAATGTTTTTTATTCCAGATTTTAATGCGCCCTTCTAGCTTGACATAGGTAGACTTGTTGAATCTGCCATATTATTGCAGAAACTCCAGTTCCCGTTGGAATGTATCTTCAGAATTTTGTATTCTCAGATCCAAGATTGTAGCAGGTATCTCGGGTTTCTGATCTATAGAACTATGGTGATGTGTAATTCATAACTCAGGCAGAGCTTTCATGTATTTATGAGAATAAGAACACTGCCGATGGATTCTCGTGGCCCGTGAACTAGTTCAAGGACTCGGGTTTAAAATAAAGGAAAAGGATTACTGACGGAATCAAATGGGAGATCAGGCCATCAAATAAAAAGAAAAGAATCAACCTCATAAACAAGACATCTATAAAAAAATTCGACAGGTGTTCACGCTGCTCAAGGAATTTTTAAATTATTACTGACAGAGTTTGTTTCTATGTCATAGGGCAGTGAGAGGATTTGAATCCCCCGGATTGAACTCGAATTTTAATGACAGCAAATACACATTGATGATTTAGAATGAATTCATATAACTAAACCACAGTCAGATAATCGGAAACTTAAAATCAGTATTAGCATCTATTTAAATGTATTACGAACTGAATCTAAATCATCAAAATCTAAATCTAAATCTATTTAAATACCAATCTCTGTGACTATGAGACATTCACATGATCTGGAGATTGAAACTGATCCCGAATCTCCATTATATGAATATCAACTGAACGATAAATCGACCTCAGAATTCCTTTTATAAAAAAAACAATGTTAATTTAAAGAAGTTACATCAAACTTTGTAACCATGAGACGGTGACATGATCGAAAGATTAAGTCGATTCTCAAATTCTCATCAATCTAAATCGATCTCTGTAATTTCGAGTAGAAGTCGATCTGAGTAAACAGTTCAACATAGGGAATCAATTCTGGTTTTCGAACTTCGTGTAGGTGATCTGAACACTGTAATGGTGAATACAGTGTCAGCCTGGGAAAAACTCAGTAATTAAAAAAATGAGTGAAAAAACTGATTAGGGTACTAGGGTTGAACTCTAGTTTAATATAGAGAATTACTACATCAGTCTTTAAATCGTAAATGTGGCAGAGAATAAAATACTATCTCAGCAATGTAGGTAAAACACGGTATTAAAATCCTTGAAGTATATCTTTTCGAACCAGCATGTTACGACCATAAATAAGAGATCTATTGACATAAATCCTTAGCTATTAGCACAACTAGAAACAAATAGATTCATGTTGGAAAGTAAATATAATACAATAATTACCTCTCCGGTGGTTGCTTGGAATTGTTCTATATATGGTGTCGAAGCTATTCTTCACGATCTTTCCTCTGGATACCTTGAGAGTTCGTCGACGACCACCTTGCTAAACCACCCTACCACCCCGGAAGTACTCTCCTTTCCTCCGGACCCCAAGCTAATCGGGCTGTAGAGTTCACACACAATAATCGAGAAACCCAGCTTGGGATTTCCACCCATCAAGATTTCCAGCCAAACCCTCAATAGCAGCAAGTCATGAAATAATTCAAAATTACGATAGTCATCCGGGGTATGGGTCCTTTACCCATTCCCAATGCCTTCCTTATAAAGGAAAATCTCATGCGACACATGTCGCTTCATGAATAATTATGTATTTTATTAAATTTCCAAATAAAACAACCCACCCATCCATGTGTCAGTTTTTCTAGGAGATGCACCAACATTCCTAAGTTTGCTCATGTTTATCACCCAGATATTTCACTTAACTCCTAGATTTGTGGTGTAGGTGGAGTTGACTAGGTGTCCATGCCTAAGATTCCAATTTGCTCCTAAATAAATATTTATAATATTTTAAATACTCAAAAACTATTCTTTCATGTGCAAATGCATAAATAACCATTTCTAATATTTTAAATGCCAAAATATTATTTTATGAGTAAATGCATAAATACAAATTTATAAAGTTTAAAGGTACTAACAATACATTTTCCTAAGTAAATGCTCTGGGTACAATATATACGTTTTTAGACCGTTAAGTTTAACAATCATTTTCGCTAGGACCCAGGTGTCGCACCGTTGGGCCTCTCGGTTCCTTAATTTCATTTCCCCGACATGGCACCACTCCGTCAGGTCCAGTCATCCATAGTTTCCATTCCTTGGCAAGGTACCACATCATTGTGTCCTTGCGTCCACTCTTTCCGTTCTCAGCAGAGTACCGCACCGTTAGGCCCTTTTGTCGTCATCCTTTCGTTTTGACTTGCGGGAACTTCATGTAGGGATTTCAGGAGCCATTACCTTCTATCCTCCGTCTACACGCTATTACACGCTATTAGAGACTAATGGCGCTGAGGAGTGAGTCCGTTCTCACTGCGCGCCCCCAAATTTTACTTGACCAGCTCTGTCGTGGCCCACCTCGTACGCCCTCACGCTTTCCTCTTGAGCAAGCGGGTCAGTGCTTATCTGCTCATGCGTGGTATTCCATTGGAAATCGACATCGTCGTCTCTCTCTCTGTCTGATTTATCCGTACTCTATGACCCTTCATATTCCTTTGTGTGTCCGTCAGTGAACCGTTTCACTTGTTGCTACACACATTTCTCACAAACATATATTAGTAGTACTGTCCTCAATAATCATAATTTGATTCATAAATCTGCTACTTCGTTAAGCATTTATAATTTACTCAAACATACTCATCCATCTAATCACATAATCAATTGTACAGCTAGTCGTTAAGCATCAATCATATGTACATTTTCCATAATCATTGTTAATCGTTAAACACATGTAATCATTCATTGACATCAACTATCCAGATACATATATCATTATTTTATGGATTCACAATCAATCTCGGTCATAAACATACTCAAAATAAAACCAAAGAATTATTTTATTAATGTTTAAATCCGTCGGGTCACTCAACAAGTGCCCTCAATGTCTATAGTAGTCTACGGGCACTACACACCAAATCTCAACTTTCCTGACTAGATTAAAAATGGCCATTTTTCCCTTCATATAGTTGGAATAATTGTACACAGTAAAGTATTTCTTCATCCCAGATAGCCAAGCCTCAGCATCTTCTCCATTTTTTACTTCCTCGTCAAAGGTAGGAGGATTTTTTTTTTTAATTCTCTTGTTATCTCATCTCTATATTTTCTCCTCTTCCTTCGACTACCCTCAGAGTCACTAGTAGAATCTTCTAATTTACTAGCTATAGGGATTTCGTCAGAAGAAGGGCATTCAAAGTATGATTTTTCTCGTTTACGTTTCCTTTTACTTTTATCATTAGTTATCTCGTTCAGTTTAGATAGTAAGGCTTCATGTAGGTCTTCCTGGGTTTTCAGTAGCCTCTCATGTTTAGTATTAAAGTTCATCAGGTCGACTTGTAAGTCTCTTACTGTTTGTAAAATCTCATTATTAACATTGTTATTCTCATCATTAAGTTCAACCCAAACAGGTGGTGTAGGGGATCGTCTTCCATCCATTTCTTCCCGCAGTTTAGTAAAACAAAAAAATTTCTATACATGAAAGAACACCATATAAAAAAATGTAGTTTTCTCATAACAAATAATGGATACCAAAAGTCGTCGTAATCTAAGCTCTAATACCATAGTGTAACAACCCCAATTTTTTCTTGAAATTTTTTTTTTAGGAAAACATTTTAAGGAGATAATTAACTTCCGTAGATTTCATAGCTTCTTCTTCTTTTCAAGAGGCAATTAATCTAAAATTTTTATCAATACTTCGCTAATAATTTTTTACTTCTCTATTCCAATGAGACCATATATTTGTCATGTATAAAAGGGGACAATTTGTTTACTCTTCTTATCATGTATTATATTTTCCTCGACTCTATATTGCATGAGATATAAGAAATATTAACAACTTTTAATATCACAATTGATCCACATCAAAAATATATATATATATATTAATTAGACCACTTGTAATTCTACAACCTTTCGTTAAGTATATTCTTATTACATATTTTTTTAAATCCCAATATCATTATAAGATCCTTTCTTTCTTTTTATATATATATATATATATATATATATATATATATATATATATTTCTTTTTTCTTTTTTCTTTTTCCTTTTATACAAACACACCTCATACCAATAAATATGCACATTTATATATATTACTTTTCGAATACATATAATGGGATTATTCCCTAGCTTTTTCATATCTAAATAGAATATAATTTGATATGTATGGAGGAAACCTTCATGGTCATGACATTCTTATGATATACATATAGCCACTCCACATTAATGCATATTTATAAACTCGAAGACTTTTTGTGTGATTTAATTAATATATGCATATATCTACCAAATAGAAGACTTAATTAAAGTACTCCACACGATTGCCTAATTTATCGACTAAGGTAATTAAAAAATCACCCCTTATCAATACGGTCAAAGAATATCTCGCAGTTATCATTAATTGATGTAATATCCTTCCTTTATTTCCCTATTATTATGTAATGTAAATAAATATTGTATTGGTTCTCTGGTGAGGAGCTCAAGGCCAAGGCCCCACCAGTAAACCTGGTAACTTATTAGGTTTAATTACTAAGCTTGTAAATTGCAACTTAGGATATGAGAGGAAGTGACCCAACTAAAGCAACATCAACTGAACCCATTGGGAGGAGGTAAGGTCAGGGGAAATCTAAATGATGATGCCTAGGAATCCTTATGACTTATTTATTACGGTTGGATCTATGGTTATTAACTAAGACTTTCGTACGACGTCCTAGATTGAGGATGATAGCCTTTCGATACAAAAATGAATAAGAAACATTTATGACCTATACCTTAGTATAACACTATATACTACGGATAAAATGAAAATAAATTATCCTAATTACTATTAGTTATTAATCCTATTCTAAGAGGAGGGTGCTAGAAATCACATTGATTTACTAGGCTAAAAGAATATTAGCTTATTAATTAAATTATTAATATATTCGTTACAATCTACTATAAGCTATCCATTGAAATACGTGAACATAGAGGTTGTTTAAAATGTATTTATATATATACACAGTGGATTGATATATCTATATATATGTAAATATAGATATATAGTGGTTTAAAGGATTTATATATATATATATATATATATATATGGAGGTTATGACTAAGTACACCTTATTTACTTATGAATAGAAAAAGGGGAAAAGGGATTTAAATATACACCAGAGTCGGATTGCGGATTTATGATCCACAAGAGGGTTTTATTTTATGTAAGCGATCATCTAACATCGCTATTATATCTCAACGGAGCATCTCCAACTGGAGAGCTACCCATTCTCGGAGGGGCAGACTCCTCGAAGTGACAGGTGGAGAGACATCCGTGACAGGTGGAGAGACATCCGTGCCAGGTTGGAAGAATCCTCAAGGTGCCAGGTGGAGAGGCATCTGTGCTAGGTTGGCGAACTCCTCGAAGTTGAGGCACGCTCGGTTGAGTATAAAGAGATCACAACCACGAGAGAAGGGGGAGCTTCGCTCTGGATGGCGAATGCGTTGTGGGTGCAATATTCTGGTCTTGATTTGTATGCCTGATTTTCTATGGGAAAGACTATCGATGGTAGTCGTGGGATATCTGCATTGTTTTCCTGAGCATAGAACTGATGCGATCTCAAGTCCCAACAACGAGGAGGAAATGGCGGGTGCGAGAACGCTTGTTACGAGGCGATCTGTATAGTTGCAGTATGATATAAATATTTCCTTGATATGAGGATCGTGGAATCACTGATACATAAAGTGTTGTTCTGTAAAGGTGTGGGGACGATAGCTATTACGAGAGCCCATTCCCTGTCTGCTTTTTTATTGAGGTAATTATGATTCCAGGCGTAATATTAATTGTTGATGGATATTGTTCAAGAATAACGCTATGACTGCAATTGTTGTATGCCAACAAATAGAGTTAGTTTTCATATAAACGTTTTATTTGGGTATATCATTGTCACGAAGGGAATAACGCCAAGAACAGAGTTAGTATTTATTATAACGTTTTATTTGGGTAGATCCCTGTCAGGAAGGCAATATCGCCCAAGAACAGAGGTAGTATTTATTTCGCATTTTTTTTTAAAGGACTGACCCTGTAGAAATATAGGTAGTATTTTTATTCGCATTTTTTAAAGGATTGATCCTGTAAGAATAGAGCAGCGCTAGAGGTCATGATCGGGACCTCTCTGCATTTAAATCTGCGTGCATTGCAGACCTTACATTTTTGCATGGTAAATTGTTGATCCCTGTAGGAATGGTAGCGTTGACCAGAGATCCGTGGTTTCTTTCTTATATTCTTGCTATGTCTAAATGTTTGTCCCTATTTGGGTCTCAAATCCTTGGTTGAGTAATCTCGGTATCGAATTTGGTAGTAAGTCTTATTCATGCCTGAAGAACATAGTAATACCTTGTTTGAGATAGTGGTCTCTTTTCTTTGTATTATAGTTATGCATCGATTAAAACGTTGACCCCGATGTCATTTACAATGTTTTCATTGTGAAACATATCTGCATTATATTTCTGATTGAATGTGGAAAGGGACATCAATTCCTATTAGCTTTACCGCTTGTATTTTTATTTGAGCTAACTCTATGATTATACATATATCTGGTCAATTTTAGACCTAGATAGTTATGTGTATTACTAAAGTTCATTTTTTGGTCAAGGTAAACTCGATACACATATGTATCGTCAAACGGAAACTATGTTAAGAATAGATCTATGTCATCATTTTGATGTAGAAGTTAATGCTTGGAAAGAACTATGTTAAGATGTTATTTTATCATAGAATAGATCTTTGTAATAATGGCGTTGAAGTGTCGAATGAAAATATGAGAAAGTGGAAGGAAAATGTTGCAATAAACTGCATGGCATGATGTAAACCTCTATTTGAGTAATAGAAGAAGTTGCGACATTCTTTTTGGACATAGCTTTAGATTTGGGTGAACCACATATATATGATCTCTCGTACATGTGTGATTGTGACAGCTTTGATGTATGACTGTATGCTTGTGTGAAATGATTCTTTGGTAAAAGATATTTCATGGTTAATTATGTTGTTCATATGATGATTATATAGATGTACTTAAGGTTTTTGTCAGGCATAATTAAGTTCACTACTATTGGGTAAGAATTCCATGAAGACGTTCAAGGTAAAGATGGTAAGATTCGATCATGAGATAATGTATTTAGATGACATGTTTGACTTACATAGTTATCAATTTTGTTGAGACAATTTACTATTATCAAACATAGCATACAATTGTAATGTTCCCTTGTATATAAATGTCTCAAGAAAACACAAGGAGTTTCATATGTATTACTTAGAATGATAGATAAACTGACTTGTATAAATGTTGGGAGTATTGATTAGAAGCCTTTGCATAAGTAAATAAAGAAAGAATGATGAATTAAATAGTTAAGCATATTGATTTTTATTAATAGTCTTTTATCGATACAAGTACGACGGACGTTTGCTCTCATCACACGTAAATTTCATTAAAGAGGTCTTTTATGTTATGAAAATTTTGAAAATTCACTAAAATACTAACTTAGAGAATTCGGGTATGTTACAGTTGCTAAGAGCGATTGAGATCGTTGTCGAACATACACTGGTTGTACAATTTAGACAACTGGAAATCATGGAGTTCCATCGATTTTCTTATGGAACAAAAAAAAGACTCTATTTCAAATCACTGCAATCATAGTGATTCTTTACAACAAGTATGAAGTCAACATACATAGTTACGTTCTCTAAATATTGACCATACATCAACCGAACTGGGGAAAAAATAGCATTGTATCATTACTAAAAGCTTCAAAAAGAGCGCAACCACAATATTTAATCCTGGCGTCGAAATGACAGTTTCTAGAAGTGGATGGTGGTTACGAGGGATACAATGGATAGAGCCTGCCGAGTCTCAGAGCACAGACTTCCACGAAAGTCACAAACAAATCTAAATAAGGTCTAGATGGTGGTATGGAAACATTTAAATACGTTTTGGACAAAGTCGGTGCATATACATTACGCTCAAATGAATCGACCGACCATTCTATTCTTAATAGACTGATAGTGTTTACCCTTGGAGGGATATACATCAGTCAACCCCGGTTTAACCTCAGCATGCTATGCAGTAGTTAAGCTAATGATTACAACCAGACTAAAAACAAATCAAACTTACTATAAGGTGAAAGATTCTGATTGCTATCGTAAACACATGCTAACTGGCTTAATTAGCAGTCAGTCATTTAATAAGCTATGATTCTGAACAGAGACTGATCTAGTTAAAACCAAAGATAAAAATTACTTAACAGGAATTTAACTACTAAAACCAAATCTTAATTTCATACATACAATCATGCTATACATATTTCTATGGAAATAAGTTTTTGTTACTAACTCGGATCTACAACATCAAGCATAAATCATTCCAATAAAAGGCCCTTTTCATAACTTTAAATTAACATCATGCATATTAAATAGAGATTGAAATGCAGAGGCACCAAATCAAACACACGATTTACCACATATATTGATCATCGATCTATAGAAAATAAATAGTACAGAAGACCTAGATCGTGTTCAATATTCACACACATAGATCAATATTCACACACATAGATCAATATGCGGCAGAACCAAATCGTTCATGAGGTTTTCTTATAGAGATCGAATGCAGAGATAGATTACATAGGGTTTACATAATCGTCTAAATCATTGATAAAGTTTCATACAAATTTCCACGTTTACGGCACCAAATCAATACATTAAGTTCAGTACAACAAAAGTCGTATTTTTATAAAGGAAAGAAACTACAACGATTTGAATGTAAAAGACACGGAGTTTTCTTATAAACACACAGTTTTTTTTCCATTTAAACCACAATGTATAATATACAAGGTTGCATTTCCTATTGAAATATTTTATGATCGATCAGTTTCGATATGAAGTCTAGATAAGGGAAAGATCTTCACAGGGTCACCTCAAAATTCTTCTATTTTCTAGTTATGCTTTCCATTTTAAATTTCTAAATAAAAACATAGTTTGATGATCCTTATCATTACAGAGAATGAAATCGTTCGAATTGGAACGCATATTCGTTTACCAAAATAAATACAATGTAAATTTATGTAATATGCTACATTCCAAATATATATTTATATGTAACATAAATGATGAGAACCATATACATATCATCAATCCTGATTTCCATACATACAAGAATAAAATCTACCCACTAGTACACCATTAACAACATAATTTATCCATAACGTAAATAACACTTCCTTGAAACAATGAAGATGATTCCTTGGAGAATGGTCCTTCCAACCATAGGAGATAGAAACTCAATTGTTTGCTCATCTCTGCCTCCGAGCTGGATCACTGCTATCCACTAGAACGCGAAGCAACAGTTCCATGCAGCACTCTCTCTCTCTCTCTCTCTCAGAGTCTGTAACAAGCAATGATGAACTTATCAAAAGAGATAAAACACTTAACACAGTTTCTCCATGCACAACACGGCGTCATATAGTTTTGCCCAGGTCTTGTGCCATCCCAATCAAATCTTCAGTTCGTCCTTCAATCCCTATGATTTAGGATTTTGTCAGGTAGTTGACCTTTTAGATTGGATGTGATAGGTAAAATTATCCCTTTATTGCTTTACATATGTTCTCTATGACATGGTGGTGTCCCCTCATTTAGATAAAATCTCCAAGTTCCTTTTTCTTTTATTAAATAATAAAAATATTTTGTTGTGCAAAGTGTCACTCGGTGTTTTTGAGTTATAGATAACTTTTACAAAAATAATTGTCACAAATATTAAATCAAAATAAAATAAAATAATAATGTTTTGGGGTATCACATAGTGATATTACATTTTGTATGATATCATTTGTTAGTATTTAGATGAGCATAAAATAAATAACTAGAGATAAATAATACACAACAAGCAACCATACACTTGAGACACATAGTTTATCCTGGAAAATCCCATGTGAGGAAAAACTAGCCAATGAAGATATTTATTGCATGGCCAAAACTGGCCAACCGGTAAAGGTGAGATAGCCACCACTCACTTCCAAGCCACTTCAAAATGGAGCATCCTCAAGTCTTATAAAGGCTTCCTTACATGCAATACCTTAGGCCAATACCATCAGCTACAAGAAACCATGGGCCCAAAACTATGTGTAATAGCTAAACCACCTTTGACTCATTCACGAGTCAAGGTTAACCCTAACAATCCCCCCTTTAAGCTTGAATTGGGGATCTAACATGTACCCCCCTATCTCACATGCACCTAGGTTTATCTCCTTACTTTATCGATTAATTACCAGGGGTATGCATGCCTAACCGGGTCTTACAACCATGTTCCCTTTTACATGCAAATTGCTCCATTGATTTTTTTTCCATGTGTCTTCATGGTGACTAGACTAGCACCATCCATTGCTTCTCCTCTCGCTTTTCCATGCTCTCTTTCTTGCTCATCTAATTGTTCCTTTTATGTCATGCTCCTTTGTACTTGCATCCAACCATGTCCTTGGCATCCATATAAAGAAGAATCCATCTACCAGATTACATGGGTTGCGAGCCACTATAACTGCCAGTTCCATGGGATTTCTCTTCACATACATGGTTCATCATTCTTGGTCCCAAAACTGAGGTTAAACCATCTCACATTCCTCCCGCAAGAGAAGACTCAACGTCTCTGATCCACATCAATATAGGCTATGAGTACACCCGCTTAAATAGTACCTACCTAATGGTTTATTCCACACTTGATGCAGCATATGTTCTCTGCGCCTCTAGAACTTGGGGAAATCCAAACTTACACCTATGGATAAGTTTCACACGGACCAAAAAATTGGGTTGTCGAGTACCACCAAACATACACCCCACATTTTTAACTCACGTACAAAAATATGATTATGAAATTTAACTTCAATTCACCATAATGTCCCATGACCATTCCAAACACCTTTGAGATATTTTCTATGACCCACCATAAACCTATCAACAAAAAAATTATTTTTAATTGGGACATTATGACCGTTTCTAAATGAAGCCCTTTTTTCTTAAATTGACGTGGCATAAAACTTTTTTTTTAAATCATTGAAATATTCCCCTTTTATGACTTGGGCTTCACAAATTTCTTTTTCCCAAATTTCCCAAATTTCTTTTTCCCTTTGTAAAATCATATAATAATCATTTTTACCTTTACTTCATGGAATGACTTCACTTCACGGCATACCATTTTCATCATTTTCTTCATGGTGTAATTTTACCATGATTTCTATCCACAGGGGTATATTTTCTTCAATGCTTTCATAATCTCTCATCACGATGTCTCTCGCATTTGTAGGAATCACACCTACGCAAGGAAAATTCCATCATCGGCAAGTGTGCCAACTCTCACATGCTTCTCCAATGATCATCATAGCTCCATCTTCATTCAATGAGCACAAGCCCATATATGGCTCACATGAAACTAACAATACACCTTTAGCCATCAGATTTGACATATCACCTCCTTGGATACTCTTCTTCATCAATTTTGGTTGATCATTCTCCATTTGATATGTACGCCAACACGATCATGGCAATCCGCACTAAATCCCCTTTCAAAAATACGCCACCACAACAATGCAGGGAAAGTTTTAACATATAATGCTTGTAGATACGACCAATTCAAGTCATTTCCTTCCAATCTTCACCTGTAAGAATCTTCACCATAGGATCACAATGGTAAAGAACCCAACCTACCATTGTTTGGCACACACACCTTTCCACAACATCTTAATCACGTGGATGGGGACGGCTTCTACACAACGTGGATGGGGAAAACTTTTTCACAATTTATGCACCAACAATGGATCTTTCTTCTGTGGCTAAACACACACGATGGGTCTTCTTCTCGAAATCTCATCATCATGGCGATCTGTACAAATTGTTGTTCAATTGGTGGTATTCCTCCAACAACAATAATTTCTCCTCTCCACATGGACTAGATCTAAACAGATCCATAACGATCTACCTCTGCATACATATAGCATTCAATGACCACTACTATATGCCAAACCATGGCTTTGATACCAGTTATTAGATCTACGAGCATAATTAAATTGATATGCAAGAGAAATAAAAATCATAAGACAATTTATCTCAATCAAATATTGAGACACACTACAATTTTACCTTGGAAAACCTCATGCAAGGAAACATCATCAACAATAAAGCTTCATTATCCTTGTCCAAAACCAACCAAACGGGCCAAGTGAGCTCACCTGCTCACCTCACCTCCAAGCCACATTACAATGGAGTGTGTCAAGCCTTTTATATGCTTCATTACATGCAATACCTTGGGCCAATACCATTGGCAACCATTTGACTCATTCTTGAGTTAAGGTAAACCCTAACAATCATTAAGTTAAATATGCATGTAATTAATCATTAACTTTCATAGAATAAAATGTTGCAATAATGAAAATGAGGAAAATTTCCACTGGTGTTTGATAATGTAATATCCCTCCTTCATACCCTATTGTTTTGTAAATGTGAGCTACAGGCCAAGGCCAAGGCCCACTAGTGAAAATTGGGAGTATTGTTATGTTATATTTCCTAAATGTTACAAATGTTACTAAGGACACGACGCTAATTAAACGACAAGTAACTAACTCCATTAGGGTAGAGAGAGGGGTCGATTGGCTATAAAACCATGAGAATGAACCATGGTGCTCACTTGACTAACTGAGCTAAAAGTGTCGTCCTAGGTTATTATAGTCCTAAGTTAAACTTCAATTCTAAGTGAGACTCTCAATAAAGTTATTATTCATCGCAAAATAATAACGAACTCCTCTCTAGAATAAGTGCTATTATCTGCCCAATTATCTTGGGGTACACAAATATTATTATCCAAGGACATCATTCCACGCAGCTAGACTATTACTACCTAGTAATATATATATATTAGATTTTATAAAAGGAAGAAATAGATTATTTTTAAATAATCTATCATAAAATATAAATATATAGAATCTATGTAGTAATTTATATATAAGGCTTGTTTATTATTAAATTGATCTATCATGTATATTAATGAGATCTATGTTTTAGAATATATATATATATATATATAAGATGGAAATGCTTTAGAAAGGAAAATATCCATTTTTCTTAGAGTTAAATAAATAGGAACATACACTACAAAAAGAAAAAGATGTCTTCATATGAAATAACAAGGAGAGGCAATTAGAAACATAACCGTCTTATTATACCCACTCTGCTATTCACTAAATTATGTAACTAAGTAAGAGTGTGGTAGCCATGCTGAGTGAATGAAACTCTTTTTAAGAGGAGAAGGGCTAGGTAGACGAGGAAGGCTCGGAGGGGGAACTCTCGCACAAATAGAGCAAGGGAGACCATCCATGATGGAAGGTGCCGATCTCTGTATTTGACAAAACTGATTGGTTCTTTCTTTCTACTTTTTATTTTGGACTCCTGTAAAGGTCCAGGAAAAGGACGACTCTGCTACAGGAATGAGCCCAATCCCAACCTTGTTCTGCCCTTTGATCTCTGTAAAGTAGTGTAATAGAAGTTCTTGTTTTTCTTTAGTACAATCTGGAGTATGTGAACTTCACAATCTCGGATAGAAAGGATTGGTGCAATTTTAGTAATCCCTTTAAGAGCCATGTTTTGACAGATTGAGAAGAATGGTAAATCGTATTTTTCCCAAGTGGGAGAACCGACCTAACTTAGTGTTTGTTAATTTGTGAGCTTCATATTATTATATTATTTTAGTATATATATGCTACTTAAAGTGTAATAGGTAAACTCCATAGAGATCTATGCACATTTATTCGTACTGTTTGAAGGCTAATAGGTAAGCTCTGTCGATGCTTGCGACTAGAGATATCTATGGATCCATATCTATATATATTGTTGAGCTTGATCTATGCCTTAGAAAATAGGAAGTAGCTTGGCATAGAAGAAAAACTTCGGTTGAACTCTATTTTCTGATTGTTTATGCTTATGAACTTTTGTTGTATGCACATATGGCTGCGCAGAGGAGGGACGGATTCCAATGGGGAACCGATCCCAGTCACCGGTCAAACTCTGTCAAATCGAATTTGGATGCCATAAGTGGTGAATACTCTGAAGCAACGGAGATATGAATGGAGGCCGTGATCGAAACCTCACGGTAGTTGAATCGTTGTGCCTAGCTTTAGGAACAAATATCATGATTGAAAATATTTGTATTGCTTGAGGAAATTGCAAATGTGATGGTTGGGTTCTGTTTCTGCGAGTCTTACAAACATGATCCCCGTATAATCTTCTTATGCCCATTATTAACGGGTTTCGGTGTGAACAGAGATCGGGGTGACTTTGCTTTATGTTTTTGCAAAATGATTATTACTAGAATCGTGTTTCATGTTAACATATTAATGCCTGGCTGGAATTGTATTTAGCTTGATATGTTAATTGCCTAGTGGGAATTACATGTTCATTGATATGTTTTTCTGGAAAGCCGCTTTGGTATTGGCTAGTTTACATATATGTAAGGATATGTTGGTTGTGCGTTTTGATCGTAGAGGTGCCGAGGCTCATAACTCTCACCCAGTTCTTTCTGTGCATAGAGAATGCGTTTTGACCTCTAGAAGACCTGCATGTTATGTATAGTAAACTCTGTACGTATTTATTTTCTCTTTTGATAAGGTATCGAAACTCTGCCCATTGGATTGACAGATGTCCGTTACAGCTTGGATTTTAGCTTGATTGTATTTTACCTTCTATGAGGGATGCTTCGAGGAAGTGAAAGGTAGATTTTTGTAAACAACTGTGTGGTAGAATGTAACTCTCTATTTTGAGTAATAAAATGAGATATCATTGTTTTGTGGACGTAGCCCAAAGATTGGGTGAACCACGTTATATTGGTCTCTCTCCTGTGTATGTTTTATGTGTCTTATTTAACTGAATAATTGTGATCTATTATAGTTAGTGATATTCAAATATGAGTTATTATAACAATATTAGGTTGATCCTTTGACCTTATAGCGTCAGTTGAATTGAAGAAACTTACTATGAATGAACATGGTGTAATTTTTTCTATTTTTGTACAATTCATGATAAATCGGGGAAACCTTTAAACATCGTATGAAGTCTTTATTGTTAAGTAATCATTGTGAGAAGTTTAATAATAAAAAAAATCACCAAAATATTGACTCGGATTTTTGAGGTATATTACATATGGTATTGGAGCTACAGGTTACAAACACTCGGGCGTATTTGGGCTCGTCCAGAGGAAGCAGATATATGTTGGTTGAACTAGCAAGAGAACTCCATCTATAAGACAACAAAAAATTTCATTTCCAAAGATCTGCAAGAGTTAACTGACGAGTCATCTTCGAATTGCAAGTAAGTATGTCCCATTTGCTGAAGCATTATAATGGCATAACATTTTCTATATGTGAGCATTGTATATGTTTTATGTATTTGAATGATCTTCTACTAATAAATATTAGTCGATGAATATCTTCTCATACTCTACAATTAGTTTCATTTGATGACGACAAATTACTCTGTAGAATGATTAAAATAGTTAGACTATTAGAGTTAAGGTTCTACTAAATAGTTATTGTAAAGTGGACTAAAAGAGTATATTGAATGTCATCCTAATTGTGAATGTTTAAGGGTGAAATTCATATGCTAGGGAATTAACGTAGTTGATTTATGTGGGCATTATAATGGTATAACATTTGCTATGTTTAGGAAATTGTCTTCTTTTATATGTATATAGACAATAGGTAAATGCTTGTCCAACATTCTAAACATTTAAGAAGTATTTCACTTGTATAAGCTTCGATTCCTTTTAGTGTGATGTTAAGCGTGTTTTGTGAAGAATACCAGCTTGAAAAATGGAAATTGCATATGTTAATGATCCATCAAGCTTTGATTAAGTGGGAGGGTCTATTCATTCAAACTATGTTAGGATCTACCTACAGTTATTTTTTTTATATAGTAAATTATGTAAAAATGCATGCTGCAGGAGGAGTCAACGTGAATAAGTATCTAACTGATGGTTTTACATATTCTTTTAGTTATGAAAAAATCAAAATTATTTTGATTTTGTTCCTTAGCCCAAATTCTATTTCATTATAGAGGTATCAACTAGGAAATATGGTTTGTTACATATGCTAAACTAATATTCCACAAGAAGTGTAACCTTGTTAGACTGAGTTCTCTAGATTATATTAACTTTGAAACTAAGATATGTCGAATGGGATGCATAGGATGAAAATGTATGATTTCACTTTATATATTCCAGTGATATTTACTAAGTATTTTGAGATACTATGACTTGGTTGTTATAAAATGTATACTTTTAGGTGATAGAGGTCTACGCATGGATACCTTGATAATCTATTTCATTTTGGTATATTCATCTCATTGAGTGTAATACTATGATGAGTTAATACAAGCAAACTCGTCCCTTGGCATATGAGCGTCATACAAATATGTGGTCACCCTTATAAAGGTATGGGGTTATCTTTTTAAAGGTATGCAAGTATATATGCAAACAATGCTAGTGTGCAATGGAATGTGAACCAAAAGAACATTCAATAAAATGACTTATTTTTAAAGTAATTTCATCATGAATTGATGATGTGATAATTTGATATGCCTTGAAAAATATGTATAATTAGCAGCAAGGAAAGAACAAATGGTACTTTGGTTCTTTATGTCAAATAAAACAGCAAGATCCATTTTGAAAGGGATCGAGTTGATGATTGAAAATTTGAATTCAATGGCACAATACCTGGGAAAACTTTATAACACCAAGGAAGCATAGGACGTTGTGTGGTGTTGACAAAAAGATAGTAGATTGCTTGATGCTGGAAGCAAGTCCAAAACTTTTCTCCATTCATAAGTCCATCACTTGATTTGTTGTAGTACTTGGTGTATTGTTAGCACTTAATGTGTTGATTACTAACACTTGATGTGTTCTTGCGAAAACCCTAAATATAACCGGTAGGAGATACACTTGAGAGATATGGGAAGCCAATGATGGGTATCATCCTCGTGTTGGGTAGATCATACATATAATGAATACTGTGTGTCTTATAGTAATAGAGACTGTTTGAGAAAAGCAGAAGACACCAACAGTCGAAAATTCGGAGGTACTCCAGAAGAACCAATTGTAAGTGTAGGTTTGAGTATATTTTTTATTAAGATCAAATGGAATGATGAATGTGTTTACTTAGTAAGAAAATGATGATTTGAAAATACAAATCTTGATGTATACTGAACATGACATGCATATATTTTATGACATCGATACAACAATGTATGTTGAATATGAACTTGTTTTGATCAAGAGATTGATGTATTATGATGAATAAAATTGGCCAAGACAAAGAATAGAGAAAGAGACAAATGATACGAAATTGTCCAAACCACGGAAAGGAATGAACACCGAGGATGGTGTTTTTCTTAAGGGCGGGAGGATGTAATATCCCTCCTTCATACCCTATTGTTTTGTAAATGTAATTGTAATTATGTAAATGGCCCTGGTGAGGAGCTCAAGGCCAAAGACCACCAGTGAAACATGGGAGTATTGTTATTTTATATTTCCTAAATGTTACTAAGGACATGACGCTAATTAAACGACAAGTAACTAAATCCATTATGGTAGATAGAGGGTTCGATTGGCTAGAAAAACATGAGAAGGAACCATGATGCTCACTTGACTAACTGAGCTAAAAGTGTCATTCTAGATTATCATAGTCCTAAGTTAAACTTCAATTCTAAGTGAGACCTTCAATAAAGTTATTATTGATCGCAAAATAATAACGAACTCCTCTTTAGAATAAGTGCTCCTATCTGCTCAATTATCTTGGGGTACAAAAATATTATTATCCAAGGACATCGTTCCACACAACTAGACTATTACTACCTAGTAATCTAATATATATATATATATATATATATATATATATATAAAAGATCTATATATTAGATTTTATAAAAGGAAGAAATAAATGATTTTTAAACAATCTATCATAATATATATATATATATAATCTATGTAGTAATTTATATATAAGGCTTGATTATTATTAAATTGATCTATCGTGTATATTTATGAGATCTATGTTTTAGAATATATATAGATAAGATATAAATTCTTTAGAAAGGAAAATATCCATTTTTCTTAGAGTTAAATAAATAGGAACATACATTACAAAAAGAAAAAGAGGTCTTCATCTGAAATAACAAGGAGAGGCAATTATAAACATAACCATCTTATTATACCCACTCTGCTATTCACTAAATTATGTAACTAAGTAAGAGTGTGTTGTAGTTGAGTGGGATCTTGTCTCCTTCATAGAGTATCTAACTCTAGTAGAGTGCCACCTGTTGAGTGCGGGTAACCATGTGGAGTGAAAGAAACTATTTTTAAGAGGAGAAGGGCTAGGTAGACGAGGAAGGCTTGGAGGGGGAACTCTCGCACAGATAGAGGAGGGTCGACCTTCCATGATGGAAGGCACCGATATATTTATTTGACATAACTGATTGGTTCTTTCTTTCTACTTTTTCTTTTGGACTCCTGTAAAGGTCCGGGAAAAGGACATCTCTGCTACGGGAATGAGGTCGATCCCAACTTTGCTCTGCCCTTTGATCTCTGTACAGTAGTGTAATAGAAGTTCCTGTATTTATTTAGTACAAACTGGAGTATGTGACCTTCATAATATCGGATAGAAAGGATTGGTACGATTTTAGTAATCCCTTTAAGAGCCATGTTTTGGCAGATCGAGAAAAATGGTAAATCATATTTTTCCCAGGTGGGAGAACCGACCTAACTTAGTGTTGGTTAATTTGTGAGCTTGATATTATTATATTATTTTAGTATATATATGTTGCTTAAAGTGTAATAGGTAAACTCCATAGAGATCTCTACACATTTATTCGTACTGTTTGAAGGCTAATAGGTAAGATATGTCGATGCTTGAGACTCGATATCTCTGTGGATCCATATATATCTATATATATAAATATTGTTGAGCTTGATCTGTGCCTTAGAAAATAGGAAGTAATAGGAAGTAGGTTGGCATAGAAGAAAAAATTCAGTTGAACTTTGTTTTATGATTGTTTATGCTTATGAATTTTTGTTATATGCACATATGGCTGCACAGAGGAGGATCGGATCCCAATGGGGAACCGATCGCAGTCATCGGTCGAACTCTGTGAGATCAAATTCGGATGCCAGGAGAGGTGAATACTCTAAAGCAACAGAGATCTGAATGGAGGCCGTGATCGAAACCTCACGGTAGTTGAATCGTTGTCCCTAGCTTTAGGAACAAATATCATGATAAAAAATCTTTGTATTGCTTGAGGATATCGCAAATGTGACTGTTGGGTTATGTTTCTACGAGTCTTAAAAACATGATCCCCATATAATCCTCTTATGCCCAGTATCGACGAGTCTCCGTGTGAACAGAGATCGGGGTGACTTTGCTTTATGTTTTTCAAAAATGATTACTACTGAAATCATGTTTCATGTTAACATATTAATGCCCGCCTGGAAATATATTTAATTTGATATGTTAATTTCCTGGCGGGAATTACATGTTTATTGATATGTTTTTCAGGAAAGTCGCTTTTGTATTGGCTAGTTTACATACATCTAAGGATATGTTGGTTATGTGTTTTGATCGTAGAGGTGTCGAGGCTCATAACTCTCACCCAATTCTTTCTCTACCTAGAGAATGCATTTTGACCTCTAGAAGACCTGCATGTTCTGTATAGTAAACTCTGTACGTATTTATTGTCTCTTTTGATAAGGTATCGAAACTCTGCCCATTGGCTTGACAGATCTCTGTCACAGCTTATATTTTGGCTTGATTGTATTTTACCTTCTATGAGAGATGCTTTGAGGAAGTGAAAGGTAGATTTTTGTAAACAACTGTGTGGTAGAATGTAACTCTATATTTTGATTAATAAAATAAGATATGACGGTTTTGTGGACGTAGCCCAAAGATTGGGTGAACCATGTTATACTGGTGTCTCTCCTATGTGTGTTTTATGTGTCTTATTTAACTGGATAATTGTGATCTATTATAGTTAGTGACGGTTATTATAACAATGTTAGGTGGATCCTTTGACCTTGCAGCGTCATTTGACTTGAAGAAACTTACTATGAATGAACATGGTGTAATGTTTTCTATTTTTGTATAATTCATGATAAATTGGGAAGAACGTGAAACATCATATGAAGTCTTTATTGTTAAGTAATCATTGTGAGAAGTTTGTTTCTAAAAAAAAATTCACCAAAATTCTGACTCAGCTTTTTGAGGTATATTACAGATAATCCATAAGTCAGATGGATTAACATTGGAGAAAACAAACTATAAATATTTGAAGGAGGAGTGGCTTTAATAGACTAATATATATGCAATTCATCACTAAATTTCATTGCATTATTTCACATTTATACTATTGGACATGAATATTAATTTAGTACTATTCACCATTTTAATCGTGTAAATATATTTTTTTCATAAATTTTGGATATGATGATTTTAATGTGGTAATTTGGGTTTTAAGAAACATTGTTTTGATGTGGCCATGGTGATTGGAACCAATATAGATCCATATTAACTTTGGATCTATCAACCATTGAGAGGGATCAAATCCCTTAAGGTGCAAACCATCTTCAAAATCCTAAATTTGAAGAAAGGTTTTCACCTCAAGGGATTTGATCCCTCTAGACAATTAGAGTTAAGATGAATTTGCGCTAGTACTTTTCGCAGTTCACCAACTTGACTTATCATTGTATTAATTCAAATTTAGATGCCCAACATGGATGACATGTCTACTTTGTTGAATATAAAATGAATTAACTCATTGCAAATTGATGTTTGCTTCATTAATTATGTTGAAGGTTATGAAAAATATAAATAAAAAACACCTCCACAATATAATAGAATTTTACATTCCATAATTAATATTATTTATCAAAATTAAGTTTCTATAACTATTTAATTACAAGCATTAAAAAATTGATGTAAAAAAAAATCACATCAAGAAATTTGAAAAAGTAATAAAAATATATTTATAGACATTGATTCATATAAGTTTGTATTTGTAATGCCCGCCTCAGCACTTATGTTTGATTTTGATTATTTTTTACTTATGATTGATTAGATTATTTGAAACCTACGGTTGATCAGACTACTTTTGAGACCTACGACCGATTTGACTATTTGAGGGCACTGGTTTGAAGTGACCTGGAGTTATAAAAACTTGGACCATGAATGATTGCTTTAGATTTTATATGTGAAATGAAAATGGTTAGATAAATGATGATTTATGGATATACTCGACTGACTAAGAAAATGAAAAGGATGATACAAATGTTTTATAGTGCAGCACTATTAATATGTGTTTGAGTGTGTGTGTGTGTGTGTGCAGTGGCAGGTAAGACGATTTACTGACTGTTCCACAATGGAATTATCGGGGTCGTAAGAATGAAAATAACTCTTAGGGGTACGACTACTGACTGTCGACCCTGAATTAGTAATCCACGCATGGGTGAAGCCATTTCAGCTCACCCGGGGAAGCGTATTCCGTACGGGCAAGACCATAATGATTTGGTCACGTACGATGAGTTGAGGGGCACGCAATAAGGAGAGCCTTATCCCTCAACATCCCTTAGTCTCCAAGGAGCTTAGTTGAGAGAACGTGGTAACGACTCCCGATCGCTACGCAGTGCTCCCCATAAGAAGAAAGAAAGATGATGTCGGAAGGGCCCGCCGAAGAGGTACCTAGACAAAGAAAAGTGGGAAAATAAAATTATTCATGCACGCATAATTAAAAATAAAATAAAATATGTGTGAAGATTCTAGAGAATTTATTATTAAAAGAATTAATATTTTATTATCGGGATGATTATATTATTATTACGAGAAAAGAGTTTTAAAAATTGAAAAGTTAATGATAATTTCTTTATCTTTGGTTAAAGTATCTTTCTTTTTGTTTTAAAAGAAAAAAGAAAGAAATTAAATGAAATATAAAATGTCTTTTTTTAAATATCCTTTTTCCTTTAAAAAAAAAACAAATAAATAATTAAATAAATAAAAAATAAAGTAAAAGAAATAAATTTAGAGAACTTTTTGGGTTTTGAATAAAATATTTTATTTATAAAAAGAAAAAGAAAAGAAATCTGGTTTGAACTTGTGGTTAAAATCAACAACTATAGATGAGAAGACAAACACAACTAGAACTCTTTTAAAGACAACCACACCTACTTTGCATTGATTTAGGGAGTTAGGTGTACACATTGTGTTAGAAACAAACACTTGTACTTGAGAATAAAACTAATTAAAATATTAAATTAATTTAAAAATGTGCATGGACAGACATATGGCACACAGGAATTTGCTATATAATGAGGGAGGAGAAGGAGAGAAGACTCCCGCTTGCTTCCTAATGCTAGATGGTCATCATAATCTCAGATTATGTTACGATCCTTGGAGTTGGGATTAGCCGGAACGAGGATTGGGATATCCTTTCGGGAGGCTAGCTGTTCTTACGACCCCATTAGCTCAGGGGTTAGAGGTGAAGAATAGTAACCTCGATACGGTAGGGTGGTCAACCGAGGGGTTGTCGCTATCTCGTCAAGTTGTCTGGACAGTCGAATCAATCACAACAACAATCATCTACTCGACTTCAAGTTCGACCTTCGAATCAGGTTCAATATTTTTCAATTACAATTTTTTTATTGGGATTGATTTCTTAGTTCTTTATTTCTTTTTTTTAGAAAGAAAAATTTAAAGAGAATGTAAATCGATCCAGTTATATGCAAACGTATAGATTTGTGGAATATATATTTGTATATTTATTTTCTTAAAATAGAATTAGTTCAATGTTTAGACCCTGTTCATAACTTCATTATTTGAATCAAATACTCTCTGGATTTCTTTTAACTCTCTTTTCAATAAAGTTTATAGATCTGAATTTAGGTTAAACGCAGAAGCAAATGGCCGATTTAGTTTTCTTCTGGAGATTTAAAAACATTCTTTTAACTGTGATTTTGATTCCAATCTTTAATACTCTGTTTATTAGATGAATTCGATTCCAAGATAACCTATAGAAATCAATCAGTTTTAAATAAATTTTATAGATCCGAATTCAGGTTAAACACAAAAGTAGATGGCCGATTTAGTTTTCTTTTGGAGATTTAAAAACCTGCTTTTAGTTGTGATTTCGATTCCAATCTTTAATACTCTATTTATTACATGAATTCGATTCCAAGATAGCCGGTAGAAATCGATCTGTTTTCAATAAAGTTTATAGATCCGAATTCAGGTTAAACGCAGAAGCAGATTGCCGATTTAGTTTTCTTTTGGAGATTTAAAAACCTGCACCAAATGTAAGGTCTCTCTAATTATGCAAGTGAATTTTTTTATTTTTTATTTTTTGTGTACCAACCATTTTGTCAAAAAAAAAAAACATACGACGCAAATCTATTTTGTGCAATCTCTAAAAAGTTTATAGTCAAAGATTTCTAAACATAACTTGCCTAAGGAATCTTGACCATAAAATGAGGTCGTCAATTCACAAGTTCATTTAGTACATCTAAACTTATCTCAACACTCTGTCATGCTACGATACTAAATGTCGTAATTTACTTTTCTCTCAGGGTAAATGAATGATATCTATTTGAGAAACTCCTAAGAGATTTATTCATGATGATCAGTAACTTAAGCTCTTAATCATTCCCAATAACACTATATCACGACACAAGCATTGTGGTGATACATTACACTGTCCTTCTTGCTGGCAAATGTCATTTCCAATACTATGACTCTTATACAAATGGGATGGATTTGTACTTTCCACTTATATAGTGTATTTTCAACTTGGCATCAATTATAACATAAAACATAGGTATCTTATATTAAAAAATGCACTTTCGATAAATTCAAGGACAAATAAGATTACTAAGTAATAATTAAAGACATTGCAAATATGAGAATCTCTATATAGTAAAGAGGCATTATTTTAAATCAATACACAATCCAAAAGTGGGAGACACTCTCATAAAATTCAACCAACACCGGATTCTCTAAATAAACATTTAAACTAATAATCTACATCCATGATAAAAGGGGATATATGTAAATTCCTCAACTTCATTTCTATGCAAAATGTTCATAAATAAAAGACTCCCAAATAAATAATAACTGAGGATATTCAACAAGTATGAGTATAATTTTCCTCAACTTAAAAATTATGGTAATTGTTCATATTTAAAAGAAAGGTTGCCAATTAATTGAGACATTCCATCCAAGAAATATTAAAGTTATTCTCAATATTTTAAGAAATGTGATACGAGAATCACAAGTTAACTAATACACATAGTATTATGTATTCGTAAACTATTTAGAGACATTACTTATGTAATTCAATACCTGTGAATTTAAAATTATAAACATCAAGGGTTAGCTTATATAGATCTCTATCCAAGAAGAAATTCAAGCTCTGGAAACTCCGATTGGGTTTTCGACAGAAACTTAAAAACATACACCAAATCTATAATCGAATTAAATGCAGAGTTTTTCAAAGGATCGAAATACATCTTCTGAGAATGAAATAAAACACTAATCTATATTCTGAGAAAGAAATTAAAGACGCCATTCCCAAACATCTCTGTAATTACTAGGATAGACGCAGAGGTAGTCATCAGAATGTAATTCAATGTTGGATCTTGAAAACGTCCACAGAGATGGGGTTGACATAGAGTCTGGAAATCGATTTATGATTCCATTGAAGATCCGGTAGACACCATTAATACAGAGATCTTGATCTAATACAAGTCAGATTGAAACTGAGAAAAGAAAACGCCAATGGAAAAGAATTACACAGTGATTTTAAGTTAATAACAAAACGAACCAAATATATTTATACGAATTTAACAATTTGGAATAAAAAATTATAATAGCAACATGGTTTAACGTCTCTCGAAATGGATCGATTTCAATCGAGCAGCTTTAGTGTGGATACCATAAGACACACCGAATTTAAATTTCAGGAAAATAATTCGACTTCAAACAAACCATTATGGAATCGAAATTGTTGTAAAACAGAGTTTTGACATCTCAGGAAAATAGATCACTTACAGCGAGCTATTCTGAAATGGGTATCATATGATAAACAGCGTTTAAATCTAGGCAAAGTAAACTGACATCAACAAACTACTCTGGGATCAAATTTATAGAAAATAAATAGCAGAGATTTAAGTCTCAAGAAAAATAGATCGATTTCTAATTCTGTGTTTTATGTAATGCCCACCTCAGCACTTATGTTTGATGTTGATTATTTTAGACTTATGATTGATTAGATTATTTGAGACCTATGGTTGATCAGACTACTTTTGAGACCTACGACCGATTTGACTATTTGAGGGCACTGGTTTGAAGTGACCCGGAGTTATAAAAACTTGGACCATGAATGATTGCTTTAGATTTTATATGTGAAATGAAAATGGTTAGATAAATGATGATTTATGGATAAACTCAACTGACTGAGAAAATGAAAATGATGAATGTTGAAATTACTTGAAATGAATAATGATGATTTGTTTATACTCGACAGACCCTGCAGTATTTAACATAGTAACTAATCATATTCTATGGAGATATTAGTGAATAAATTACAATATACATTACTTAAATTATTTTATATTTCTTATATCCCTTCTTCATCTTGTAATCATTTTTTCAAACATTTGTCACTGAAAAATCATGTAACCAACAATTTTTCACTAAAATTTATTCATATAATGTGAAAATTTTAATTTTATTTAAGCAATTTCAAAGGAAGAACAAATAAACTTGGTAAACTTGTCATGTGAACCTTATAAAAGATTCAAAATATTAAAATACATGCAAATTACAACATGATGCTAGTTTTTTTAAAATATCTTATTCTAATGAACGCTTATGAATTTCTGATGCAAGACGCCTTACCACGAAGGTTCTTGCTTAACAATTACACACAACACACGCATTCACATAGACAACATGTAAACATGATGCCGAAAGCTGGCTTATATTACTTCACTGAAATAGTTACAATGCAAATTGCAAGGAATGAAAAATAACTAACTATCGGTCAACCTCAGCCTATTACAATACATATGTAACTGTGTGCTATCTCAGTGTGTCAATCTTCACCCTCTCCTAGTTCACTGCGGAACTCTAAGCTATGTCTCGATCTTCTCTGCATTCGGAAGACGTGTGACGATTCTCTCCAATGTACAAATATTCTCCCCGAACTCTACCAATGATCCAACTGATCCAACCTCTCTAGCCTTCTACTCTGTTTTTGTTGTTCTCGAGATCACTCCGACCCCCGAGACACACATCCTCTGTCTATCGATCTCCTCAGATCCTGCAAACCTGCAACTTTCAACACCTCTGTCGTGCTGCAAAATCTTTTCCTGTGTTGACATCTATCATGATCCCAATTACCTTCAAGAACTGCCATTAACTTCCTTAGCAACCCCGAATGGCTACCAAGTACTCTTCTTGACTTCTCGAACTTCTTCTGATAGGATACAGTAATCTGTCTTGTCGGCCATACTGTCTGTTAGCTTCGACTTACCCATCGGCTTCCTCCTCACACTCTTTATACTCTTCACTTTAGCTTCGCCAGTCTGCCCCTTCCTCCTCGCTTGGCTCATGCCCAAACCTATCCGTGTCGTGGTTTGACGCATGTTGACCATCGACGCCTTCGCTACAACTTTTTTGTCTATCGACCCCCAACATGTCGACTCTAGACCCTCGCTGCATCTGTTGGCTGCATCCCAACTGCTCCTACTCGACTCATTGACTTTGAAGATCCAATCTTCTCTTCCACACCAGTGGTCATCGACACTCCCTCTGGTCGGCTTCCTTATGTCGACTAACTTTTACTAATCTACCTAGACCTCGATGCTCCTGCATCAGACTCCCAGGTGAAAAAGAGCTTGACTGCTCCATCAGTCTCCTGAACTCTTCTTCGAAAATCCACGTCGCCTCTGCAACTCGTCATTCTCCCATCGCACCAAATATTCCTTCTTTCGTGAACTGTGCATATGCCCAACTTCGCGTTCCTCTATTACTTCTGCGATTTCTTCTTTCTGTCGATCTGGAATCTGCTCTGTCCAGTCGATCTGTGACACTTCTGTGCTTCCACTGCTTGAACCTTCTTCAAACTTGTATAGATCTGAGACATTGAACGTTGGTGAAATGCTCAAGTCATTCGGCAACTCCAACACATAAGCATTGTCCAAAATCTTCTTCAGAATCTTACATGGTCCAATCTTCTTCAGCTTCAGCTTGTTATATGTCCATGTCAGAAATATCTCCTTCTGCAAATGTGCATAAACTAAGTCTCCTTCGCTGAACGAATGTAGCCTGTTTTTCCTGTCGACTCTCAACTTGTATTCTGCATTAATCTTTTCTATTCGCTTTCGCACATCTTCATGCACTTCTTTCATATGCTCTGCGAATGATTCTGCATCTGCGCTTTTCCTAGTTTTTGTCGGTAACTCGACCAAATCCACCACTCCATGTGGGCTTATTCCCTAAACAGTCTGGAATGGGCTCAAACATGTTGACCGATTCACATAATTGTTGTATGCAAACTCTCCTTGCGCCAACATGTTCTCCCACTACTTGGGTCTGTCGGTCGTCAAGCATCTCAAAAGGTTTCATAAACTTCTGTTCACCACATCGGTCTATCCGTTTGTCTGGGGATGATATTCTGAGCTAAACTGCAAACTCGTGTCTAGTTTCTTCCATAGGGTTCTCCAGAAATGTCCCATAAACTTGGTATCTCTTTCTGATGTGATACTCTTCGAAAACCCATGCATTCTGACCACTTCCTTGAAGAATAGTACAGCAAGGCACGTGGCATCACTTGTCTTCCGACACGGAATAAAGTGCGCCATTTTTTAAAATCTGTCAACTACAACAAAGATTGAGTCGCTCCCTTGCTGTGTCTTCGGTAATCCTAGCACAAAATCCATGCTCAGGTGCTCCCATGGGGTATTCGATACAGACAATGGTGTATACAACCTTGTGTTCTGACTTCTCCCTTTTGCCAACTAGAAAAATCGACACTATTGTACCCACTTCCCGACATCTGTCGTCATTCCTGGCCAATAATACTTCTCTCCGACCAATGCCTTGGTCTTGTCGATGCCAAAATGACCTGCCAATACACCGCTATGCAATTCTTGGATTAGGTTCTTCCTTACTGATCCTCTGGGAATGCACAACTATTGTCCCTTGAACAAGTATCACTCTTGGATAAAATAATCCAAGTATGGAGTTTTGTCGACACTCCAAGGTTCACGACAAGCTTACCATGCTTTTGCAAAATCCTCGTCGGTCTCATACTCTGTCTTCACCGACTCTATTCCTGTTTCCTGAACTGTCGTCGTGTTCAGCAATGCAAATCTTTGACTCAGCGCATTGGCAACCGTATTCGACTTTCCCAACCTATGTTGCAACATGAATGTATATCCCTGTAGGAATTCGACCCATTTCATGTGCCGCTGATTCAACTTTGACTGGGTATTTAGATACCTCAGTGCTTGATGTCCGTGTATAACACAAATTCCTTGGGAAACAAGTGATGCCTCCACTTCTTCAATGCCTGGACAATAGCATAAAATTCCTAGTCATAGACTGAATATTTCCGCTTCGCATCGTCCAACTTCTCACTGAAGAATGCAATTGGTCAGCCCTCCTGGCTCAACACTGCTCCAATTTTCATTCCACTTGCGTCGCAATCAACCTGGAAAAATTTGTCAAAGTCTGGGAGCTCTAACACTGCGCTCTTAGTTACCTTTTCCTTCAACTTGTCGAAAGATCACTGGGTAGTTTCCGTCCAGTTGAACTCCCCTTTCTTTATGCACTCTGTCAAAGGTGCACAAATCCAATTGAATCCTCGAATGAACTTCCTATAGAAACTGGCAAGTCCATGGAAACTCCTTACTCCAGTCGCACTTGTCGGTTCCGGCCAATCCAATATTTCCTTCACCTTTTCTGGGTCCATCACCAACCCTTTACCCAAGATTACAAATCCCAAGTACACTAGTTCTTCCTTCATGAAGAAACACTTTTGCAGGTTCACTATCAGCTTCTCTTCATGCAACTTCTACAATACCTGTCGAATGTGCTCCAAGTGTTCCGTCTTGGTTTGACTGAAAATCAGAATGTCGTCTAGGTAGACTATGACAAACTTTCCCAAGAATGGTTTCAGTACCTCATTCATCAATCTCATGAATGTACTAGGTGCATTAGTCAATCCAAATGGCATGACTAACCACTCATACAACCCTTCCTTTTTCTTGAATGTTGTCTCCCATTCATCTCCTTCTCTAACCCGAATCTGGTGATAATCGCTCTTCAAGTCTATCTTCGTGAAGTACTTTGATCCACTCAGGAAATCCATCAAGTTGTCCATTCTTGGCAATGGAAACCGATACTTGATCATGATCTTGTTGATGGCTCTAGATTTTGTACACATTCTCCATTCTCCACCCTTCTTTGATGCTAATACTGCTGGTACCATGCATGGACGCACACTTTCTTTGATCAATCCCCTATCCAACAATTCTTGGACCTGTTGATTGAGTTCCCAACCTTCTGTCAGACTCATCCTATGTGGTGCTTTGTTTGGCAGACTCGACCCTGGAATCAAGTCGATCTGATGGGATATGCTCCTTGTTGGCGGCAATCCCGTCGGTGTCTCATTGTCTACTATGCTTCGAAACTCATTAAGCATATTTCTGAATTCAACTAGAATCTTCTCCATTGTCGACCTCTCAACACATGGTCCTTTCGGAATGATAGCAAAACACCCCGACTACTTTTCCTCCTCCGCAAGGAATTATTTCACCGAACACATCAGCACTCGCTTTTCCCAAAAGTTGCTCTCGTCGGGGTTATAGTCATCCTGTTCCTCTAGCTTCGGCTTAAGAGTCCTTTGTACGCCATTCTTCCACACTATGACTGTGTTGGCTCAACCATCATAGATCATCTTCTGATCATATTTCCATGGTCTCCCTAACAACAGATGGCATGCATCCATTGGGATGACATCGCACAGTACACTGCCTTCAAATCCTTCGACTCTGAAGTTACTCAGGCACTGTTTGGTCACCTTCACATGATGTCCTTTCTATAACCATGAGATCTTGTATGGGTGTGGGTGTTGCTGACACTTCAACCTTGCTTTGTCGATCACCTCTGTTGACATAAGATTCTCAGTACTTCCACCATCAACCATGGTCTTGCAATGCCATTCGTCGATTCGCACATTCGAAAGATGGCCATTCACTGTGCTGACACTTGCTTGTCGCGTCGATCGTCCAAAACCAGTGTCTTCCTAGCTATCATGGCCTAACTTTTCTTCTTACCATCCTCACTGCTGTCAGATCCCAACTCTTCCCTCTCGTCGACTTGCTCATCTCTTCGACATTTGGGTTTTCACTCCTCTGCAGCATGTAGGTTCTCTGGGCATTCATATTCCTTGTGTCCCGCTCCTCGACACTTTTAACAGATTATGGCTGGTCTGTTAGCTCCTTTTCTGTCGGATGGACCTCTTCGACCATACGCACCTCGACTACAGTTCTCACGATGATCGCTTCGGTTCTCTTGCGTTTTCTCCCTTGTCGATGTCCATTCCGTTCATTGATTTTCTTCGACAGATTCCTTCCTGTAACCGCTACTTTGGCCTTTCGCGGAAACAGTCTTCACACCCCGACTAGTCATCCTACCTTTGGTGTTTGTGGATTTCCTCGACAATTTCTCTTCTTCCTTTCGAGCTAACTGGTAGGCTTCACCCGCTGCTCTGAATATTGACATGCTCAATTCGTCCTGAATGGAATATCTCAAGCCATTCACATACCTAGCGATAGCTTCTTCTCCTTCATCGGTATGTCCCGACCTTATCAACAATCTATAGAATTCTTCCGTGTACTCCTTCATGGTCATCTCTTTTTGTCGAAAGTTATGCAACTTCCGGAACAAGGAAATCACATAGTCATTTGGCAAGAACTTTCCTTTCAACTTGGCAACCATCCTATCCCAAGAATTGATTTTCTTCTTTCCATTCTTGACTTTGTCAGCCTACACATTGTCCCACTAGAATGAAGTGTGACCCTTCAACCTCAGACTTGCATTCTTAACCCATTTAGGATCCTCGATCTGCTCTATGTCGAATTATTTATCCATCTCTCTAAACCAGTCGATCAAGTCTTCTGGATCCATGCTTTTCGAGTAGGTAGGCACATCTATCTTTGTCCAACCTCTCATATCCGTCAGAAGTTTGATTAGTTTGTCTTCCGGTTCTTCTCCTGTTGCTTCCTGTGGTTCCACTTCTTCGACTTCCACATCATTATGGTCTAACACATCAGGAATACAACCACGCCTTTATCTTTCTTTGATCGATGCGACTTCATTTTTCAAAGTTCGCATTGTTCGGGAACACTCGTCGAACATCTCAAGATTAATTGTGACTAGTGCGCCACGTGCTTGTCATCCTCAGACATTAATGCCTCTGTGAGCCATTTTCAACCTCGGCTCAAACTCCCACTCCGTCCAATCGCAACCAAACTTCAACAAGTCATGCACAACTCTACCCAAGCTCAACTGGATTGCAAGCTCAATCTCACCTGAAGATTTTCTACTCGCAGGATTCTTCCCGCTTCACTCGACGCAAGGCAAGTTGGTATCACCGCCTTTCTCCTTGAGAGGACATTCTTCCCGCTTTGATATGGCTATCCTTCAAATCTCAGGATACTATTAGCTCTAGTACCAACTAATGCAAGGCGCGTTACCACGAAGGCTCTTGCTTAACACTTACACACAACACACGCGTTCACATAGACAAGATGTAAACAGGATGCTAGCAGCTGGCTTATATTACTTCACCAAAACAACTACAATGCAAACTGCAAGGAATGAAAAATAACTAACTATCGGTCGGCCTCGGCCTATTACAATACAGAAGTAACTGTGTGCTATATCAGTGTGTCGATCTTCACCGTCTCCTGGTTCACTGTGGAACTCTGAGCTATGGCTCGATATTCTCTGCGTTCGAAAGATGTGTGACTGTTCTCTCCAATCTACAAATCTTCTCCCTGAACTCTGCCAATGATCCAGCTAATCCAAACTCTCTGGCCTTCTACTCTGCTGCTGTTGTTCCTGAGATCACTCTGACCCCCGAGACAGGCATCCTTTGTCTGTCTATCTCCTCAGATCCTGTAGACCTGCAACTGTCAACGTCTCTTCCATGGTGTACAATCTCTTCCTGTGTTGACATTTGTCACGATCCAAACTACCTTCAATAACTTCCATTAACTTCCTTAGCAACACCGAACGGCTACCAAGTACTCTTCTTGACTTCTCGAACTTCTTTTGACAGGCTACAGTTGTCAGGAACCCATGTCAACCCTTCAATTTACTTTGTTAGTATATCGTTGTTGGATGCATGTGCTTTGTAAGTCGTCCCGTAGTATTTGTTGATCCATAGTTTGTATTTTTGTTGTTGGATGCATATGCTTTGTAAGTTGTCCCATAGTAATTGTTGATCCATAGTTTGTATTGGCCCATTGTTTGCATTGACACATGGTATTGACCCATGGTATTGGCACCTAGAATTAGTATATAAGTTTGTGTTGAGACCAATGAAGGTACAGATACTATGAATTTATTTGTATTGAGCTTGCTCAAAGGAGGTTTCCCCCTCAAAGTGGCATGCGATCAATAAAAGTGATTTTGAGTTCTGTTATTTCTGTTATCTCGTGTATTTTCATTAATTAATTGTTGCAGGTTCTTCACATTTGGTATCAGAGCACTTTCTTGGGCTCGTTGGGTGGAATTTCTGCCAAATTGTTTTTCGCATATGTTGCAAGTTCAGATCTGGGAATAATCCCTATCCGCTTAACTGTGGGAAGTACTTGGGCATAAGCCCTAAAACTCATTGTGAGGAGTACCACAGGAACCCTAAAGTAGCTGACCCATTGAAAGGACCCGCCAACGAAAAGGGAAAAAACCCCTACCTAATTGACTAGTTCCCACCTGTGAGGTAAACCAAGAGTTGTCATTTGTGGCAAAGCTGTTATCAGTTTTACCTGAGCCGTGAAGTGAGGGGTACTTCCCCAATACACAAGACGCCAGACAACATTGGTGGCCGAGTGAAACCCCTAAACTATTAGGAAGTCGAACATACCTGGGTCCATATCTATTTTCAGCTGAACTGTTTCCGATCACTTTCGCACCATTTCAGATCCAGCCATTTTAGATCCATTCTGAAAGTTGTTCCAGATCCAATCGTTTCAGATCTATTCTAAAAGTCATTTCAGATCCAACTGTTTCAGATCCAGTTGGCGTCATTTCAGATCCATCTATTGCCGATCACTTCCGCGTCGTTGCAGATCCATCTGTTTCTGATCCCTTAAGCACCATAGCAGATCCATTCTGAAAAAAAATAAAAAAATAAATACAAACATAAAAAAATTCTTGGTTTTTCGCCATATCTCCCTTGCTTTCACTCGGTTTCCCTTGAAACTTCCCTGACACCGCTGTAATCCCATTCTACATCTTTCATTCCTGAGGACCCTATCCCAAATTCCACTTCCCAAAGCCCGAAATCTCACATTTGTCTATTTTTAGGGTTTGCCATAACTTCTTCGGATTTTAGCCAATCGCCTTCAAATTTTACCATGGAGTTCATTTCCTAATTATGCTTCTTTGTCCCTTTCTGCCAAATTTTATCATTCTTTCACCTTGCTTCTAAAATCCTCATTTTATGCTTCCTTGTCCATTCGACAGTGTCCAAAACCTAGTCAAACCCCAATTACCCATCATAGTTTTTCCCAAATCCAAATTTCCCTTTACTAAATAAGGTTTTGTTTGTGTTTTTCTACCCATTCCCCTTAAAAGTGTTTTTCTACCCATTCCCCTTAAAAAAAAAAAAACTCCTGGTTATGGTTATCACCCGCACAGGATCAAACACCATGGACGTAGCACTTGCAGCCATCCAAACCAAACTCTAGGATCTGGATGAAAAATTTCTCAGCCTCCATCTTGAGCATCCATCCATGCCCAACAAACGACAGTCCGAGTCTTCATCGGACAATGGGTTCTCTTCTTCTAGCAATTTTCGTGGTTCGAAGCTTGATTTTCCTCACTTCAATGGTATTGATCCAACTGGATGGATCTATCATGAAGAACAATATTTCAGTCTACATAATACTTTTGATGTCACCAAAGTTCCACTTGCATCATTTCATTTGGAACAGGAAGCTCTTCAATTGTATCGTTGGTACATCAAGGCTCATGAAGAGCCAAAATGGCCCAATTTTTGCCAGCTCCTTTTCTAATGATTTGGTCCTAGTGCTTTTGATGACTTCACAGGATCTCTCACTAAACTTCACCAAATTGGCACTCTGAGAGAGTATCAGACATAATTTGAGAAACTAGCCAATCACACAGAAGGATTGTTTGAGGAATTCTACAGGAGTTGTCTCATCAGTGGTCTTAAGGATGAAATCCACTCAGAGGTTAAAATGTTATGTCCCAACACAATGATGGAAGCCCTTGGGTTGGCTAAGCTGGCAAAAGACAACATTGTAGCCCAACAACGCTCCAAACCCACTTTTGTCCCCTTCCAAAATATGGGTTCTCAATGACCTCCCATCCCGCCAGCTCCTCGACCAACTCCTATAAAGCATTTGTCTGAAACAGAGATGCAGGTACGCAGAGAAAAAGGGATTTATTATAATTGTGATGAGAAATTCTATCGGGGACATAGATGTGTTCAACAAAAGCTCTCTCTCTTGGATATGGATTCTCCGCCTACCTCTAAAATTATTGAAGAATCTCTAGATACAATGGATGATCAGGTCGACATTCAGGAGCCGCTTATTGACCCCCCATCTCAGGACGACCAACCAGAGATATCTCTCCATGCTTTATCCGACGTCACTACCCCCCAAACAATGCAGGTCAGGGGTTACTTCAAGAAGCTTCCTCTTACAATACTCATTGATTCTAGTAGCACTCATAACTTCATTAACCCCTAGATCGCCAAACAAGCTGATTGTTTTGTCCATCCTTGCTCCAACTTTGAAGTCTTGGTTGCCAATGGGGGCACCTTACCTTGCAAGGGAAAGTGTCATAATGTGCGTATCTCTCTGGAAGATTATAACCTGCGCTCTAACATGTTTGCATTGTCCTTAGGTGGATGTGATGTGGTTTTGGGCGTTCAATGGTTATGCACACTTGGCCCCATCTTATGGGATTTTGCTGAACTTTGGATGCAGTTTTCAGTCAATATGACACAACACAAATTTACAGGCTTACAACCAGGGTCTCTCAACATCATCAGTTCACATCGCCAGGAAAATATCCTTAAGAAGAATTCACATGGTGTCATTGCTCAGCTCCATTCCATTCAGATGCACCCATCAACAGTCTCCACTACTTCCTTGGATAGATATGCAGGTGTCTTTGCTGCACCAGTGGGCTTGTCGCCTTCAAGAGACCTTTCCAGTAATCATTTAGCCGCATCTACATCTCAACAGGAAAAGATGGTTATTTTGCATGCAATACCGAAGTGGCAGCCATCCCTGTTAGGAAATTATTTCTGCATCAAGACTGATCTCCAGAGTCTAGAAAATTTCCTGGAACAACAGGTCTCCTTCCCAACACACCTGAAATGGGTTATCCAACTCATGGGTTATACGTATGACTATGCGATCACTTACAAGAAGGGTAAGGACAATATGGTGGAAGATGCTCCTTCTCGCACATTTGATGACCCAGTTTCTCTTACAGCTATTTCTCTGCTTATTCCAAACTGGTTGCAATCTATTCAACATGACGATCTCTTCTATGAACTCCATGCTTCTTAGTCGGCAGGGCACTCTAGGTTCCTCAAAAAGTATGTCCGGGAATAGTGTAACTTCTTTTGGCAGGGACTGAAAATGACAATTCAACAAATGGTGGTTGAATGTGATACTTTACAGGTCAACAAGGATGAAATGGCACTCCTTTCAGGATTGCTCGAACCCTTTCCTATCCCTACACAGACTTGGACAACTATTTCTATGGATTTCCTAGACGCGCTCCATTGGTACAATACCACATCTACAAGGACACCATATGAAGTAGTCTATGGACAGGAACCTCCAGTTCTTCTTCCATACACCCTCAGCAACTCCCTAGTTCAGGTAATTGACTCGGTTCTTCAAAACCGTGATCAGATTCTTCTCATTCTGCAGGACAATCTTCACATGGCAAGAATTCGACTGAAACAACAAGCCAATCAACACCATTCAAAGCACACTTTTCACGCAGATGATATGGTTCTTCTTTGTCTATAAGCTTCCATGCAATCCTCCTGAAACTCAAAAGGCATCAGTGGCCCAGAATGTAACCCGAGGATGGTATAGGGGAACCACTGCTTCAAATTATGCATCAATTTCCACATCTAAAGCTTCGAGGACAAAGCTTTTTCTAAGGGAGACGGGATGTTAGGAACCCATGTCAACCCTTCTATTTACTTTGTTAGTATATTGTTGTTGGACGCATATGCTTTGTAAGTCGTCCCGTAGTATTTGTTGATCCATAGTTTGTATTATTGTTGTTGGGCGCTTATGCTTTGTAAGTCGTCCTGTAGTAATTGTTGATCCATAGTTTGTATTGGCCCATGGTTTGTATTAACACATGGTATTGGTTCCTAGACTTAGTATATAAGTTTGTGTTGAGACCAATGAAGGTACCGTGAATTTATTTGTATTGAGCTTGCTCAAAGGATGTTGCCCCCTCAAAGTGGCCTGTGATCAATAAAAGTGATTATGAGTTCTGTTATTTCTGCTATCTCATGTATTTTCATTAATTAATTGTTGCAGGTTCTTCACAATAGTAATCCGTCTTGTCGGCCATACTATCTGTCAGCTTCGACTTACCCGTCGGCTTCCTCCTCGCACTCTTCACTTAGGCTTCTCCAGTCGCCTCTTTTTCCTCACTTGGCTCATGCCCAAACTTGTTGGTGTCATGGTTCGATGCATGTCGACCATCGACGCCTCCGCTACAACTCTATCGGTTGTCGACCCCCAACATGTCAACTCTCGACCCTTGTTGCATCTGTTGGCTACATCCCGACTACTCCTGCTCGACTCATTGAATTTGACAAACCAATCTGCTCTTCCGCACCAATGGTCGTCGGCACTGCCTCTAGTCGGCTTCCTTATGTCGATTAACTTCGACTGATCTGCCTAGGCCCCGATACTCCTACATCAATTTCAATCCTAAACTAATATAGATATATTAGAATGAGGAAAATAACAAGTGTAAGACAAACTAAAGGGATGCTTAGGGATACAAATATACATTTTGAAAACATTTTCACATCCAATTAAATTAAGAATGAAATCATTTATAAATATAATAAATTTATCTTAAAAAACTATCTTAATGGTAAATTTCTTTTAAATATTTATAACTATATTTTAACTAATTTAAAGAATAAAATTATTCTTAAATTATTTAAATTAATTAAAAAAACATATTAATAATAAATTTATCCATAATTATAAGCATGCTTCTTGTCTAAATGATATTTCTTAAATAAATTAAAAAAAACATATTAATAATAAATTTATCCATAATTATAAGCATGCTTCTTGTCTAAATGATATTTCTTAAATAAATTAAAGGAAACTAGTGAAGGTCATCCGTCCCCTTTTATTGCATGAAAGTCGACATGACCCCAAATTACCATCTTACCATTTGAAAATGCTGATTTATAATGATTTTGTGAATCTTACCAAATGAACAAAATCACTCTTTCTAAACAAAAATAAACAATTTTAGTAATTTTGAGTTTATCAAATTCTAAAGGACTTCAATAAAGATGAGCTGATATAACGTACTTAGATATATAATACGATAAATACTCACCCTATCTAATTTAAGTTTCATAAAGACAACTTACCAAAGCTAAGATTGACCACCATGGCCAATAGTAATGCAATTTTCTTTAACATGAAAAGATTTCAATTAAAATACATTTTATATTATACTTAACAAATATGTTTTATAACATTTAAATTAGTAATTGTTTAGTAAAATTATTTTATATTATACTTTTAACATTTGCTTTATAACTCTTTAACTAGCAATTAAATGCAAGCAAAGGTTTTTGAGATACTAGATACGTTATTTTGCGTAATAAATAATGAAGAGTATATCATAAAATTCAATATAGGAAAAAAATGGAATTTAATTGGTATTTTTTTAATTATTTAATATATATTTTTTAAATTAATTTTAATATTAACTAATTTATATTTATTTAATTAAAAAATATTCAGTTTAAATTATTATTTTTTAAATTATTTTATAAAAAAAATAATAATAAAATCAAAAAAATCAAAAGAAGAGGAGGAATAAACATTATACTTCGGAGTCTTGTACCAAGTAAATGTCTCATTGCATAAAATAACGAAGCAAAGACACATGAAAAAGAATGAGCAATTAATATTAGAACAATTGGTAATTAGGCCTTAGATGACACATTATAACTGAATAAATAGTCATGAACATAGTTATGTGGGGTATGGTAATTAGGCCTTAGATCACTTGGGAATGTCACATTATCACTATATAAATTATCATGAACATAGTTATGTGGGGTATTGGTTCATGGGAAGAGCTACACATCATTATTAAACAACTTTTATTTTTGATTAAAATAGAATATTTATGTTTTTAATAAATATTTATGAAAAAATAAATAATTTAAATAAGAGATCATATTTATATTATCTTATAAATATTAATAAAGAATTAAGTGAATTAAATAAGAGGTGATATTTATGTTTTTGAGAATCAAATGAATTGAATATTAATAGAAAATATGAGAAATTATGACATACTTGTTCTTAGTCGTTAACATTTATAAGCATGAACATCTTGGTATATTTTGGAATTTTAAAATACTTGAAAATGTCTTATAAGAAAAAGATAATAATAATAATTATTAATAAAAAGAATAAAATGATGAAAGAAAAAATATTAAATAGAATATAAAATGATGAAAGAAAAAGATAAAATAATAATCATTAGTTCATATAAATGAATTACGTTTTTAAAATATTAAATAATAAAAATGGCATAATAAATGATTCTAATTTATAAGTAACAATGAATAGAATATAAAATTGAAAATGAATTTGATGCATTCGTTTTTAAAATGTTAAATATTAAAAATGATTAAATATATGATTCTAAGTAACAACTAATAGAATATAGATTTGAAAATGAATTATCCATCTACATCCATAGTGAATTATGTGTTCTTTGGCTTTTTTTACACTTTGCTAGAATCAAACATGTAGCATCTCTCTTGATTCTGGGTGACTTTTCATCCATCATTTTTTGGGAAAATGGTGATTCTCCACTAAATGTGCTGCTTCTTACACACTAGTTGACTGCGGTTAGAAAGTACATCAATGATTTCGAGCATATTCATTTTTCTCATGTATACCGAGAGGTGAATGCCGAGGTTGACCATCTCTCAAAGATGGCTTCGAACTCTTTTACGAGGATCATCATGTGGGAGGGTTTTTATCTCCAGTGGCACTATTTATTTGCATTGGTCCTGATACCTGTGGCTTGACCTTTCTACATATGAGATTTTTGTGTTTTTAGCGGCATAACTATTTTGCAGGTTCATAGACTCTACTCCACCAACTACTTGTTCGTGTTATGATCTTCTTCCGTTTTTAGAAGCACTATATATCTTGGTTAATTAAATGCCTTATGTGGCAGATCCTTGATGCCTAGAGTCCCTTGGGATCTCGTCTCTCTTTTCTATGCTATTGTTTATTTTGGACAGATACTCTGTCATATGTAGCTGCTGTGATTACATTCTCTGATATGGTGATTGTTTTATGCCTTGATGCTGTGGCCTCGTTTTTGGCACTATTAGTATGTGTTGTTTGGGTTGTACATTAGGCCAGTGATATGTATCTCTCTCTTGAACATGTTGGGATGTGTTTTCCTTGTGAACTTTGATGTATTTGGAACTATTTACTATTTCGCAGTATTAATAGTAAGTTATATTTTTCGATGGAAAAAAGATTTGAAAATGAATTTGACCTACTAAATTTCAAAAATATTAAATTTTAAAAATGTTAAAATTTATTTTTGAAAAAACATAATAAAAAATTTATTTTTAATAAAACAGGTGCAATCAAAGAAGATTTATCAAGAACATGAGATCTCTTTTTTTTAATCTCCAACTACCATGAAAAAAAATAAAAAACAACCTAAAGAAGACTTTCGTGTATGGGCCTTGTCATTATTTATTTGTTCCATGTGCTTCTTCTACCTATTTCACGTGGATTGCCGCATCGTCTGTCATTAAACGCCTAAGACGCCCATACGCCCGGAGAAACTCCAGTTGGCAAGAAGGAAACGATGGTACACTCAAATACTTATTTATAGTTTACTACTACTTTGTTATTGTTTCGTGAAACATGTGCGTCATGAGATCGCGCGTCGCACATGTGTGGGATTCCATTGCTGTTCCCATCACTTTTTAAATTAAAAATTAACAATCATGACGATGGCTACATGAACGACTGATGGCCAAAAGCACTATTTAATGGAGTTGCAGTGTATTTAATGGAGTTGCAGTGAACCTGTTGATAATTGAATCTTAAAAGTTTAAGATTTAATTATCAACAGGCCTGTGATAAGAGGTACTCAAATCGTCTCAGTATTTTGGTGAGCTGTTTTCGGGCGAGGCATAGTTCCATTTCCTTTTGGTTATTTTTTTGGAATTCTGATGATTTGGATAGTCTTAAAATGGGCCAAAATTTTTAGGGCACAATTCCATGGCATAGTTCTGCAGTAAATCGGGTGGAACTACGATTCCACCGATTTTTATAACCAGATCTAGGAAAAAAATTACCTGAAAAGCAAGGCTATTTAAGTGCCCCTTATCTCATGCCCATCAACAAGCCCACTGCAGCCACATTAAATAACCTACAGACTAAATAATATTAATGATTTTTAACACCAGTCTCTAAAAGCTATCCTTCACTTTCTATATATAACACGCCCGTCTCTCGTTCTCCTCGCATTAAAGAGCTCTTTTTACCGTAAAATTTTTCGTTGTTTTCTCTATACTTGCCCACAACTTTTGTTCGTTTTAGCGCAGGATTTTCTGGTCTATTCTCCATATCTGCTCATGCCCTTCATACAATTTTAGAGCAATGTTCTCCCTTGTTTGGCGCAAGATTTTCCGCTTTATCCCTATTACTTGGTCATAGCCTTCATTAGTTTTTAGCATAGACAAACACTTTCTAGAGTCTATGATCTAATTATTAACTCAGTTTTGTTAAATTTTGATTAATTTGAAGATTTGTAGTGAGATCAATGGACATCTTTCGTGATATTCCAGAAGAAATCGGTCGAGAGTGCCTGCTCAGAGTGGCATACAGGTCACATGATAATGTTAAAGCCGTGTGCAGAAGCTGGGAGACTATGCTGAGTAGCCCGCGGTTCTATGAGGACAGAAAGATCTCTCGGACTAGCCAGCAATTGATATGTATGATGCAGGTTATTCCTCAAGGGAATTCGGCTGAGGATAACTGCCAGTGTGCCCCAGTTTATGGGATAACTCTGTATGATCCTCTGCAGGGGACCTGGGATCGGCTCCCTTCAATTCCAGAATTTCCTGATGGGATTTCCCTCTTCTGTCACTGCGTTTGCGTGGATCAAAAGCTGGTTGTGATTGGGGGATGGAATCCCATGGAATCCCACCTGCTGGGAGGCAATGAAATGGGTTTTCATCTATGACTTCACGTCCGGTATATGGGTTCGAGGAGCCAATATGCCCACGGTTCGCTCCTTTTTCGCCTGTTCTGTCTCTACCGATGGGCTTATCTACGTCGCCGGAGGACAGGATGACAATAAAAACGCTCTGCGGACTGCAGAGACATATGATGTTAGACATGACAAGTGGGAATTTCTGCCTCCCATGAGCCAAGAGCAAGATCGATGCCACGGGGTCTTTTTGGATGGAAAATTCACTGTAATATGCGGGTACGCCACAGAAGCGCAGGGTCGATTCGAGAAGAGTACGGAAGTATTTGATCCCAGTACAGGCGTCTGGAGCAGATTGGAGAATATGTGGAGTTTTGGGGGAAGCCAGAGGTCGTGCTTAGCTGCCTTCGGGCACTTGTATTTCTTCCATAATCAACGAGTGATGCGATATAACTGCAAGGAGAACGTTTGGGAATCGGTGGCGTCCCTTCCTGAAAAAATGGACGTTGTTACCTGCGCCACAATGTGGCGTGACAAGATATTTGTGAGTGGTACTACCAGCTGTTGGGGTGAGCAGGTGTGTTACATGTTCCACAACTCAGGGAAGTGGGTTCCCATTGACAGGCCACATGACTTTGAAGGCTTTGTTCAGAGTGCAATAACTGTGGAGTTGTAAGCATATTCAGTTCGATGCACGACTATGATAAGCCTGCACATTAGAACTATGTGTCTTAGGTTTACCGTTATCATTTGGATTTGTGCATTGTTTAATTACATAAATTTTCTATATTTGAGACATGATGATGATGCATGCAAGGCCTACGTTGACTTCCCTAAAAGTTAAAAATTCAAGAGAGCAACGTTGCCTTCACTAAAAGTTAAAATTCAAGAGGGCGTGCATTTAAGTCCCTCTCAAATTTCTATCGATGGTCCAATACAAAATAAAACCAAAACAAGGACAGTAAACAAGTTCGTGGAGTGAAGTTATAAAAAATATGTTTGATACATTATTAGTATAGATCCATTTTAAAAGGGGATCTATCAAGTGTCGATAGGAATCAAATCTCTCAAAATTGCAAACCCTTTTTTAGATTAGAATTGTTGAGGAAGTGTGTAATGCAATATTTATAGTTTTAATTTATCTAATTTGTGGAGTTTTATATTATGCAGTTCTAAATATTTTAAATATAATTTGAGTGGATATGTTATTTTTTATATTTTTTTATTATTTTTATAAAAGACATGTGTCAACTATAGGATGAGCATGAAAGGAGTTACACATCTCTCTACTAGTTGTAAAATGCACCTTTTAAGTCTAACAAGAACCTCAAGCATTTATTTCTTATGTTGTTTTTCCAAATTTTGTTCATAAATACTAAGAATACCAAGATACATTTGACATGTCATCCACTTCATGCACTTGTCTCTCTCATATTTATACCAACCTAGCATACAAAAAACAAATTCCAAGTAAATCTTTGGAGGTAAAAAAAGTTTAATACTATAGCATTATAATATGCAACACTTATTTCAAAAAGTAATGATAGGTAGATGACCACTATTACTTTTAAGATTGACAACATTTTTATTTGTTTATTATTTTTCGTTAATCTAATTAATGATCAAGTTAATTTTATTAAAACATATAATCCAATCAAAATTTAATTTATATAAAAATAAATTATATAAATAAAAAACAAATAAATCAATTTTTTTCATAAAGTTTCATATATTTGGTTTCTCTGTTGCCATACAAAATAATCACCTTTTTTCATAAATATTCATATCTTTGGTTTCTCTATATCACCCTACAAACTAATAAAGTAAGAAAGTATAAACTTTCATATGCTTGATTTTTTTATATCACCTTATTAAATGATACAAATTAATATTTTTTATTTCTTTATACAACATAGATCCATTTTAAAAGGAGATTTATCAAGTGTCAAGAAAGATCAAAATTAATCTTTTAAAGGTGTAAACTCCTTTTTAGATTAGAAATATTCAAAAAATGTGTAATGCAAGGTTTATGGTTCTAATTTATCTAATTTGTGAAGTTTTATACTATGTTGCTCTAAATATTATAAATCTAATTTGAGCAACATGGTATTTTTTATAATATTTTATTATTTTTATAAAAGACACTATAGGATGCGCAAAGAAGGAGGAGTTACACATCTCCCCCTATTGGGTTGTAGAATGTGCCTTTTAAACACAATTACACATCTCCCCCTATTGGATTGTAGAATGAGCCTCTTAGGCGCAATACAATACAAAGGGAAAAAAAAAATGTTAATTGGAGCATGTAACTTTCCACGAATGATAGATAAATTAAAAAAAAAAACATCTGAAATATGGGCCGAGTAGCGCAAACAATGCAAAGCCAAAGCAAGAATGTAATATATAACAGGTAAGAGTTTATGTTCGAGCGTTTATCTATTCACATTCATTAAGTAAATGGATTTTAATGATTGCAATTTTTGACCCAATTTACAGGTACCATTATGAATTATGAATGTGTTAATAGATTTTAAATTCAATGTGAATAGATTTTACAGCCAATATGCTTATTATCAAAATTTCCACGTCAAATTCCAAACATTGCTCTCATTCAAACCGAAAAGCAAACCAATTATCTTCATTTCTGTTATCTTCAAACCAAACCTAATTTTATAAAAGTATCACTCCTTGGTGTCATACAAATCTAGGTACAACACTTACGAAGTTTGTTGTAAGACTCCATGTCAAGTTCCACACACGTTCTACTCCTGTTGGTTTGTATCTTGATCTCTAAAGAGTTTGCTTAGGATTTTATCTTTTCCTAAATCATCTAAATTGACTTTCCTTCACTTTTAACTCAAGGTTATATGTCTACTTGGTCACATATACGAGATAAAGAAACTAATTAGTCAATGAATTAACCACGAAAAATTTGGAATTTGAATTAACCTCAATGAGGAATTAATCATATAATTTTGAATTTGTACTCTAAAATATAAGATATAGCTTTTTTTAAGATAAATGTAAAAGGAGAAATAAAGATATGGTTTTTTAAGATAAATTTTGAATTTGTACTCTAAAATATAAGATATAGGTTTTTTTTAAGATAAATGTAAAAGAAGAAACAAAGATATAGTTTTTTAAGATAAATGTAAAAGGAGAAGCAAATGGATATGGTAAACTTGTAATGTAGTAAAACATTGTTTTCTAATAACTCAATGCATATTTATCATTTTAATTTCAAATAAATACAAGTAGCAATTACCTCTTAAAGAACAAAGAAATATAAGCAACCCTAATAAAAAAAAATAGAGTATACTTTTGAGAAAATAACATATTTTGTAAGACAATCACAATGTCGATATTAATGGACATTAATGACATGGAAAGATTTTAGTATCACATGAAACCAAAGGATTGAAATCAAGCAATTCGAAAGGTAAGCAAAATGTGTATAAAGGTGTTCATTCAATGGTTTTTAATGACATAAGGGTTTCCATAACATGGCATGAAACCAAAAGTTTTTTCACATTAAAAATTTTCAAGGGAACCACATCATGATGAGAAAATACCTAATTAATGTAAAAGAACATGAAATTCAATAATATTAATAATATATAAGTTTATAAAGGAGTGTGTGCAAGAAGATGAGGGTCACTTTAGATGCAATCCTACTTTTTCAAAACTCGTTCCTGATACATAAAAACATAATGCATTTCTGATACTTAGCACCTGCTATGGTAAGACCTAAGCCTGACATGTCACTGGACATGTAGGATAGGTAACCATAACGTGTACGCGTTATAGAACTACAAAACGCGTACGCGTTATTGAAATCTACAATCAATTTAAAAACATAGTGCCAACCACCCCCGACCACCCGCGGCGCTCTTCACGCATCAGAAACGCAAAATAGAGGTTGGACGAGGATGGTTTGTGTGCCCTGGAGTATCGGTGGAGGTCAATTTAGCTGGAGGGGAGGCAAATTCACCGGTGGAATGTCATCTAATCAGGTAATTCATTCACCCATACCATTTTTTTGTCATATCTTAACCTAAATTACTATTTTTTTATTATTTAAAACAACCTAGTTTTGTAATATTGATAAAATTGGGAATAACCCAATCTCTAATTAAATTCACATCTCCCTCAACCAAGATGACTGAATAATTAAAATGAATCCCTTTTCAAAAACTCAAAAATTCCTAATCCAACCAAAAATTGAAAAAAATAGAACTCCCTCATTTCTCCAATGTATCCATCTAAGTCACCTGACACAAGGACATGGGACACGGTGACCCTCGGAATTAGGACACGTTATATATATATATATATATATATATATATATATATATATATATATATATATATTTAAAATATATTAAAATTTAAAAATATAGACATGTAGATCCAATAAAATTTAACATTTACAATTACAAATATTCAATAGAAATTACATTTACAATTACAAATATGAAATATTCAATAGAAATTAGATCATTCACAAATCACAACACATTTGTCATTCACAATCACAAATCACAACGAGACATTGAGACACATAGATGCATGTCAGAGACTCGGAACCATATTTCTCATTAAGTCATTAAAATCAAAATGTATTACATAGATGTCAGAATGCCACTGGGCACTAGCAAATGCCAAATAGACTAATAGTCTAATAGTAAATACAAAAAAGGAGTGGATCAAGATGGAAGAATCCCATCTGTCAATGACTCAATAGTCCTCCTCCATGCCTGAATCAACAAACTCATCACTGCCCTGATCCTCCTCCTCCTCCCCCTCTCTACCAATCTGACTAACTGCATCTGCTGGTGTGGAGGATGACCCCTCCATACGATCACCCTCATCAAAAGTGACCTACTCTAGCACTGGATCATTAAGATCCATGTTGGCTAATGCCAACTAAGTACTGTTGTCCAAACCCATCTCATTAGGAAAGACATCCCTCAAGGCTATCTTTTGTAGAAGAGGGCATGTTGCCCCATGATTTGTCCACCAAACAAGGGGTTTCTTAACCCCCATGTCTCTAACCACCTCATATCCTCCAAATCTCCCAGTGCCACTAGAAAACTCATAAAATTCCTCCTCCACCACCTCAAGATGGTTTCTATCCTGAAGTAGCCGTCTAAGTGCTATCTTCCTCCCCTCTGAGATCTCTCCATCCATCATAGGAGGGACTCTGGATGAGGGCCCTGACCCACCACTGAGCCAATCCTAAGCGTAGAACCTGGGGTTCAATGAGTGGACCAAGCAATGCAAAGGTGTGCAAACTCGTACATATCCATTTCATTCCATGCCACTTTGTCCTCCCCTCCAACCACAAGGCGTAATATGTTGAAATCAATAAATTTAATGTTAGCTTATGAAGTTGATGGAAATATTGTTTTCTGCAATGGACGTAAAGGCCAAAACATGTCAAAATAATACTCCTAAATTCTAAGAAACCCAAGTTTGCATGGAAAAGTCACCAATGAGGGTTAAGAAGTGCCTTAACTTCTAGAAAGAAGTTGAACGAAACTTACTTTTTAATTGTTAAATGTTTAATTTTAAGTTTTAAATGTATGTAAGTGAATGCCATTAAATGGCTTACTTGAGTTTGATTTAATACATTTTCAATTTTGAAGAGACGTCATTATATACCATGTATATGTTTCTAATGATTTTCGTATTGATGTCTTTATTGCAGTTATGGCTATGGACACCAATGCCAAGATACTGATTGAGCTTGCCCACTTGAGGGGCATTAGTGCAACTTTTAGTGGTGGTGACAGTATTCGCCACTCGCTTGCATCAACCTTGGATGCAATTGTTGACACCATTTCACAGTCTAGCAATGTACTATATGATATTACATCATATAGATAAAGAAAATGACAACAATGTGCTGATGGGCTAGACTACAATGCAATAAAAAAGTTGAAAATATCCAAAGATCTCATATTTGCATTGTTTAGGGAGCCTCGGACGGGGGAAATCCCAAATGTAAACAGGCCGCAAATCTCCATTTAGTGGTGCACATTTCAACCATTTGTTGATAACTGGATGGACAGATGGTACATGGTTTTTGATATGCCACCACACAACAACATGGAAATTCCCTTGTATTTCCTTCGAAAGATGTACACAGAGTTCGTGTTACATAAACACGTAAACTATTTTGACATCTTGCAATTTCAGGGGATCGGTGGGGGGATTCCCCAAAACTGACCCAATGCGAGGCTTAGAGACCAGGATCGCTCTATCCCTGCACCTCGCAGGAAGTTGCCTGGGCCAGATGTCCCACCTGCACATCGTATTATTCAACAGACACTGGATGCATTTTTGAGTTTGGCACGGGTGGTTGTTCGCCATGGCACTATGGTTCAACATATGGGTGAGGAAGGGACATCTGTCCCTGGTGTGGTACATACACCAGCTCGTCACCATCCAGGACCATCAACTAGTGCAGGGCCATCCACTAGTGCAGGACCATCGACACATCCCCATCCTAGTACTGATCCTCACGAGTGCACATCATGTGGTCATCCCTGCTATGGTCTTGCCTCAAATGTTGCCTTCAGTGGGTTTTTTGAGAGAGGTATGTTGATGGTTAATTGTAATAAATTCTTCATTTATTTTCGTCTTTGTACACATATATATAGTTTGAGATAATATATTAATTTTGTGAACTTCCAGTTGATGCTTTATGCTGGCAGCGATGCCCCAGAGCCGGATGTTCCAGACTCTACAAGGGGGCATGATGCTACCCATTTGGTAGGCCCATCTTATATAGCACCTATTGTCGTATCTCACACCGAAGTAAACATTTTAAAATTTTAGTTTTTTAATACTTGTTAATTTGTTAATTTCCACATACTTTACATTTTAGTTCACTAATGCTATCTATGGTCTAATATTTACAATTATTAAACTTGCAGATGGCAGATCCTTCACAGGGGCAAGGTAATGTGGAGGTAGCACCCATGATCGTACCGTCCCATGAAACATCTGGGCTCCAGGTAAACAATTAAAAATGACATTTTTTAAATACATGTTTGTTTGTTGAATCATGCATGTCTAACTACATGAACACTTGCTGACTGTAGGCACCATCCGAGACATCTAGACCATTGCCTGGATTTGTATCTCCCTCCAGGCCATTAGTGAACAAGGGTTGTGTGTATGTGAGGCGTTCTACTCCTAGAACGACTCCAGCGGCCCACAACCATGGGCTTACTCACACCATGGCAATGTATATCCTTCGATGATATTTGTTGTTTAACTTGAAATCCAGTGCATAAATCATTTTCGTTAATGTTTGAATTGCATGTTTACTGCATCAGGAACTCGAGTTGTCTACTAAAAACCTCGCATTGATGGTTGATGCAGCAGTCAGTGCCGCACCTGCAATGGAAATTGATCAAACACAGGTATGTAACTATTTCAACATTATCTTTACATAGTTTATTATTGTTGTCTATTATTTATTCATGCATTTCTAACTATTTCAACATTTTTTCATTCTAGCCACCACCAGTAGGAGCAGTTCTTGGCCCCCCTGGTTCGACCATCCTGGATGTTCAACCAACGGCTCCATTTGCTACACAAGCAACACAATCTCCTTTGTCAGTTGAGGTGAGATGTCCTTTAGTGACCAAGTGTTTCATGCACTTTCCATGCACCAGTTGATAATTGTTGAGTTAATTGTTGAGCTAATATATTAGTGTACATAGTTAGTTGAATTTAACAATTGATATTTAATTTGCAGGATCCAGAGACGCACACTGATCCTAGAGATGTGCCTAGAGGATCAACGTCGGGAAAGAACAAGAGGAAGCTTGAGTTTTGATGTGTCTTATGGGATATATGTACATTTGGATACATGTACATGTGGCTTTGATAGTTTTGGATAGTTTTGGACACATGTGCTTTTGGATACTTTTGTATATATATGTACTTTTCGATACATTCACTTTTGGAGACATGTACATTGACTTAATTGGATACATGTACTTTTGGAGACATGCACATTGACATTTCACTTATAAATGAATGATACATTTCACTTTGTATTTGTTCTTCGGTTTCCATGTGTTCTTGTGTCAATCTAATGTGTTGATTTGTGTGGATTATCTATTACTCATGAATGCGCTATGTCAAAAGAACAAACTAATATATTTAAAGGCTTCAACGAACTCACTACATGCATGCACTAATTGGTATCTAATTAAAATTTGTGATTTTGGATGATCATTACAAGTTATGTCAACGCTCTTGCTCGTGTAAGTTAATCAAACCAAATGCAATACAATTTTTTTCAAGGTTTCAATGAACTCACCCATGCACACTAATTGGATAGGTGTAATTAAAATTTGTGAGTTTGGATGATTAAATTACAAGTTAAGTCAATGTTCAAGTGTAATTTAATAAAACTAAGTGCAATACATGCTACACATTTCATCAATGCCCAATATTTGATTGTACAATTAGAATCAACACTACATATGAGTAACTACATACAAGTGCTCAAAGCAACATTGGTGAAAGGAACAAACGTTACCTCGGGATTCAAGAAATAAAGTGCCTTCTAATGCTGGTTGGGAAGGATATGCTTGGCTATCCTTATGGCTTGGAGTTCATCTTCATGTAGATAAGTACTCTTGTTGTCATGTGTCATTAAGGTTTTTTCATGTGGTAAAACCCTTCAGGGTCAGGGTTTGTTCATCATTTCACTGTACTTGATTTCTAAACATATAATTATTCTAAGAAAGGTTGCTAGGTTTTCTTCCCCATGAGGGTTTCCTGGGATAAAATGTTGTGTCTCTTGTCCATGAACAACATTTTCATGCGACTTGCAGCTCGACATAACCTAGAAACCGGACGTCGGACCGATGAACTGTCGACTCCATTGGTCCCCTAGCATGCGCTTACCTCTAGGGGGCTCTCTCCCTCGTCTCCCCATGGCCCCGTGGCTTCATTGTGCATTCATTTTGTAAACTAGGGTTTTTCTCAATTTCATTCCATGCAATTGCGCATTGGTGGGTCAACTCTGCAAAAAACTCCCCTAAGCCAGTGTTGGCAGTGTTCCCACATCAGCATTTCCCACACACACTTGCAGGAGCCAACGTCATGCAATCTTCCTGCTCCATTTGCTTTTTGGCTCCCGGGCAGAAATTCACCAAGTGTCCCTGAATGACATTTTCATGCGACTTGCAGCTCGACATAACTTGGAAACTGGACGTTGGACCGATGAACCGTCGACTCCGTTGGTCTCCTGGCATGCGATTACCTCTAGGGGGCCCTCTCCCTCGTCTCCCCATGGCCCAGTGGCTTCATTGTGCATTCATTTCATAAACTAGGGTTTTGCTCAATTTAATTGCATGCAATCTCGCATTGGTGGGTCAACTCTGCAAAAACCTCCTCCAAGCCAGTGTTGGTAGTGTTCCTGTTGGTTGTGGAGCTAGATCTTCTAGTCTCATAGATGATATTGTATCAGCCGTTTTTGTACCCCAGTTTTATATGATATGTAGGTGGACTGTACACTCACCCCAGCGGGGGGGGTGTGGGGGGGCATCGCCCCCCCACGGGGTTCCAGGGGGGACCATGCCCCTTGGCTGGGGGGTCCGGGGGATAGTGGTCCCTCGGCAGGGGTTCGGGGGTAGCGCCCTTGAAAAATGGGGGTTCGAGGGCAACGCCCCCGAAGAAAATTTTTGGGGTTGTTTTGCGGGCTCATGGTTTTGGGTATCCCATGGTATTTTCCCATTGTATTTCCCTTATAAAAGAAAGACATTGTAATACGTCTAGGGTAGAGGATGTATTAGGTTTTATGCATTGTAAAGATCTCTGAGATCAGGAGAGAGACTGTGAAACGGAGAAGAGGAAGTGCAGCGGTTGTGCTGCAGGTTGTATCCCTTCACCTTGCTGGACGGTAATAATAATAAGGACTGGAAAATTCAGTGTGGACGTAGCCCAAGTTGGGTGAACCACGATATATCTGTGTCTCTCTTGTAATGTGTATGTGTGATTATATTTGCATTTCTATTTATTATTATTGCTCTGTGATCCTGTTTTTCTAACAATTGGTATCTGAGCCAAAGGTCTATTTGGTAGTTAAACCCGCAGGAAGAAAGGGTTTCTGGTTCGAGTGGGAGTAATGGCAGAAGAAGGAAAGTTTAAGGTTGAGAAGTTTAATGGCCAAAACTTCGGGTTATGGAAGATGCAAATGGAGGACTATCTGTACTAGAAGGATCTATTCCTACCGTTGGGAGGAAAAGCAAAGCAGCCGACGGCTATGAAGGACGAAGAATGGGAGGTTCTTGACAGAAAGGCTCTGGGAACAATACGGTTGAGCCTGGCTTCGTCGGTGGCTTTCAATATCTCAAAAGAAACGACAACACAGGGTTTGATGAAAGCATTGGGTAAGCTGTATGAAAAACCCTCGGCCTCCAACAAGGTATTTCTAATGAAGCGTTTATTTAATATGAAGATGTCTGAAGGTGGATCTGTTACTGATCATTTAAATGAGTTTAATACGGTTACAAATCAGCTAAGTTCTGTAAGTGTGAACTTTGATGATGAGGTTAGGGCTCTTCTAATCTTGTGTTCATTGCCAGAAAGCTGGAATAGCTTGGTCATGGCTGTAAGTAACTCTGTCTCTGGTTCAAACACCTTGAAATTTGATGATGTTATTGGTGTTATTCTTAGCGAGGAAATGCAAAGAAAAAGCACAGGTGAGACATCAGGTAATGCGTTGACCATGGAGAGCAGGGGAAGACAAAAGGAGAGAGGAAAGAGCCAAGGTAATCGTGGAAAGTCTAAAACGGGAAGATCCAAGTCTAGACTGGGAAAGATAGAGTGCTGAAACTGTGGAAAGAAAGGACATTTGAAGAAAGACTGCAAATCTCTAAAGAAGAAAGGAGATGCACAGAAGGAAACTACCAAGGAAGCAAATGTAGTAGGTGATGTGTTACAGGATGCTTTGATTCTTGCATTAGATAATACTAGTGATTAATGGGTAATAGATTCAGGAGCTTCATGTCATGCTACACCCCATAGGAAATACTTTCATGAGTATGTTCCTAGCGACTTTGGACATGTTTTATTGGGTGATGATGAGCCATGTAAAATTGTTGGAATGGGTAAGGTATGGATAAAACTTAAGAATGGAACTGATTGGTTGTTGAAAGAAGTTAGGCATATTCCTGCTATGAAAAGAAATCTGATCTCAACAGGGCAGTTGGGAGATGGCGACTGTCTATCTACGTTCGGAGAAAAGTGGTGGAAGATCACTAAAGGATCAATGGTGATATCAAAAGGAGACAGAGTAGGTATGTTGTATTTATGTCCTCATAATACTGACCATTCTATCTCTTTAGCTTCCACAGGAACAGATACAGCATTGTCGCATCATAGGCTTGGCCACATGAGTGAGAAGGGGATGCAGATTCTCTACTCAAAGAAGTTGCTGCCGGATTTGAAGCAGGTAAGTTTGGAATTCTGTGAAAACTGTGTTTATGGAAAACAAAAGAAAGTCAGATTTCTCAGGGTTTGGGAAACAGAAGAAGAATGAAAAATTAGAGCTTGTGCATACAGATGTATGGGGATCGGCTCAGGTACAATCTCTTGGTGGCTCTCATTATTATGTTACATTTATTGATGATGCAACTAGAAAAACTTGGGTTTATTGCATTAGACAGAAATCTGATGTGTTTTCTACTTTTAAGAAGTGGAAAGCTTTGGTTGAGAATGAGACAGGAAAAAGGTTGAAGTGTCTCAGATCTGATAATGGAGGTGAGTACTGCGGCAAGGAGTTTGATAGTTACTATTCATACCATGGGATTCGTAGAGAGAAGAAAGTCCCAGGAACACCACAGGAAAATGGTGTGTCAGAAATGATGAACAGAACGATCATGGAGCATGCAAGGTGTATGAGACTGCATGCAGGGTTGCCCTTACAGTTTTGGGTGGATGCTGTAAATATTGTTGTTTATTTAATAAACAGAGGACCTTCAAGTGCTTTGGATGGTGGTATTCCAGAGGAAGCATGGACAGATAAAAAGGTAAACTACTCATTTCTAAGAACGTTTTGTTGTGAAGCATTTGTCCATATTGATAAAGAAAATAGAACAAAGCTTGAAGCTAAATCCAAAAAATGTACCTTTATTGGATATGGGGTTGATGAATTTGGTTATCGTTTATGGGATTATGAAAATAAAAAAATCATCAGGAGTAGAGATGTGATATTCAATGAAAAGGTCATGTATAAAGATCAGTTGCAGGGAAAGAAACGGGAAAAGGAAAACACAGAGTACATAGTGCTTGATGAAATTAAAGAAAATGAAGTTCTGAAGGTGCCAGAAAATCAAGAGCAGTAGCAAGTACGTGAAACTCCTGCAACTGTAAGAAGATCTAACAGGTTAAGTAGACTCCCTGAATGATACTCTCCTTCAATGTATTATTTATTGATGACTGATTCTGGTGAACCAGAATGTTATGAAAAAGCAATGTAGGTGGAAACTAGAAAGAAGTGGGAGCAAGGCATGAATGAGGAGATGGACTCATTGGTAGGAAACCAGACTTGGGATTTGGTTCAGTTGTCTGCTGGTAAAAGAGCATTGCAAAACAAATGGATTTACAGGTTGAAGGAAGAAGAAGGATGTAAGAAGCGGTACAAGTTCAGACTTGTTGTAAAGGGGTTTGCACAGAAGAAAGGTATAGATTTTGATGAAATATTTTCTCCTGTTGTAAAGATGACTTCAATTAGGACTATCTTAAGTCTAGTGGTGGTAGAAGATTTGCATCTTGAACAGTTAGATGTAAAAACAACCTTCCTCCATGGGGATTTGGAGGAAGAAATATATATGCAACAGCCACAAGGGTATGAGGTCAAAGGTAAGGAGGATCTAGTATGCAGGTTGAAAAAGAGCTTGTATGGCTTGAAGCAAGCTCCAAGGCAGTGGTATCTAAAGTTTGACAGGTTTATGACAGAACAAGGTTATAGTAGATGTCATTTTGACCACTGTGTTTATTTCAAGAAGCTAGACAATGGAAGATATATTATCTTGTTATTGTATGTGGATGACATGCTTGTTGCAGGGTCTGACATGCAGGTAAATGTACTCAAAAGGAAGCTAGCTAATTCATTTGCGATGAAGGATTTGGGTGCTGCAAAGCAAATCCTTGGTATGAGAATAATGAGAGACAGGAAAAATCGCAAATTGACATTGTCTCAAAGTGAGTACATACAAAAGGTGTTGGAGAGGTTCAGAATGCAGAATGCAAAACCTGTAAGTACACCTTTGGCTAGCCATTTCAGTCTAAGTAAGAAAATGTGTCCCAAGACAAAAGAAGAGATAGATTACATGTCCAAGATTCCCTATCAATCAGCAGTTGGCAGCTTGATGTATGCCATGGTGTGCACAAGACCAGATATTCCACATGCAGTGGGAGTTGTGAGCAGATATATGAACAATCTAGGTAAAGAACATTGGAAGGCAGTACAGTGGATTCTCAAGTATTTGAGAGGTACTACCACTGAGGCATTATGTTTTGGAGGTTCATACACTATTATATAGGGATATGTTGATGCAGATATGGCAGGTGACAAGGATAGCAGGAGGAGTACCACAGGGTATGTGTTTACTGTAGGCGGAACAGCAGTAAGCTGGATTTCGAAACTACAGAAGGTTGTTGCACTTTCAACAACAGAAGCAGAGTATGTTGCCATTACAGAGGCTAGTAAAGAGATGATTTGGTTGCAGAGGTTTATGGAGGAAGTGGGTAAGAAGCAGAAGGATAGCCGATTGTATAGTGACAGCCAGAGTGCCATTCACCTTGCAAAGAACTCAGCATTCCATTCCAGGACTAAACATATACAGCTCAAGTACCATTTCATATGCTCTGTTTTGGAAGATGAACTGTTGAAGCTAGAAAAGATACATACTAGCCAGAATCCTGCAGACATGTTCACAAAGGTAGTGACCAGAGAGAAACTGAGTTCATACTCGGTTTTAGTTGGCCTTCTAGCATGAAGGTGAAGAGGAGAAATTTGCCAAGTCCAAGTCCAGCAAGTGTAGCAGCGGTGGAGTTGCTGTGATCTGTCTCCAAGTGGGAGATTATTGGTTGTGGAGCCAGATCTTCTAGTCTCATAGATGATATTGTATCAGCCGTGTTTGTACCCCAGTTTTATATGATATGTAGGTGGATTGTACACTCACCCCAGCAGGTGGGTCTGGGGGAGCATTTCCCCCCCATGGGGTTCCAGGGGGGACCATCTCCCCTGGCTGGGGGGTCCGGGGGCTAACGGTCCCTCGGTGGCAGTGCCCCTGAGATATGGGGGTTCGGGGGCAACGCCCCCGAAGAAACTTTTTGGGGCTGTTTTCGCTAGCTGTTTTGCAGGCCCATGGTTTTGGGTATCCCGTGGTATTTTCCCATTGTATTTCCCTTATAAAAGAAAGACATTGTAATATGGCTAGGGTAGAGGATGTATTAGGTTTTATGCATTGTAAAGATCTCAGAGATCAGGAGAGAGACTGTGAAATGGAGAAGAGGAAGTGCAGCGGTTGTGCTGCAGGTTGTATCCCTTCACCTTGCTGGATGGTAATAATAATAAGGACTGGCAAATTCAGTGTGGACGTAGCCCAAGTTGGGTGAACCACGATATATCTGTGTCTCTCTTGTAATGTGTATGTGTGATTATATTTGCATTTCTGTTTATTGTTATTGCACTGCAATCCTGTTTTTCTAACAATTCCCACGTCTGTATTGCCCACACACACTTGCAGGAACCAACGACATGCAATCTTCCTGCTCCGTTTTCTTTTTGGCTCCCGAACGGAAATTCACCAAGTGTCCCTGAACGACATTTTCATGCGACTTGCAAATCGACATAGCTCGGAAACCGGACGTCGGACCGACGAACAGTCTACTCCGTTGGTCTCTTGGCGTGCGATTACCTCTAGGGGGCCCTCTCCCTCGTCTCCCCATGGCCCAGTGGCTTCATTGTGCATTCATTTTGTAAACTAGGGTTTTGCTCAGTTTAATTGCATGCAATCTCGCATTGGTGGGTCAACTTTGCAAAACCCTCCCCCGAGCCAGTGTTGGCATTATTCCCACATTGGCATTTCCCACACACACTTGCAAGAGCCAACAGCATGCAATCTTGCTGCTCCATTTGCTTTTTGGCTCTCAGACGGAAATTCACCAAGTGTCCCTAAACGGCATTTTCATGCGACTTGCAACTCGACATAACTCAGAAACCGGATGTCGAACCGATGAACCGTCGACTCCGTTGGTCTCCTAGCATGCAATTACCTCTAGGGGGGCCTCTCCCTCATCTCCCCATGGCTCAGCGGCTTCATTGTGCATTCATTTTGTAAACTATGGTTTTGCTCAGTGTGGGAGTGTGCAATTTTTGCACACGGGGGTCAACTTTGGAAAATCATCCACTGATCAGGTACGGCTAGTGTTCCTAGCCTGAACCTACCTAGACACACGTGCAGGACTCCCCGAAACCCGATTTTGTTGCACGGTTGGAGTTCTATGCCCCCGGCAGGTATCCAGCAGGTGTCCCTGAAGGCCTTCTGGTAGCGAGACGGGACGAGCCATAGAATGAAGACCGTGGCTCGGATCGATGAACCGTTGACTCCATTGGATTTATCACACCAGGATAGTGCTAGGGATGCCCCTCCCCTCCATCCCGGTGGCCCATGTGTCACCTTGCAGGTCCATCTTTGAAACTAGGGTTTTGATCAGTGTGGGAGTCTGCAATTTTTGCACAGGGGGGTCAAATTTGGAAAATCATCCACCGTGCAGGTATGGCTAGTGTTCCCAGCCTGAACCTACCTAGACACACCTGCAGGACTCCCCGGAACCCGGTTTTTTTGCACGGTTGGAGTTCTATGCCCCCAGCAAGTATCTAGTAAGTGTCCCTGAAGGCCTTTTGGATGCGAGACAGAACGAGCCATAGAATGACGCTCGTGGCTCGGATCGATGAACTGTCGACTCCGTTGGATTCAGCATGCCGAGATAGTGCTAGGGGTACCCCTCCCCTCCATCCTAGTGACCCATGTGTCACCTTGCAGGTCCATCTTGGAAACTAGGGTTTTGCTCAGTGTGGAAGTGTGCAATTTTTGCACATGAGGGTCAAATTTGGAAAATCATCCACCGGGAAGGTATGGCTAGTGTTCCCAGCCCGAACCTGCCTAGACACACCTGTAGGACTCCTCGAAACCCAGTTTTGTTGCACGGTTGGAGTTCTATGCCCCCGGTAGGTATCCAGCAGGTGTCCTTGAAGGTCTTCTAGCAGCGAGATGGGAAAAGCCATAGAATGAAGACCGTGGCTCGGATTGATGAACCATCAACTCTGCTGTATTCAAAACACCAGGATAGATCCAGGGGTGCCCCTCCCCTTCAGCTCGATGGCCCATGTGTCACCTTGCAGGTCCATCTTGGAAACTAGGGTTTTGCTTAGTGTGGGAGTGTGCAATTTTTGCACACGGGGGTCAAGTTTGGAAAATCATCCACCAGGCGGGTATGGCTAGTGTTCCCAGCCCGAACTTGCCTAGAAACACCTGCAGGACTCCCCAGAACCCGGTTTTGTTGCACGGTTGGAGTTCTATGCCCCCGGTAGGTATCCAGCAAGTGTCCCTGAAGGCCTTTTAGGTTCGAGACGAAATGAGCCATAGAATGACGACCATGGCTCGGATCGATGAACCATCGACTCCGTTCATTTCAGCATGTCGGGATAGTGGCAGGGGTGCCCCTCATCCTCTGGCCCGATGGCCCATGTGCCACCTTGCAGATCCATCTTGGAAACTAGGGTTTTGTAGGTCCATGATGAAGATTTTCATGATGATGATGATGGTGATGATGATGAAGATGTTGATTATGATGGCTTGGTCTAAGGTGGTGCTCTCAAATAGCTAATTCATTATGAAATATTTAACAAGACATGAATTAAATTTAATATAAGTGTATTGTTTAATATAGTGAGCATGAATTGAGTTAATTTTGTTGGGTGAAGCCAATAACCAACATGATGAACATAATATAATTTTAGGGTTTACTGATCATATGTAAAAAATGGCATATTCATAAACTTGACATACAAGAGAACTTTTGGCATATTTATTAACAACGTAAACGTAAATTTGGCATATCAAGAACACAAAATTGACATATTCATATGAAACATACATGTGAAAATTGAGCATATATCAATATTCAATTACAAATAGTATAAATAGTATAGTATTAAAAGTATATAACGTACCTCATCATGCTAGATCCCACCTATTATCATACAACCAAGCCCTCCGGATCATCTCTTATACTGATGGTCTCCATTAGTCTCTCGTGCTCTGTATCCAGTAAGAAGTAGCATACCTTCAATGTATTTCGACTAGGCATTGTTCATACCTAAAGGTTTGTGCCAATGATTAAGTTGGTAAAGTGATACACACTTGCACTTGGTTTGTAATCGCTGTAAACATATCCACCCTTATTTCTTCCATTGCTGTCCCGTGTCAAGTATTCACCTTTAACAACCATAGACCTAGTTGGAAAGTGGTTGTTTTCATCGTCAGTCATGGACATAATGAGGGTTTGCTTTCCATCTATACAGCGTGCCAACCAGTATTCATCACCCCATTCAGTATCTTTTGAGGAAACCACTGCGTATATGTTCCCTGCATTATATGATTGTAGGTATATGATCAAAATATTTTTCGTGCGATACAAGGCCATTAATGTGCATTTGAAGACTACGTAAACAAACAAAAAATGTTAAGGAAATGCATCATACCGGGTTGTACAAGGTCTGAGACATTATCAAAATCTCCAGAAATAGATGAGTGGTCTTCTTCCAATGGAGTTAACTCAACAATTGCACAATGATCAAGTGGAAGTGATATGCGATCCCATCCATCAACCCAATCCAATGATTCACACCCATCCCAGTCACCATCACAACAAGGCAGGAAAAAACAAGTGAGTTTTTTGGTCCAAATTTCAAATACTGGGTTATCAGAGCTTCGAACCGAATGAAAGACATGAGTCCTAGGCACAGTCTTGCATTCCCATGCATGTGAACAATCTATGTCTACCACCTCCCAAAAAATCTCTCCACGTGCCTCTTTCTTGTGGATTCTACTCGCATAGTTGATTCCTCTCCCATTACTGACGTGCACCACCTGACTGTACATTGAGCATTTAGAATAGTAGATTCTATAGATACTTTCAATTCCTCTCTTCGTAGGGATGTTTTGACACATGCTCCGGCTTCATCATGCTCTCCTTTACCATGCCCAGTCTCAAAATAGTTCCACATATGTGGCACTTTGTAGTTTTTATGCAATGAACACAACCACTGAAATATGCGTGCATTTTTTAACTGACCAGCACACCCATCAGACCAAATCCAGTGTTGATCCATCTGTATGTTCCTTCCCTTCAAGTGATCATAGAACATGATGAAGCAATGACGTACATAGTGGAAGTTGTGGCACCTATCTCACTTATGTAGAAGTGATATTCCTTCAAAATTTCTCTTTGCTCTTCAGTGCTATTTGGGCCATGCCTATATGTGATATGGACCATCAAGGAAACCTGCTCAGAGTGATAATACTGACTTTGGATCTCATTTTGAGGTTGCAGAGTGTAGTTCTCGGCAAAATAAACAACTAAAAGTATAGTACCGAGGGGAAATGTATTTCTGCATATTCTAAACTTCTCATCTTGGCATCGTGCCACGTGGACATGCTAAACATATTGATGTGTCTTTTCAATAAATTCCTTGATGAAGTCACTAACTTGTACCTGGTGACACAAAATGATCTCAATGTCAGTTTTTTGTTGTAAGTAAGGATTGAAATGTAATCATTACAACATAATTTTATAGATATAAATGCATACCTGAGATGTCACCAATTGTATTTTTTTTCTTTCTTTCCCTGGGACTATTTCATAGTTGATATATTTGAAACTTTTCATGTTTGTAACCATTTTCCCAAATTCACTGTCTCCATTCTCGTGCATACATTGGCTCAATAATGCCAGTCCAGCACAGTTGGAGCATGTTCCATCCAAACAAGAATTTGCATAGTATGTTTGCCCCTCCGGCCTATTGCACATGATGCTATGAATGAATTCTCTTGATGAGGTCGATGGTATTGTCATGGAGAAATCCTGCACATGGTTAGTATGCAACACACGACGAATGTACAAAAATGTTTCATAGTAATATTCATATTCTACATGGTATTTACAACAACAAGTGTTACAAAGACTATTTATTCTAACATACCATGGCTTACATTTCTCAAAAGATCTTTGCCCCAAGTTCAATTGTCTATGCTCAATCCTAAATTTCTCGTAAAGTTCTGTCTGTGTTATATCAGGAAGATGCTTAGTATGTGGTTCACAATCCTTTGAACCCCTTCTCAGTTTTAGTACATCCTTTCGGTTTGAAAAAGGCCTTGTGTGATCATGCCAAAAACTGTGCACTAGTCCCTTTATTGCATCAACTAGCTTCATGTCACGACATGGAAACCGACCAACAAAGGCCCAAAAATCTGTCTGATCAGTTTTGTCAAGATGTTCTCTTCTAATAGAATACCTATGGAGGGTTTTTACATTCAAATTAACTAGTTCGGATGTAGGCCTGAGAATATGAAGGGCCCTGGTGTTCTTATTTGCAATTGCTTGTGACAACACACGACGAGCAGCATTGCAGTCGTTTGAACGTGTGTTCTTACTAATTTTACCAAATGCATCTACTAGGCTTTTAACTATATGAGAACTTGGTTCATAATTCTTTATCATCTTTATCCCTAATGTTTTCCTAACAACATTCATGCTCCTAGATTTTAACAATGATAAAAATAATCTACATTTATCTCCATCACATTTAGAAACAAAATATTTATCAAGTATCTGTTGAGTTTGATAAGCAATACTACGTTTAGATAGCGTACCTTCAATGGAATTGATGCGACTTTCATCAACTTGTATATGCTTCGGATTTCTTCGACGTGTGCTTGCTAATGGAGGTAAGGGGGTTGGAATTGTACCATGTAGCGCATCACCAAGACGCTCTTGCATTTTAGTAGTAGCTTGGTGTCATTCATTCTCTTTCTGGTAGTTGGATGGTGGAATTCCAACATCCTCATCGATGGTCTATGGAAGTCCAACATCCCCTTGTGGAAGTCCAACATCCTCATCGATGGTGTGGATAACATTCTCTTCTTCAACAGTAGGAAAAATGTCCAACGCCTCTCTGACTTCATCGCTTGTATAACCACATCCGGATAGCAAATTGGGTGTTTCTTCGTGAGCTTCATCTTGAGATGGTAACTTATCACTTTGACTTGAAGTGGGAATTGAAACATCCCCTAATGAGCACCTATGTTTTGCTTCTTGATTACTTCCATGGGGTGCTTGTTCAACAACTATTGTGGAAATTGAAGGTCCCTCTTGTCGTGGATTAATAGGATGAACCGTGGTATCCTCTACAATTGGATTTGGATTAGTTTCCAAAGAAAGCCTCTGATTCATCATGTATATTCTTTTCTTTTCTTTCTCTTCTTCCTTGTTGATTTGTTTACTCAGTTACGTGCATTCCCCATCACCACAATGATCAATTCAATATAGTTTGTTTTTGTTGCTCCTCAATTACAAGCTCTTCAATAATAAGCAAATGGAAGTTAAATCATAAATTGTTTGGGCTCTTTGATTCTCTTGTACACTTGTGTATATCCACCATCACCATGAAATGGTCTTGAAGCTTGATATCTTATCTTGTGTGCTCCTCAAATATAGGGAAAATGAATCTTTCAAAGACCTTATCTTTGGTGTTATTCAATTGGAGATTCTTCAAGCTTGCTGATTATCTTCTTCAAATATGGCCATATAACCCAACACCACATTGAGCAACCATGAAAGATGTCCTCAATGCTGCACCTGCATAAAAAAAATAATGATGGAGTTGGTGTAGAGTGTGACAATTTCCAATGGCGGGCTCGTGCTGTTCAAAAAATCGCGGATGTGTTGTTTTGGCTTGGACAGAGTGAAGTTGCTCTCGGACAGGGACAGTCCACTGTTTATGGAGTTACAAAACGCACACGCGTTATATAAAGAAAAAAGGTGTGTGCGATATGTAGTGCAAAAACACGTATGCGATATTGTCAAGCATAATAAATAGGTTAGGTGCACGGCTAGGGAAACGAACAAAATCAAAAGAAAACTAATAATTTATATGGTTACATACAAAACAAATTTTTTTAGTGTGGGGACAAATGTTTTGTATGGTTTAATACCCCCTAGCTCTCTCCCAATAATCCCTAGATACCCCCTATCTCTTTCTAAATATCTATCCCTCATTCTCCCTACATCCCTCCCTACATGTTTCTTTGATGTTTCTTTCTCTCCCTTACTCCAGCCATGTCCCTACCACCCCGCTCTCCATCTCTCCACCTTCTTTTTATCTTCGTCATTATCCCTCCCTATAGCACTCTCTCCCTTCTTCTCCCTTAATCACTAACCCTCTACGCCTTTATCCCTCTCCCCTGCCCTCTCTGTCTTACCTTGTTCCTAGAGCCCCTCCCCCATAAAGGCCTTTAGACCCTCTTCTAAACATTAATCCCTAAGTGTATAAGTGCACAAGATGATGATGAGGAGGAGGGTGATGACAATGAAGATGATCATGATGCAGATGAAGATGATAAAGATGATGAGGAGGAGGAGGGTGATGACAATGAAGATGATCATGATGCAGATGAAGATGATAAAGATGATGATGAGGAGGAGGGTGATGACAATGAAGATGATCATGATGCAAATGAAGATGATAAAGATGATGATGTTGATGAAGATGATGGTGATGATGATGAAGATGTTGATGATGATGGTGATGGTGATGTTCGGATGATGATGATGATGATGATGATGATGATGATGATGGTGACATGATGGATATGTTGATCTGATGAGGAAGATGATGATGATGATGGTGATGATGATGAAAATGTTGATGATGATGATGATGGTGATGAAGATGATGATGAAGAAGAAGATGATGATGATGGAGATGTTGTGTTGATGGGGAACCTAGAGATGACAATGATGATGAAGATGGTGATGGTGATGGTGATGGTGATGGTGATGGTGATGGTGATGACGATGAAGATTTTGATGATGATTTTGATGGTGATGATGATGAAGATGTTGATGATGATGGTGATGGTGATGTTTAGATGATGATCATGATGATGTTCAGAAGATCATGATGGTGATGATGATGGAGAAGATGATGATGATGGATATGTTGATGAGGAACCTGCAGATGCCAGTGATGATGATGATGATGGTGATGAAGATGATGATGGTGATGATGATGGAGAAGATGATGATGATGGATATGTTGATGAGGAACCTGCAGATGCCAGTGATGATGATGATGATGGTGATGAAGATGATGATGATGGAGATGTTGATGAGGAACCTACAGATGCCAATGATGATGGAGAAGTTGATGAGGAAGGGGGAGATGACAATGATGATGAAGATGTTTATGGTCTTGAAGATGATGATGATGGTGATGGTGATGATGATGGAGATGTTGAAGATGATGGATATGGCGATGAAGATGATGATGATGATGATGATGGTGAAGATGATGATGATGGAGATGTTCATATGATGACGATGAAGATGATGATTATGGTGATGATGATGAAGATGTTGATGCTGATGATGATGGTGATGAAGATGATGATGATGGAGAAGATGATGATGATGGAGATATTGATGAGGAACCTACAAATGCCAATGATGATGATGATGATGGTGATGACGATGAAGATGTTGATGATGATGGTGATGGTAATGATGATGAAGATGTTGATGATGATGGTGATGGTGATGGTGATGATGATGAAGATGTTGATGATAATGATGATGGTGATGAAGATGATGATGATGAAGAAGATGACGATGATGGAGATGTTGATGTTGATGGGGAACCTAGAGATGACAATGATGATGAAGATGGTGATGGTGATGGTGATGGTGATGGTGATGACGATGAAGATTTTGATGATGATGGTGATGGTGATGATGATGAAGATGTTGTTGATGATGGTGATGGTGATGTTTAGATGATGATCATGATGATGTTCAGAGGATGATGATGTTGATGATGGAGATGTTGATTTGCTGAGGAATATGATGATGATGATGATGATGATGATGGTGATGATGATGAAGATGTTGATGATGACGATGATGGTCATGAAGATGATGATGATGAAGAATACAATGTTGATGGAGAATATGATGCTCATAACTCCCTCTAGTCTCTCTCTCCCCAACCATCAATCTCTCTCTCTCTCTCTCTCTCTCTCAAACACACACACATACACACACATTATGTCCCTTTCCATTCTCAAACCCATCCCCCCTCCATACATATCTATCTCCACCTTTCTCCCTCCATCCCTCACCCTACCTTCTCTCCCTCCTTCTCTCATCGCCTGTCTCTCTCTCACCTTCTATCCCTCCCTCATGTTATATTTCCCTCAACCTATCCCAATCTCTCCATCACTCCCTCTCTCTCACACACTTTATGTCCCTTCCCCCTCCTCTCATATTCTCTCTCTCTCTCTCTCTCTCTCTCTCTCTCTCTCCACCACTCCTTGCATGTCTCCCACCAACACTTTCTGTCCCTCCCTTCCTATCTCTTTATTTCGTTCTATCTCCATCTATCTCTCACTCCCTCCAAATCCATTCCTCTTCATTGTCCCTCTCCCTCCCTCGCTCCATGTCCCCCCCCCCCCCTTTGTATTCTTTATTTCTCTCTCACATCCCCCTTGCCTCCATCCATTCCCCCTTGTCACTCAAGTCTCACTTTCAACTTCTAACCCTATACCTCTTCAAAACCTATTCTACTCCTAATAGTGCTCTCAAGCTCTACTTCCCTTCACCCCCTATAGCCCATCATGTTCTCATTCCCTTCATCTCTCCCCACTCAAGCTTCCAACATCCTTCTAAGCCCTTGACCCTTTCCCACCCCTAGTAAATATTAACCATAGACTCCCTTGACCCTTCCCCACCCCTTCTCAAATATTAAACAAAAATTTCCTTGAGTCTTCCACACCCTCTCTTTCTCAAGTATTAAACATGTATTTTATGATTTCCATAACGCAAGCGCGTTTTTTAACTACATAACGCATACGCGTTATGTAGTTATATAACACGTACGCGTTATATAGTTATATAACGCGAGTGTGTTATGTACATCTAAAAGTGTGGCAATATTTTTGAATTTAAATAGAACACGCTCTTGTTTTGTAGAGCCTAAACCAGGCCGAGTCACATGCTCACATGTCAACAATAATCCTATGTGTATGCTTTGGAGTTTGCTTCGGTAATTCCAAACCTGTGCTATGTTAATGAAAAACCAAAGCTAATTGGGTATTTCTTCCAGTTTCTGCAGAAGCTTGTGCTTAGCCACTCGTTACAATATGATACACAGAGTCATTTTTGACGAAATCTTAGACACAAATATCATTTTTTCTGCAGATTCCAAATATGTAACTTTTATTTTGAAATATTAATTTTTCCTATTTTCTTTCAATTTCTTTTCTATCCTACCTCCTTAACTCGTGAAACACACTGTTAGTGTTTCTTCCATAACTTTTTCAATTCTCAATCACTTCAAAAAAAAAATTGTATGGTGCATAAGAGGACACTAACCTCCACGTTCTATGAAAAACCCATTTCAAGATTTTTGCATTAAGACCTTCAAAGGCTCTACCCACAAAAGAGGTACTATTTTCGAGGTTTGGTCACTTAGAAAATTATAAAAAAAATTATAAAATTATTAATTTAATTTTTGAAAAATAATGGAGCACAAGTGCTATGTGTTCTCTACATGCATGCCGATTTTTGTAGCTTGATTCCATCATTTAGGCCCTCAAAGGCTTTACCCACAAAAACATATACCTTATCATTTGCCTGAAAAATAAAAAGTGTCTGTTAGGAAAAATGAAACTTGACATAGCTATGCAAATTTTCAATACATAAAAGTTATATATTCGGAAATGTGATTCAATTTCCTACATTTCATCTTTTTTACTCAATGCAAGATATTTTGTGTAAGTAGCTCAAAAAGTCCAAGTAAGTTGAGGGATGCCTGCTTTTTCAGTTTTCTATTGCATCTAACGCGCCAAAAGTGATCCTCATTAGCTTGCGCTGACCCAAAGTTGAAAGTTGTAAACATTTAGATTTTACAATTGAGATGGTGACAATTGTAGTTTCTTCAATAGTGTTTTGTTTTTAAGTTTGTTTTATGGTTTTTATTTTCAAATTTTTTTGTCAACAGATAAAGTTCTGTTTATGATTTATTATTTATTATTTTAATTTTTTAAATTTTTTTCTAAATATCATATTTATTTAACATCCCATTGAATTGGTGCAAGTGACATTTTCCTGAGCCTTGTTCCCCAAACAACAAGAAAATCCATCTTTTAGCCTCACAAGTTAGCACCACTTATGTTTTGTGGTGCTAAAGTGGTGGTAGTAGCACCAGTTATAGCTTTGTTGTGTTAATGTGGCGGTATTAGCACCACTAATATTTTGTGGTGTTAATGTGGTGGTATTAGCACCACTTATATTTTGTGGTGTTAATATGGTGTTAATGTTTATTGTTATTATTGGAAATTGAGTTTTTTCTTTATTTATGTTAAAAGAAATGCCTTGTTGGCAAGTACCATGAAGTGGTGCTAAGCTATTATTTTCCACATGGACATGTACAAGTAGGATTTAATTATGAAGATTTGCACCATAAACACTACAACTTCACAAATAATTATTTTGTAAATATCTCAATTAAATTATTTATCTTTTGTTTTTTTCATTCAAATAAATAATCAAGATTAGTTAATGAGTTTTTGCAACACAATTACAACATATTAAATTAATTTTTATAATATTTAAACAAATAAATTTGCATGATTCATTTAGGCTTTTCACCACTAACACAACGAGTTTACAAATAATTATTTTGTAAATAATTCAATTCAATTATTCATTTTAATACTATTTAAACAAATAGATACCTAAGATTTGTAATAATGACAAATAATTAAAAACAATCGAGAATATTTTTATTAATCTTATTAATTTTTTTGATGGACATTAGTATAATTATTAGGTTTTTAGTAGCACACATGACCTTAGACTAAAGGAATCCTAAGGCTAGAGAAATGCCAGGTTGGCAAGTGCCATATAGTGGTGTTAAGTGCTTATTGGTTGCATGGACATTTACAAATATGATTTAATTATGATGATTCGCACCATAAACACAATAACTTACAAATAATTATTTTGTAAATAACTTAATTCATTTTTTTTTCATTCAAATAAATTCTCAAGACTAATTTATAAGGTTTTACACCACAATCACAACAAATTCAATTATTTATTTACATATTATTTAAACAAATAAATTCACATGATTCGCTTATGAGACTTTGCACCACAATTCAATTATTCATTTTTAAATATTATTTAAGCATATAAATACACATGATTATTAATATTGACAAATAATTAAAGTCAATTGTTTTTAATTTATTACTATTATAAAATAGTAATAAAAGTGTTTTGAATTGAAATTTGATTCGGTATACGTTTATTAATCTTATTAAATTTCTCTTGGGCATGATTGAGGGAGGAAACCTTTACCCGAGCCCTAAATGAAGGTTTTAGGAATCTAGGACCAAGAAGGATGATCATCTCACATGTGTTCATAAGAGTATTCTTAGCCTCTATGTGTGGGAATTGTTGCCATTATAAGGTTTTGATCAGTAGTGAGAGGTCTACTTTCCCTTGACCTAGTTAAGAGAAGAAAACTAGTCCTCGGGATAAATGAAGCTTCTAGGCATGTAGCAATAGTAATGATGTGTTGAGACAACACAAATCAATTTTCGAGAGGATACATGGAATTATAATAGGGATATAGAGGAGAATTAGAGGAAATAAAAATAGGTATATGTCCTCGGGGCATAAACATGATTATAGGAGCAAACCCGAGCCTTTGAAATTAGGGGAAACCTATAGAAATATTAAATTAACAACTATACATTGAAACACCACATAAGACCTCTTAAGGGTATCCTTTGCCTAATATTGGGGGTATAAATGTCACTAAGGGGTTTTAAGCAATATATATGGGTTTCAAGTCCCTTCTCATGTTTCAAGGGGGGAACCCAAGCCTTAGCCCCTAATAAAATATTTTTGGCATCCAATGCCAAAAGAAACACCTCAAATCACTACACATGGCCTACTAGGGGTATTATTTACACCTATGTGAGGACATCAAGCCATTATGAGGTTTTTTCAAACTTATTTATGGATGGTTTTGTATAATTTCATAGGAGGAAACATGGGTCTTAAGCCCTAAGGGAGGCTTTGAAACACACTCAATAATTGCCAATGTTACCATTAGCATTTGAGTACTGATATAAGTGACACTAGATATGTGTATTAGAACCTTGGACATAGTTGTGGGAGGAATCACAAGACTTAATCCCTAAAGGAAGGTTTTAGGAAGCTTGAGCTAAGAGAAATGACTCAAAATATCACATAGGAGATCATGCACTGTGTAAGAGATCGTTATCCTTAAAGTGGGATATGGGTGGCAATATGTAGTTTTTTGCACTAAGGATGGGTCTTGGACCATGGTTGGGGAAAAAATTGAGGGAATTATACCCTAACATAAGATTATTGGCGTAATGAGAAATTATTAGGGCCATGAACTATAAAATAAACCCATTAAAGTGGATCATTGCCATTAAAGTTGGATATGGGCACAATCAATGGTTTTTGGATAGTAGGATGGATCTCGAGGCCTTGAATGGAGTCATAGGAGGAAATAAATATCCTTATGTAGGTGTCCTAGCACATTGGGAATGACATCTAGGGAAGAAGACCATGTATTTGTCCCTAAACAATACATTGAGGAATACATATCCATGAACAATGCCTCGAAGCACCATGCATGAATTCACAAGGGTATTCATGGTGCTACGTATGTAGGGCTTGTTATCTTAGTTCCTTGGACATGGACAATGCAGGAGAGCTAAATCTTGGGACCTAAAGGAATCTTCTAGGCACCCAAGGCTAAGAAGGTTTCCTCCACCAAACACACATGGCTTCTTGAGAGTAACATTAGCCTATGATTGAGGATGTTGGTTCCATTAGATGGTTTTGTTCAATATGTGCATGCCTTAGGGCCTTAGGAATGACGTTCTAGGTAAGAATACAGTGCCTTTAAACCTAACAAAATCATTGAGGCATCCAAATCCATGAAAAATGCCTCCAAGCACCATGCATGTCTTCATAGGAGTATCTGTGGTATTATGTATCTACGTCTTGAGGCCTCGGGTCCTTCAACATGGTCAGTGGGGGAGACATGAACCTTGGACCCTAAAGGAAGCTTCTAACCATCAAGGGATAAGAAGGTTCCCTCAAGCAATGATAGATAGCCTCCTAACAGTATCATTAACCTATGATTTAAGGTTCCAGTACCATTAGGTGATTTTGAGTAGTACACACATGACTCAGGACGTTGGACATGGTTAGTGGAGGACACTTGAAACTCAAGCCATAAAGGAATCTTCTATCCATCTAGGTCATAGGTTTCCTCCATAACCACAGATGGCATCCTGAGTATATCGTTGGCCATGATTGAGAATGTCGGTTACATTAGGTGATTTTGAGAAGTATGTAGGTGTCTTATTTCCTTGGGAATGGTGTTTTAGGGAAGAATACCATGCCTTTGTCCCTAAAGAAATAGTTGAGGCATTCAAAACCATGAACACTACCTTGAAGCACCATGCATAGCTTTGCAATGATATCTATGGCACTATGTATCTAGATATTATGGCCTTGGGGCCTTAGACATGGCTAGTGGAGGAGACCTAAACCTTCAACTCTAAGAGAATATTGTATCCATATATGGTTAAGTAGGTTTCCTCCACCAACCACACATGGCTTGCTGAGGGTGCCATTGGCCTATGATTGAGAATGTGGGTTCCATTAGATTTTTTTTAGAATTATGTAGGTGTCCATGGGTCTTGGGAAATACATTTAAGGGAAGAAGATCATGCCTTTGGGCCTAGATAAACCATTGAGATATCCAAATCCATGAATAATGCCTCAAAGAACAACAAATGAATTGGCATCAGTACCAATGGTGATATATATCTAGGTCTTGTAGTCTTGGGCACTTGGACATGGTAAATGGAGGAGACCTAAACCTCGACCTCTAAAGGAATATTCTAGCATCCAAGGCTAAGGATGCCTCCACCAATAACACATGGGATATTGAGGGTATCATTGGCCTATGATTGATTTTGTATCTGCCATTAGGTGGTTCTAAGCAATATGTACCTATCCTAGGGCCTTGGGACCATTAAGACATCGAGAACCATGAAAAATGCCTAAAATCACCACACATTACTTCACAAAGGTATCCAAATAGAATAGAAAATAAGAAACATGTCCAATATTTTTGGTACCTAAGCATCCCCAACCTAGTTTTTTCTCTAGATAAGGTTTAGCACCAATTGGGCTATGTCGATCGATCCCACCTCTTCTTGCATGTGAGTAAAGTAGTTTGACAATGAGATCCATTGTACTATCTATCTAAGTCTTGTGGCCTTGGGGACTTCCACATGGTTACAGGTGTTCGCTATCTTCATGGGTGTGGTTGATGCTACAGGGGTTTTCTCTCATTATGGGCACGGTTAAGGCTACAGGAGTTTTCCCTGTTCACAGGAGCGGCGGAGGATACAAGTGTTCGCCATCTTCATGGGTGCATTTGAGGCTACAAGGGTTTTCTCTCATTATGGGCATGGCTAAGGATACAAGGGTTTTCCCTCTTCATGGGTGCAGCTGAGGCTACAAGGGTTGAGATAGCTTATCGTTTTAGAGAAATTCCCTATGCTACAGTTGACATCGAGCTCCTTTTCTTCACATACTCTGTGGATCTCTTTCACAAGGTATATTGCAATCGTTTCAACACTCTTATTGCTAAAACATATTCACCTCCCACAATATTGTTAATTTTCCTCCAAGATTGGGGCTTGCTTCTCATAGCAAATTGAGTCCCAAATCATCCATATCAAACCTTCAATGGCCCTTCATCGAAGCTTCATCAAAGGGGTTGATCTAAAGGATAAATATACAATAGAACAACCCTAAATTGTCTAGGATATACTACTATATGATAGACTTGATGTGCTTCTTCAATCACTAGAAATAAAACAATGACGTGGACCGATTCAAGAGGGGTTATGTCTGTGTTGTTTCTCTTTTGAAGAATACTCCACCATAGGTCTGTTTCCAAGGGTTTATTCCCTCCTCCATTATAATCTGCCTTGAGATGAAGCATTTATGCAGATGCTACATGTTCATATAAATTCCATGAAAATAGGCTTAATCACACCTAAGACTGTAGAAGGATACCTCCTATTTAGCTCTTCACTTTGACATTCAACCCTAAGTGTCACATCTCCAAAAAAAAATTAAACTTTTTATTTCTAAGTATAAAATTGTTATTTATTACTGAATACTCTCTTTTAGGTTGACTTGAAAAGACCAATGGGGTTTCAAATTAAGTTATCTTACCATTTCCAAGTATAAAATTGTCACTTATTATTGAATACTCTCTTTTAAGTTTACTTGAGAAGACCACTGGGGTTTCAACTTAAGTTATCTTACTTACAACACCCTATCTTGTGAGTTCTTAAGAAAGAAAAATGCTTTATTGTTTGTGGAACTGGTCCTTATGAAAGACTTCGCTCTGCCGAGGTTAAGATTCCAACTTGAAAGGGTATTGTCTTACTTAGATTACATGCTAAAAATTTACAAATTACTTACAAGTCTCAATGAAAATTCCATCTAACTCCATGGCTTTATTTGCCAAACTATATTTTTATTTGTTGGATACAACTATTTAACTATCATTTTATTTGTTGGATACAACTATCTTTTTATTTGCTCGATACAAAGCCTATCTTTTTATTTACTAAACTTTCCTTTAAAAAAGGATATAAAGAAAATAAACCTTTTTTTTTAAATAAAGACTTAAAAGAATGCCAAAAATTCTAGCCATTTTAAAATGAAAACTATAAAATCATTCATAAAATTATAATTTGATTTTGTAATAATTTTTTTTTAAAGATTTGGCTTTGAGAAAGATAGGGAAAGGCCAATTTAGGGTTTTTTTTAAAGAACCAATAAGAAAAAGGATTATACCTCAACTCATCAAATTAGGACAATCAACAATTGGGGTTTTAGAAGATGAGTAACTTGGTTTCTGGGAAATATCTGGGCTTGGCATAACTTTAAATGCAAATGGTCAAAGGTAAAATACAAGACTCTATCACATGGTAAATTTTGAAGAAATGGGAAAAAATCAACAAATTTTGCACAAAACCAATAATCATTTTACCATTTACCATGTGATGAGTAAAATGGTAAATAAAATTCAGGATTGACTTAATTTCTCCATGAGGTAAATGTTCGGGTACACAGGGTACTACCAAAGGACTGAACACCAAGAGCAACCACTTCACACAAACATATCACAGATCAACACACTGATGTTTTGACGTGGTTTAAACCCTCTTGAGGGAAACACTCCACGGCCCCCGACCAAATAGCTTCTATGGGACAATTTATTATGCAAAGAAAGAAAGTTACAATTGAGATTCTCATAATCGATCAACTAAACAATGACCCTCCATGCCCTTTAAATAGAGATCATGGACCAATCGGGTGTTAAGACATGGATCAAGGTTAGGTTTGAACTAAGAGAAGTTGAGCCGTCGGATCACTCTATGTCGGGAACATTTCATGACCATCGGATTAAGTATTTACAAATGCATACTAATGCATACTAAAGAAACACACTATCCCTAACGGATATATTACACAAGTTGATCTTAACTAACTCCTAAGTGTCTAAATAGCCTAACATCCCCCCTTAATAACAACTTGGGATAAGATTGAAGGATTTACAAAAGTGACACTATGAGGAGAAGGAAGGAGGCATTAGATCCTATCCCCCCTTAATGATAAGTTCCTGAACTCCTAACATAGATCAAAGTTTAAAAAACTTCGCTTCTGTAAGAGACTTGGTGAAGATGTCTGCAACTTGATCATCTGTAGGGAAAAAGAGCACTTCAAGAACATGATCATGAACAAGATTTCTGATGAAGTGCATATGTAGCTCAATGTGTTTGCTGCATTGATGTAGAAATGGATCTTTGGCAAGCTTGATGGCACTTTGATTGTCACACCAAAGTGGAGTAGGTTGCTGCTGCTCGAATCCAAACTCTGAAAGGATCTGTCGAAGCCATAAAGCTTCCTGACTGGCATTAACTACTGATAGATATTCTGCCTCTGCTGAAGAAAGAGCAAGAGCTTGTTGTTTCTTACAAGCCCAAGTAATAGGTCCAGATCCTAGACTAAAAACATAACCTGCAGTAGACTTTCAATCATCAGGATCGCTGACCCAATCTGAATCAATGAAACCAACCAACAAAGGTTTCCCCCCCTGTACTGTAATGAATCCCAAACTGAACTGTACCTCGAATATATCGAAGTATTCTTTTAGCTGCTTTCCAGTGACTTTCATAAGGTGTCTACATATAACGGGAAACACGACCAATGGAAAAGGAAAGGTCAGAATGGGAATGAGTCAAGTATAAGACACTACAAACAAGCTGACGATACAAGGTGGCATCGACTTCAGGTGAAGTACAAGTGGCAGAAAGTTTGACTCCAGACTGGAAGGGAGAAGGGGCTGGTGTACAGTCTTCCATGTGAAAGCGATGAAGAAGGTCACAAGCATACTTAGACTAAGAAAGAAAGATTCCTTCTTTGGTTTGCAGGACTTGGAGACCAAGAAAATAATGCAAATGTCCTAAGTCTAACATTTCAAAATTTTGTTTAAGACTGGATTTCACATGGGTTATAAGCTTAGGGTCACTACCAGTAAGAATAAGGTCATCAACATATAGAACAAGTATGATGAGATGGTTTCCTACTTTCTTGGTATAGAGATTGGGGTCAGAATGGCATCTAAAAAAACCAATGTCAAGGAGCAAGTTATCCAGTTTGGCATACCAAGCTCTGGGAGCTTGCTTAAAGCCATATAAGGATTTCTTAAGGTGGCAGACAAGGCTAGAGTTATTCTGAACATATCTAGGAGGTTGTTCCATGTAAATTTCCTCCTATAAATCACCATGTAAGAAGGAATACTTGACATTCGTTTGATGGACTTCCCAGTTATGTAAGGCTGCAAGGGAAAGAACAAGGAGGATGGAGTTAATTTTTGTGACGGGAGCAAAGGTTTCATTGTAGTCAATCCCTTCAACTTGGGAAAAACCTTTGGCAACTAACCTTTCCTTAAGTCTTTCAACACTTCCATCTGATGCATACTTAGTTCTGTAGACCCATTTACATCTGACAATTTTTCTTCCTTTTGGAAGAGGTACAAGATCCCAAGTATCGTTTGCCATTAAGGAACGATATTCTTCATCCATGGATGCATCCCAATCTGGATTCTTTGAAGCTTCTGCAAAAGTTTTTGGATCGTGATTCTCGGAAACTTGAGCCAAAAGAGAAGAGGCTCGCTGAAACTGAGAACGTGTTCGACGTTGATCTCTAGGATCACCGGCAAGATCACCGACTGCTTCACATGTTGAACAGACCCATCGAGGAAGCACTTGTGCTAGTGCAACTAGAGGAATATGAGCAGGTGGAGGTGAATTTTCATCCTCACTGTCATCATCAGAAACTGGAGTTGAAAACCTGTCAAGGAAGTTGGAAGAAGAAGAAGAAGCCACAAACGTCGAATCAGGCTCGCAGGCCAAAGATGGCACAATCACCGAGTTAGGCTCGCAGGCCAAGAGATTTTCATCAAATTTAACATCTCTTCTAATGATTATATCATGAGAATGTGGTTGAAGAAGTTTATAACCTTTTACATCTTCAGAATATCCAACAAGTATGCACTTTTCACTTTTAGGCTGCAATGCTTTCCATTTTTTATTCGGAATGTGAGCCCATGCTTCACTACCAAACACACGGAAGTGACTTACATCAGGTTTAGTTTTATTCCATGCTTTTTTCCATTGTTATACCTTGTAATGCTTTAGTGGGGGTGCGATTCACTATGTAATTTGCACAATTAATGGTTTCAGCCCAAAATTGAAGACTTAGTCCCTTAGATTGGATCATACAATTGGCCATTTCTTTTAAAATGCGATTCTTCCGCTCAGCTACACCATTTTGTTGTGGTGTATATGGAATAGTGTGCTGTTGTTGGATGCCTTGTTCAGTGCAGAAAGTAGTGAACTTTTTGTTAACATATTCTCCTCCATTGTCAGATCTTAACTTAATAATTTGATGACCAGATTGTTTTTCAACAAGGGCCTTGTAGGCTAAGAACATGTTAAATACTTCGCTCTTAAGTTTTAGGAAATAAACCCAAGTGTGTCTGGTGTAATAATCAATGAAAGTTAAGAAATACTTGAAACCAGAAAAGGAAGCAGATGGAAGAGGACCACACAAGTCACTATGCACAAGCTCCAAGGGAACTGAGGCATGCCAAGAGGCACGTTTGTCAAAACTGTCCCAATGATGTTTCCCAAGTACACAATCGGAACAAACACCATCCCTGCAAGATACCATCGGAAGACCTGCCACCATATTGTCTTTACATAGTTGTTGCAATGAGCGATAATTTAAGTGACCAAATTTCTCATACCAAAGTTTGCTCAAGTTATCACTATGAGCAACAAAAACTGAAGGGAAAGGTGATGACCCAAAGTTGTTAAACTTGTACAACCTGGTAATATCATTAACCATTCCGGTAGCTAGGACCTATTAAGGATCATTAAAATCCTTGATTACAACTTGGTGAGGTGTAAAGGTCACAGTTTTACCTTCACCAGAATGAGTGATCTGATAGACTGATAACAAATTGCAGAAAATTCTTGGAACACATAGTACATCACTAAAATGACCATTATTTACTAGAACTGTTCCAGCTCCTACAACACTTAGAGATCTATCATCACCAACAAATATTTGTTTGGTGTTACATTCATGCATAGCAGAAAAGATGGCTTGATCCGTAGCCATATGATAAGATGTTCCAGAATCAATGAGCCATTCATTTGAAGTAGAAGAAGAAGATGCATTATAAGAATAACCAGAAGCACAAAGCGTATGTCCATGAGAGGCAGATTCTGAAGGTGAATCTAGGCTGATGTGGTGCTTCTTCATTGCTGCCTCCAAGGCTGCCATCTTCTTGAAACACTTAGATTCATCATGATTATCTTTCCCACAATAGTTGCAATGACTCTCAGTTAGCTCCTTCTTTAAAAAATGACAAAGGATTATCTCTGGCCAATGGTTTACCATCCTTACCATCCACTAAATGTGGGGAAGTATTGGTGGGTTTCCCGTGCATGTGTTTCTTTATTGCTACTTTCAAGGCTGCCATCTTCTTCAAACACTTAGATTCATCATGATTATCTTTCTCGCAATAGTTGCAATGACGCTCAGTCTTCTTTCCTTTTGGCTTGGATCCTTTGTCATTTTTAAAAAAAGGAGCTGACTGAGAGGGTTTTGGACCCCTGTTTGACTTATTATTGTGAAAATTTTGTTTCTTGGGAGGCTTGGACTTTTCTTTTTGTTGGGACAATAAGGATTTCCCAGATGTATCTGCATTGTTGATTATTACAAGATGAATGAGTTTATCTTGCTCTCTAATCAAGGAATCACGAAAGGATTCAAGACTAGGCTCTTGATATCTAGCTGCATTCAAGGATTCTTTTATGGAGTAAAATGTAGATAGAAAAACAGAATATGTAAGTCCAAGTTTGGAAAGAATATGATAAATGCATTGTTTGTCTTCCCTCTTAATCTTACATTCTGCACATAAGAGTTTAAGAGTTTTGTACTTAGATAAATAATCTTGAATGCATGAAAAGTCACTTGGATTTAAAGAAATCAACTCATTTTCGAGTTGGTGACCTCGAATTTCATTGTGTTTACCAAACACAGATTCCAACTTGTCCCAAGCAGCATCAGGTTAATCAATTCCAGATATGTGGAATCGTAAATCAGTAGAGATTGACATCCCAATCAATCCACGAGCTTCGTCACATCTATTTACCCATTTTATTTTCTTATCATCATAAGTGGGTTCTGTTTCCTTCCCTGATGTAATTCTGAAAATTCTCCTACTTCGTAGAACATCCTCCATACAAGATTTCCATGAGAAATAGTTGGAATTGTTAAGTAGAATATCACAAGGGGCGGCCATATTTGTAAATTAATGACTATAAAAGTAGAAACCAATAGTCTGGATGTGAAGAGCTCAAAAAAATAGGCGGTTTAAAAAAAACGGCACTGAAAACTGACTCTATATGATGAAGTTATGCTTGAACAAAGAAACTGTTGAAGTTGTCCCCAATAGTGACGTGGCAGCTAGAGAATGTCCAGCAAAAAAAAGAACCCCCCTCTTCCCAAGATGAACCTTTTGACAATCACTTTACAATAAATTTGTTTTAAGTGAACTATTTTTGTAAAATAAGTGATTTCACTTTTACAATGATATTACTTTTAAATAGTGCAACAATAAAAAAGAACTTAACTGACTCACTTGTATTTTTATTTTTTATTATTTAAGTGAGATGCACTTTTACAATAAAGTAACTTGAAAATAGAAATTGCATGCACTTTTTCTTTTAAAAGTAACCTCCTAAGACTTGAAATCAAGACCTAATAATGAATAAAGCAACTTTGAACCAAGTGAGCTAGATTAAAAGGTATGTAAAATATGGGAATGAAAAATGGGTTTTTTTTTTTTTTTTAAACTCTTCTTGCTCGGTTTGCATGCTTGCCCTTTTTCCTGCAAAACACACCACAAATCGAAACAAATTTTTTTTTTCCACACTTCTGGAGTTAGATCTCGTTAGCTTGCCCAGAAAGTCTACGTTTTCTCTCTGTTTCTGATTTGCCGAGATCGCGCAAGGTGCACGGCAAAGAGCATACGTAGCCGAGAAAAACCCTTTCCCTTTTTGTTTCTGATTTGCCGAGATCGCTCAAGGTGCATGACAAAGAGAATACATAGACGTGAAAGCAACAATCCAAACCCAAAAAAAAATCTAACAGTAAAGAATGATAAAATATGAGATTTTTTTTCTTTTAAAAACAGAAAATAAAAAATGCATCACTATAACATTATACCTTCAGATCTGATGAAATACGCATTTCTAGAGCAACTGGGAACCGTTTTCGATCAAACAAAAACTATTTACTAATGGAAACGACGCTCCGGACGCAATGGAACACCTCCCACATCCCAGAAATGCATAGAAATACCAAAACTAGAAACCCTTTCGAGTTTCGGCAACAACAGTTCAAGATCTAGATCATAACTGGAAGCGGCTCTTCATAAAAACTTTGATACCATGTTCAGGTACACAGGGTACTACCAAAGGATGAACACCAAGAGAAACCACTTCACAAAAATAGATCACAGATCAACACACTGATGTTTTGACGTGGTTTAAACCCTCTTGAGGGAAACACTCCATGGCCCCGGCCAAATAGCTTCTACGGGACAATTTATTATGAAAAGAAAGAAAGTTACAAATGAGCTTCTCATAATCGATCAACTAAAAATGACCCTCAATGCTCTTTAAATAGAGATCATGGACCAATTGGTTGTTAAGCCACGGATCAAGGTTAGGTTTGATCTAAGATAAGTAGAGCCGTCGGATCACTCTATGTCGGGAACATATCGTGACCGTCGGATTAAGTATTTACAAATGCATATTAATGCATACTAAAGAAACACACTATTCCTAACGGATATATTACACAAGTTGATCTTAACTAACTCCTAAGTGTCTAAATATCCTAACAGTAAATACTTATTTTTTTATACTTACTTGAGCTATAAAGTATTACTAGTTTTTTTTTTCATATCATCATTTTAAATATATTCACATTCTTTTTTGCGAAGACTATTGCTGCATAATAGCTTAAGATGAGGGACCATAAAGATTTATTTACCATGCATAAAATATGTGAAACAAGATAACATGAAGAAAATACGTTACATGTAAGATCACCTCTAACAAGTTAATAAAAAGTGTTCTTTAACTAAGACTAACCTTTCCACGATATCAAAAGTATTACTTGGAGACCAAATCTATTACTGTTTTTTTGAAACCTCTGGTTTCCTCATACAAATGAGCATCGTGTCTCTTTTTTTCCAGTTGGCAGGTAGGTTGGGAAAATGGAAAATTGCATTTACTACTCCAGTTTTCCGAAAGGGAAGACCGAGCTCTAAAACTTAAAGGCAATTAAATGAGATATGTGATCCCTCTAGTGGTTCACGCCCAAATCTGTGTAAGGGAGAAGAACCCCTGGAACCGTATTCTCATGTCATTTCCTCTTCAACTCACTGGTTCATGTCTCACCACCCCTGTGGGGTTTGGTCGAACACCCTACGGTTATATGAGGCTGGGCTGTATCCATACTGCGTAGACTCTAAAGGTAATCGAATTTCATTTAGATTAGAGCTAGTATCAAAATTAAAGGTTATATTGTACTAATACGTTTTCTTGTTTGCTGTCTGACAGGTGTTGATGTATATGTAACTTTGGAATGTATTTCTCATATATGTATATTGTATTCCTATAGATATGTTATTATTCCTCTATACGGAAGTGTCATCATTTATATTGTAAGTGTCGTAACTTATACTTGATGGGTTATTAGACCACCTTGTTGGGGTCGGCCCTGTATAAGTCATGTGGGTCAAAGGGTTATTAGACCACCCTATTGGGGGTCGGCCATATGGGTCAAAGGGCTATTATACCACCCCAGTGGGGGTCGTCCCAGTCAACATTATGTTAAGTGGTTAAGTTGAGGCCGATCTAGTTGAGTAAAGGTCAAGTCAAGTTAGTGTATAAATAGAGAGTGTGTCTCTCTCATTTTACACATTGTATTCTCACTCACACTTTGGAGAGTTGCGCACTTGTGGAGCAGGAGGCTCTGCTGCTAGGAGAAGACTATCTCTTATATTCTGGTTGTATCATTGCTCTATCTATCTCTGAGGAAGTTATTGGGGTTTTTCACCTTTATGGTTTTCCCCAAGTAAACTTTGTGTCTCTTGTGTGCTTGCATTATTGTGTCCATGATTGATATGCTGTAGATTTGTTGTACATGTTGTTCTCTCAGTTAAGATCCTAGATCATATTGAAGTAAATTCTAAAAATTTAACATGGTATCAGAGTTAGCCTAAAAGAAGGCATGATATGGCATGTATGACACTTATTGCACTTATGATGCTAGGGCTTGATATAGAAAAAAAACCATTCATCGTAGCACTTTCTCTATAAATCCATTTTGGCAAAGGTTTCGGATCTGAAACTTTTACAAGTTGAATATCATATCCCCATGTACCTTGTATCCAAAGGAAAACCTCTAATTCATTGTACTTTGTGATTTATGATATGTACAATATAGGCTTTCTGCCTCTTCTAGATCTGAGTAAAAACCGGTCACCTTGGTAAACAAGCCATAACTTGGGCTAGGAAGCTCCAAATGCAATTTAGTGAAATGTGACAGGTATTACATAGAATGTACTATCTCAAAAAAAAAATTCAGAGGCCGAAGTTGAACCAATGACATGTAGCACGCTGTACAAGTTCGCTCTCCTGTTTTATCCCATAAACAGGTCACGTTGCGACACTTGGCATAACGCTCTCTCAGAGAATCCAATTGAGGTCAGACTTGTCAGGATGGAAAGATAAAAGGTCGGGCTATCTCAAGAAAATGTTTCAGAACCTTTGGATCAAAAATTTCAGAGTTACACCAGAAACAATCAGGTACATATTTCTGTCAAAACAAAATTATTTTTTCGCACCTTCATTCATGGCTTCCGGAATTTAGGGCTTCGGAGAAAGTTGGAATTTTTGTAATCAGAGACCACAGCTGGATGCTACTCATCAAAATAGAAATTTAGAGACCAAGAGCATATTTTTTGGTTGGGCAGAAGGCGGGGCTTGATCAAACCCCAGTTCGGGACTTTGATCGGAAAGATGGAAAATTAGGGCTTCTGCAAAAATTGGAATTTTAGAAATCTGTGACCACGACTAGAAGCACCTCAGAAAAATTGAAGCTTAGAGCTTTGAATCAAATCTTTTGGTTGGGTGAAGCTTCGGGAAACTCAAACCCTAATTCAGGGTCCTCCCTAGTGAATCCGAAAATCTAAAATGCAATTTCGAGGAGTGAAACTTTGCAGTTTTCAAATTCTGAATATACAAACTTGATCAGCTCATCAAGGCGCATATTTCTATCCTTTCGGAAGTTTGAAATTCAAAGTTTGAATTTTTGGGGTTTCTTTGACAAACCCTCATCAAGCTCCAAGTCCAGTTCTTGCAAATCAAGTGGATTGGGTTAATCCTAGAAGAAGATGGATTGGTCACCTGCATAAGTGAAGAAGTTCTTGTCTCAGAGGGAGATGAGGCTAAGGCCTTCGATAAGAAGATTACAAGCAATCTTGACAGGTATGGCTTACAGGTATGTTTCGAATTATGTTCGTGGTTAAGTTTACAATATGTTTGTCTTCATATCATTACAGTATAATCCTGATTAATTACTAGACTTGTCGTACCACCTTAATAGAAGATATTCATTGATTAAGGTTTTGACACTTATGATTGCACTAATGCATTGTGATGTTGTATGAGGTTTATTTTGTTCGCTAACATAAAAGGTACACCAAGAAAGTCAAATCATGTTCTACTTCAAGAACATATGATCATGGTGACATGAAGACAAGATTCATCTATTGTCATGGATCACATAGAAGATCTACTTTCGAGGTATGTATAACTTGGTTCTACAATGGTTAACTTATGAGACATGCAGGTTACTAGCACAAGTCATTAAAGAGAACCAGAAGACATTATGCGGGTATGTTCGACATAACTAGCTAGCATGCTAATCCAGGTATGTTTTTCCTATATCAAGCTAGAATCCTACCTTGTGTTAGGATCTTATACTATTGTGTTGTTGATAATGATTATTCATGAAGTCATAGGTTTGAATAGTCATGGTTGTATGCATATTATGTTTCTTACAATAATTGATGATTTAACTAATCAGAAGAGACTTATGATCAATTAAGAATATGCATGAGTAAAAGAAGACTTCCATGAAACCTTGAATACTAATGTTTATTATCTGTGAATGATCATGACTATACATGTTTAATATTATTGTGTTTTGATAGTATTAAGATTATACTAATAAATGTGTGATTATGTATGAGTCCTCAAGGATAACACAATGATGATACTAATAAGCATGCATAGTGATTAAGGATGGATATAAGTTCAAGGACAGGTAATCCAGGAAGCAAAGATCAAGAGGGAGCACACTCCAGTTGTTCCTGCAAGAAAGCAAAGGAGCACACTTTAGTAGTTTCTACAAGGATGTGCAAATATTCATTGGGAGTTGATCACTTCTCACAATCCACATTAGAATGGAGTTTCAAAGATTCAGAGGGAGTCCACCCAGCAACCAAACAAAGATAAGTATTTGAATTGTCATTTCTTACATAATGTTATTCAATGATGTATATGCTTATGTTCCTAGAATTAGGTTGTGTATTATGCATATTAGAATAGTTGCATTGATGAACAGTATACTGCTAATATACATGGGTAAGTGGCCTATGGCATTGTACAACATTCCATTCCTACTTATCTAGAATGAAACCTCTTTGCTGACATGTTAGGAGTTGTGCACACTCTTAACAATGTTTTGGTAGAGATTGGGAGGCATCTAGAAAGTTACGGAATATGGATAAATGTTGTATTGAAGCATTGGCTAAGATAATTGCATGACTGTATGACATATTTTTTTATGTAAGAATTTGTTCTGAAAACTATGAGATGTTTTCTAATCATGCAATTTAACTTGTTGTGTAGGAAAGATTGTATACCATCACCTACAAAAGGACTACAACATTTGTTCAACAACAAAGTTATCTATTGAAAATATTGAAGATATTGAAGTTCCCAGGATCTGGGAAGAATGCCATGATCGAGGAGTACCAGTCGATCATGAAGATGTTTGGGATGCAGTCCCAAGACTTGAAGGGGAGTCTATAGTGACTTCCAAGAGGATCTAAAAGATCAAGTATGATGCAGGTGGTAGCATAGAGACTTTTTCTCCTGTAGCCAGATATACTTCCATTAAATCAATACTTGCTCTAGCTGCAGTGATGAAGAGGAAGATACACTTTCTTGAATGGTGCAGTTGAATAAGAAGTGTATGTGTTGCAGCCACTTGGTTCAGAGACACATGACAGGGAGTCATATATGTGCAGAACTTGGGGATGATGCACTATTTGTTTTTGGCATGGACGGATGAGCAGATTGAAGATGTGCTGACGAAGCCACTAGCCAGAGTGAAGTTCGAGTACTTCAGAGAGAGGCTTGGTGTTCTTCAGATCAACGACACTTCAAGGAAGAAGTGATGAAGACATTTGTTGAAGCCATTCCAAGCATGCTGGAAGGAGGATCCTTCACATGGCTGTGGATGTAAGCGCTAGATGATGAGCATAAGGATGATGTTCTAGTTTCTACTCTGTATGATCAGTTGGATCATTTACATTTATGTATGTACGCATCATGTTGGATGCTAGATATGATCAGTTGGATCATTTATGTATGTACGCATCATGTTGGATGCTGATGGATACATTGTGTGGATCATGTATCTATGTATTTATCAGGTGGATACATTGTATATGATGATATGTATCAGGTAGATACTTGGTATGCATTAGGTGGATGCATTGTATGATCAGGATGATCGTGGATGACGATACTATAGATGACATGCATCAGGATGATGCTATGATGATGATCAGGATGATCATATGTATCATGTGGATACATTACATAATCAGTTGGATTATGTGTGATGAGTTCCAAAGACACAAATGCACAGTGCCTTTTCGACATGGTGGTAGATGTGTTCTCCCATGTGTGTTGATGTAAGTGCAGAGCCTTTCCGACATGGTGGTAGATGTGTTCTCCCATGTGCGTTGATGTAAGTGCAGAGCCTTTCCGACATGGTGGTAGATGTGTTCTCTCATGTGCGTTGATGTAAGTGCAGAGCCTTTTCGACATGGTGGTAGGTGTGTTCTCCCATGGTCGTTGATGTAAGTGCTGTGAGCCTTTCACGGATGATGGTAGGTTGGTCCTCCCATGCTGGTGAGTGTAAGTGCTGTGTGTGTGCATCTAGGTTGTGCTTCGTGATACTTTGTGGCCGTGGATCAGGTTGTGCAGATGAGAATGTCTGGGAGATCCTATAGGTCGGAGTTGTGTACCCGTAATAGCCTGGGATGCTCTTTCGAGACATTGCTCTGGGAGGACATGTAATTTGTGCCCTGAGAGATCTTCAGGTCGGAGTTGTGTACCCGTAACATCCTGAGATGCTCTTGCGAGGTTTTGTCCTATGGCATGTAATTTGCTCCTGGGAGATCTGGACAAGATGAAAAAGGCCTCAGATGCTTTAGCCAGGTCTTTCCATGACCACAATTAATTTGATCTTGGAAGATCTGGACAGGATGAAAAAGGCCTTAGATGCTTCAGCCAGGTTTTGTGGTGGACCACATGTAATGTGCTCCTAGGAGATCCGACAGGTAGAGCTATGTGCTTGTAATAGCTTGGGATGCTTCGGCCAGGTTTTGTGGTGAGATCATATGTAATGTGCTCCTGGGAGATCTGACAGGTAGAGCTGTGTGCTCGTAACAGCCTGGGATGCTTCAACCAGTTTTTGTGATGGGTCACATGTAATGTGCTTCTGGGAGATCCAACAGGTAGAGTTGTGTGCTCATAATAGCCTGGGATGCTACAGCCAGTTTTTGTGATGCACGTAATAAGTCCTAAGGATTCCACAGTATGTCCAGTGATGACGAAGACCTGCAGGTGGTGGGCCTACATCTAGTATGAAACAGGACTGGATCTGTAGAATTTCCTATGATGAGTAGATTCAGAGATTGATTGAGATAGTAGCAGCAGTGACTATGATGATGACTCGATGACGATTATCCAGTGACGATGATCTAGAGAAGATGACTTGTGCTAGAAGACCTGTGTCGAGAGATACCTTCCTAGTTAAGAGGGAGTGTTGATGTATATGTAACTTTGAAATGTATTTCTCATATATGTATATTGTATTCCTATAGAGATGTTATTATTCCTCTATACGAAAGTGTCATCATTTATATTGTAAGTGTTGTAACTTATACTTGACGGGCTATTAGACCATCTTTTTGGGGTCGTCCTTGTATAAGTCATGTGGGTCAAAGGGTTATTAGACCACCCTAGTGGGGGTTTGCCCAGTCAGCATTATGTTAAGTGGTTAAGTTGAGGCCGATCTAGTTGAGTAAATGTCAAGTCAAGTTAGTGTATAAATAGAGAGTGTGTCTCTCTCATTTTACACATTCTATTCTCTCACTCACACTTTGGAGAGTGGCGCACTTGTGGAGGAGGAGGCTTTGCTGCTAGGAGAAGACTATCTCTTGTATTCTAGTTGTATCATTGCTATATCTATCTCTGAGGAATTTATTGGGGTTTTTCACCTTTATGGTTTTCCCCAAGTAAAATCTGTGTCTCTTGTGTGCTTGCATTATTGTGTCCATGATTGATATGTTGTAGATTTGCTATACATGTTGTTCTCTTAGTTAAGATCCTAGATTAGATTGAAGCAAATTCTAAAAATTTAACAACATGCACCAGGACGAGAAGGGAGTTGCGATGGGGTGTCTACACAGCCACACATCTGGTAAGCGATACTCCTTTCAAGAGCTGGAATTCATCCTAAGTCGGAAGCTAAAGCTTCAAGGAGGTCCAGGGTCACCTTCGTCTGTCAAAAATGGCGTGTTTGACTCAGATGGTTTTCTTTTTGTAAGCAAGGGTTTAATCCTGTTTTCTGTATTTGAAGAGTAGCTTCTTCCACTCTCTTTTCTGGACATATTCTCTAAGATAATAATAATAATGGTAAGAAGTTGTTTACAATCATGGTTTCCGAAATAAAACAAACTGTCTTGTAAACCTAATGCTTCGATTTCCTTCCTTGTGGCGGTTGGGCCGATACTAGGGTTCCGTTATTTTTTTTGTTTTTCTAATTTTATAACAAGGAATATTGAAGATATTTTTAATCTCTTTTCTGTAAAAATAATCCTAGCAAGTATTTGTCGAAATGGGAAAGTAAATTTAACTGGGTTTATACTTTTAAAGAAAGCATTACTGATTCACTTAATTATTCCTCTGTTCGAAAGTAACTTGGATTCTCTTTAGGAATTTATAGTTGAATGTAACTACACTTGCATTATCCTTGACTAGATGTATAACTAGTAGCTTCGGGCAGTTTTACCCCGGCTTGTTGTCGTGATTTGTCTTAGCATTTCTTAATTTCCTCCATCTTATTTCTAGTATCATAGATGGACATAAAAATTATCTATAATATAAGTTTCGAATTCGATAGAGTGGAGATTTTTTTTTTGCTATTATTCATTTAAATCGAAGCCTGTATATTAACATATGCTAAGTACTAACCCCTATTTTTCACATATACTTATAAGTACATTTACGGTCCGGATATAGCCTTCCTAGGCATTTATAGTATTTAAAATTTGACTCATTTTATATTGGAGCATAGCGAGATTCTCGAACTCTTCGATATTATATATCTGGAATAATTATGTTCACAAGTCAGATATATCTTCCTCTAAATCTATTATAAAATTCTATAGATGTTTTTTTAACCGGCTAAAAAGCCTCTCTATTTTGTAAGTAATAAAAATTTTGAGCTTTAGGGTTTTCTGTGGAAGCATGCTAGAATTTCAACTGGATTTCTAGTACTTTCGGTAAGCGAATTGGTACGGATTTTAATCTTAGGGTTTCTCCTGAGGCATAGTGCCAAATACCGGCCTTCACCTTGTATCAAAATTGAATGATCTATAAAAGGGTTTACTACCCCTGTTAAATTTTTTAGAGAAAACAATGTATTGTGTCTCTAGTTCAGAAATTAAATCCAAAATTTAAGTAAACTTCTTAACAAGATATTTACAGTGAAATACACCTTTATCTAAATAGATTTACCATAGCTAAATGGAGCAATACAACACCGTTACTGCTGGAAGTGGTAGGGGTTGAAGTGTTACAACTGATGTCTATGATTTGAAATCAAATTTACAGGTCTACCATCTTACTCTAGCTAACACAAACCTAGAATTCTTCATTATCCGCAGAATTGGCTCAGATTTGAAGACGATCCCTTTAACACAAAACATGCCCAATATTGAAAGAACAACAAAAACATTTTATTAGAACCAAGTTTCACCACTACATAGCCACTGAGGTTTATTCTAATGAATTTTCAAAACTGCCCAAATCTGTTTATATCTTGGTGTTTGAAATGATAATATTATTTTCCTTAGAGCATATGCTTTCTTCCTCAGCCTCCAAATAAATTCAATAGCAAAGAACTGAGTCTGAGTGCTGGTACAAATGCTCACTAACCTTCCAAAAATCTAATTGCATGTTTTTCTTATGCCACTTATTAGGATGCAGCAACCATGGCTTTCAATGCTTCACACTCTTCTTTTAGAGATATGTTTGTGTCTTTCTTATCAGCTTGGAAGAGTTAGGTATTTACTGTTAATTTATATTTTTTTGTGATGCTCACTAAGTTTACAACTGCTATCTTGTTCTTTGTCGAGGTAGTTTCTTGGATTTTTTTTTCTTATTTAGATTTGTTAAATCATGCTTTCTAATATTGCATTCTCTTTCAAAATGATCATTTTTCCACAATAAAAGCAGTTGGCTTGGCTTGAATTGGTGTTTTCAGGTATCGAATTTTTTTGGATTGCTTTTGACCTTTGCATTTGATCTAGGGTTAAGGAGTGATCTCACAACATCCATGTGTGAGTTTCATGAAACCTAGTGGGCGTGGGAAGTTCCAATTTGAAATCCTCTTTTTCTTTGGATTGTTGGATCTACTGCATCTTATCATTGTTTAGGAAGTTTAGTACATGGAAATGGGCCAACTGTCACCTGGAAAATAGAAGAATTCTGGTCCTCTGCCTTTGAATCCATAACTATTGAATGCTTTTCCTGGAAATGATTTGATTGTTATCCTAGACATTGGATCTGCTTGATTGATAGTTGATCTTGTGCATTTGAAGTTGGGATTGATCTCAAAATAATGCTCTGCCACCAATTTAGCCCTGAAATCCTGTAGCTATTAAAAAGTCTGCCATCAGTTCTTCAGCATCATTTTGTGATCAACAAATCAACGAGAACACTTGATCCAATATGAAAATGATGCAAAATATCAACAAATATTTGAATGAGAAAAAAATTTAAAAGTCTTTTCATGAGTAGTTAAATATTTTGCATTCATTTCAAAGACATGTAGAAGAGAATCCTTGTAACAAGCACTTTGCATCTTTCACACAAATTCTGAAGTGCAAACACAAACTCGCTCCTTCATTTGAAAACTATAGATTCTTTTAATCGTCAATTGCTTTCCCAACAACAATCTACAAAGGTCAACAAAAAGAATTGGAGACCCAAAATATCAATGGTATGAACCATATAGCTGGTGAAAGATGATTATATACCTCTCCTCTTGGTCTACAAGGAGAATCAGAACATATAATGTTTGTTTCCTTAAATAATTTAAGAAGAGGTTCTTCAAGCCAGAAGGTAAAACATAATACTTCACACCATTTTCTGAACCAGAAAATTCATCACTCGAACTCAAACTTAGCTCATCAAATGTTTGTAAGGTGACATCCTTCAGTAGTTTTGAAAATTGTTGGTCTTCATTTATCACTGGATAAAATGATCTAAGTTCTTGGCACAACAGCTATATGGATAAAATGCTTAATGACATGCAAAATCTATAGCTCCTTGTAGGGAAATTGCCACTCTTTCGCTCCTAACTTGTGTCTATTTAATGTGAATTATTGATTTTGTTAATGATTGATTAAAATGAAATAAGCTTTAAGAAAATGTTTTAATATGATTTTTTTAACCTTGTTAAGAAGTATATATATGTGTGAATCAATTCTCACAGAAAAGTTGGGAAAAGTTGGCCACAACAATGTTATAGTCAACTGTTAAGATGGTCTTGCAATGTAGTAGGACTGTTGTTGTCCTCTGTGTTATGTTGTTTCTTGTTTCTATTCATGCACAGGTAAAGAAATCCCAAAACTTCAGCAGCCTCAGCTATTATGTTCTGTTTTTTGCTTTTTGTTTTTCTGGTTAGAACAAAAGCAATGACGGAGTCCCATGATTAGGTGATTTGAGCTTCTTATGTCTTCTAAAATTGATCAGGAAGGAGAAGGAATACAACAACATTTTTTGTTGATACATGGACTTGGGCATGGAGCATAGTGCTGGTATAAAATTGTCACTCTGCTTAAACAATAGGGGCACATAGTGGCTGCCCTAGTTCTCACCTCCAATGGAATAAACAGGGAAGCCTCTACAGATCAAGTCAATTCAATCTCACACCATGCAGAGCCGCTGCTACAATATATCATCAACCTCGACAATGATGAGAAGGTACTTGGATTATCTGAAATATAACTAGTCATTCGTAGTTTTGAGAACAATTGCTCTAAAGAAAAAGAGAAGAGGTTGGTTCTCTTTATAACTTGTCCCAAGCAAGTTATGAACGTTGGAATTTTACATGATAGTTCTCTTTATTATTTTGGAGTTCTTACTATAAAAGTTGAATATTAGAAGTTTACATGATGGTTCTCTTTATTGTTCTGTTGGAGTCATTACCATAAAGAGCTATGGCTATTGAAGAGTAGGCAACAAAAGGCCAAGCATTTGATGCTCTTTTCAGAATTTTTTCTTTGTCTATTTAGAAATGGTGATGATCCAATCTTAAATACAATTCCATATTTATTAGATTTTCATGTTTTCACTATATCTTTGAGAAGTCTGCAAAATAGCGTGTCAAAGGCCTTTCAATGCATTGTTGTTTTTCATATTTAGAAAGCACAATATGTTCAACCATTTGTTATGTGATGGATGAAATTACTGTTGAATAGCATAGGAGGGCTAGCTAGTATGGACAAAACTTGGAATTGACCTAAACGGGTCGGTACTTGTATCTGTAGATTTTTCTGGGTTTTACTGCTTGCTGGTTTATGTCATCTTTTCAAGTGTTTTTCATCTGCAGCCAGTTTTTCATAGGCTGCAAACTACTTATGAAAAATACTGTAACAATTAAACACACAGTAAACTACCACTAACAGTAGAAAACAAATATTTAATCACATTCACACCATGAAAAGTAGACTCATGAAATTTTTGGCAACTGTGCCCTAGAAAAACCTCCACGGGGAAAACCAACAAGAGAGAGAGAGAGAGTTTTATTAATCTTCTGGAAAATAATCGGACATTCATTTTTACAGTAAAAAAAAAACTTATCTCAACCAACAAACTGTCTCGATTTTCGTGCAAGAGGTGACTGAAATTTCTGTGCAATATTTTTGCCTTGAAAACAGTGCCAAAACAACAGTCACATCAACATTGATTTCTGTGCTGAGTACTAAATACTCAGACCTCGGTTTCTATGCCCACACTTAGCAGAAAATATGTACAGTATGGACAACAATAAATGCAATTGTACACCTAGAAATCTGTGCCTAGAAAATGTATTGAAAGAGTCTAGAAATTTGTGCCTAAAAAGTTTATCGATTTCTGTGCCGAACTCGTGCCTAGAAATCTATTCCAAAAATCCGTATAGTACAATTCCGTACATCTCAAAAACTGTGCAGCATTAAATGGTCGTACCTCTGTCTTGAAATCTATGCCAGCAGTACTTGCAGTCCGTACTCGTCGATTTCTGTGCAATAATAAATGAAGGGTGCCCTGCTCTCTTCTCCAGCTCTCTCATGTTTCCAAAATGCAAAAGTAAGCTCAAATGTCTCCCTCAACCCTTTTTGTCTAACCCTAAGTGGGTATCTAATCCAACGGTGGAGATAGATCCAAACAAATGGATGAGATTCAATGTGAGTGAAAATCCCTTTTATTTAATTCTCATAAATAAAATCACTCACCCACTTAAGTTAAATCAAAAAGTGACTTTAATGTTATAAAGTCTCATTAAGTGACTTTTAATGTGAGGGTCACCTTTTCCCCCCTTCTAAGTGACATTAGGCAAATGTCACTTGGGGAACACTTCCCTGGGTACACAACTAACAGTATCATTAGGAAGTTTTGGGTCAAACACCTTGCATAAGACAATTTAGGTCGATCATGATCATTGGATTGAAATAATACTAACCTTCAATATAGATATATTGACGTTTGAAAAGATGTGATCTTCATCATGTGACATATTCTTTCTTTTATCAAGGCCTTTGAGGCACATTGAAGTCTTCGAACTCGATCTATGGAAGGTGACTCTTGTAGGTCACAAATTGGGTGGATGCCCATTATCATATGTGATGGAGATGTACCCAACCAAGATCTGCAAGTCAATCTTCATAGCTGCATTTACACCTCGAAACTATCAGACCTACCTTAGGTCTTCTAGTCCAAAGGTGTGAAGGAGACATTTCTTTCTTTTAATCCTGATACTTATATTAGCAAGATGCAGATTACACGCCGTGCTCATAGCCTTTTGAATTATGAATTGAAATATTATTGGCACATGAATTTTATGATGTGTACAGACTTTCACGAGGTTGCTGGAAAATGGAGTAGTACTACTAAATAGGTAAGTAGATTCAGAGCTACTGACATCTGCTTCACTGGTTCTTGACCATGTCAAGTCCTATCTTTACAGCCAGAGCCCTGATGAGGTATTTAAGCCTTCAATTTCTCTCTATTGGATTCCAAGTAACAGCTGTGTAATGTGTGTGATATGTCTACTTTTTTGCGACTCAAATATATTTTCCCCTTTTCTGTTCCATTTTTTCTAATAATAGTTTTCTCTTCCATTTTTACTAAGAAATAGTTTGTTTCTTCCCTGTATTACTTGCTCCCACAGGACACAAACCTGGCACAATCTCTTCTAACTCCAATGCCATTTCAAGTCTCGATGGAGTTACTGAAGCTATCGGAGGAGAAGTATGGGAGTATCATAAGATTTTATATCATGTTAATGAAGGACAGAATGTTCTTTTGAGAGTACCAGGAATACTGCATAGCGAAAAATCCTCTAGAGAAGGTGTTCAAAATGCAAGCCAGCACCATTCTCCCTTCTTCTCACAGCCTCATCAGCTCTACAATCTCCTCATTCATATTGCAACTCTTTGAAGATACTTCAATAAATATGTTGAAATTTTGTTGTACTATTTGGAGATACTTCAATAAATATGTTGAAATTTTGTTGGAGCAAAATCCAGGATAATAGAGGGGAGTATTCATGGCACTTAAGTGAATCGATGTTTAATTATCTGCATTGATATGTAATTCTGGTCTTTATTCTGCTGAGAAACATACCAATAGTTATAATGGGATATAGTGACATACACTATCATGTCTCAATATTATTAAATGCAAATATATAATGATATAATATACATGGCCATCGTATCGAAACGTACATAGTCTATATTTTAATATTTTGGATCAGATTGTGCATATATCAATTAACACTGCTTGCACAGTGCATAATAATTGTGCTACTTAGCTGTATGATTTTAGAGTCATTTAAAATCTATAAATCCAACAATTTTCCAATTTCAGGGTTATTGGATTCCAAACTAGCCTTCCAAGTATAAAAATTAGTTTACAGCAACTTCCATATCTCATGGTCGTTTCAATTTTCATACTTCACGGTTGTTACGATTTGCAACAATGGACCAACAATATGGTGGGCCAGATTCATTGGTGAATTCATTCTGATTCGATGGTTCGATTATTGGTAGCCCATTTCCAAGGTTATGACGGACCTGAGGCTCATGGTGGAGTTTATTTACGGAGAGTATTTGGAGGGAGGGTATCTGGTGCAAAAAAATCTATTGAAAAAAATATAAATCCTATATTATATATAAATATATATAATATGTGATTTATATTTTTTTTGCTTCATTTATTATTTTATGGTGCTTTGCACCACTTGCTATTTTATGGTGTTTTGCACCAAAAAGTCTCAATCCATGTTAGATTGGTTTTGGTCTTTTGCATCATAAAACTTCAATCCACCTAAGATTGGTTTTGGTGGTTTGCACTATACACCGTGGAATACCACATATTCATTTAACACCAAAAACAACTTTTATATAAACATCATTTTTGCACCATAAATCTTAGCACCACTTGCGTATCCCCACATTATCACCACTTTTGCACCACTATTTGAAAATTGAGGATTTCTCAAATCCTTTACAAATAATGGTGCTAATGTGAGGCTAAAATTCCCTTTTTCTTGTAGTGCTAGGACCCAGCAGCTAGTCAACCAAGTCTACGACTGTATCTAGTCATGTTTTCGCTAGCAGGTGCTCCATGCCATGTCTCTTTGAGAACAATCTAGGTTTTGTTGAGTTAAAGGATATACACTGACGTCTCTCCTATTTTTGGCCCACACCAATACATACATTATCCCGAAGATCGTAATTTACGCAAATACTTCCCCTTTCACTTTTATTTTTATTTGTAAGTAATTCTTTTGAGGTTTCAACGTGTTCTTGAAGAATTAGCAGCTTATAGATTACAATTGCTGATTGTTTTTTGACGGCCTGACGTCTTGACGAAATTCACAAAGAAGGCTATATGAATGAACTTAGCGGTATCTGCAAGTTTGTGGCTAAAGGACTTGTTTTTGTCGAGGATACTTTTTAAATAAATTTACTATCTGCTAAATAGTTTGGAAGGAACAGTTTATATGAATCATCGGTAGAAGGCAAGTTCTTTGAAATTCCTAATCGAGCTATAGCCATCTAATTTCTTAATTTTGTTATCCTAACTCTATCGTTGTTCACGTTGTCTCAGAAACTCGAAAAGACACCTCCGCCGTGAAGCCGAAAAATGGGTGCTCTTTGGATGGTGGTTTGATTATTACGTGCAAGCAGGAATCGACTTTGAAGTATTCAGAAACCTTCAAGCATTAAAAAAAGTGAGCTAAATTATTTATCCTTAATGGGAATTTAAAACAAGATTAACAATTAAATTCTTCACTGGGCTTCAAAACTTAAACTTAAAAAAAAAATTAGCAAAAATGATTTGTCAATGGACCATTACCAAATGATTATCATTTGCCATTTTTTTTTGGAGATTGTTATATTAATAAAAATGGCGACTGGGCTTGTTTTTAGTTGATTTGGTATTTGAATATTAATTTTTCTTAAAAAATAAATTAGTTGTATCCAACTTTTTATTTTTATTTACAAGTAGTATTAAAAAAAAACATGGCTAAAAGAGTGATAAAAAATAATTTTGTAAAAGATTATGCATGTGTTTTAAATAATTAAAGAGTTGTAAATTATTTTCAAATAAGATTTTAGGAAATTTATATTATTTTGGAACTAGATTTCTTATAGATAATATTTTATATATAGACATTTTTCATATTTAATAATAATCAGAATTAATTAATTATTATATTTTAAAACAATAAATTGAGTATTATTCACTTATCCTTAAGATGAAACGTCGATGGCAAAAAAAACCAGCCTACAAATCCCAAAATAAACAACAAGGAGCAACATATGTCCTCTCATGCAGGGTAACCAACATACCTCAGTACTAAGAAAAGTGGATTTCTTCTCATATTAAAATACCAAATAAAATAGTATTGCTTATGCCTATTTATTAGTCAAAAGTAAAAAATCACCAATAAAATAGTATTGCTTATGCCTATTTATTTGGTCGAAAGTAAAGAACCACCAAGTCATTATTGATGTTTATTTAACATAAGTTTTCAAAGATAATGCAAACTTAACTAACCTTAGTGACTTAGATGCTTCTTTAATGCACGAAAATGGATTGAGTTTCTTTTAAACTGATTAAATAATTCATAAGAAGCACGAAAATGGATTGAGTTTCTTTTAAACTGATTAAATAATTCAGAAAGTTGATGAGTACCTAGGCAAGCTAAATTATTTTAATTGTACAACTCAATTTCTTATTAAGCATGCAATAAAAAACAAATAAGAGTCTCTGAAAATATATAATTTATTACACACACGGAAATAGTTGCCAACGAAGTATTCGATAGATCTTTAATGCCAAGGATTGTAAATTCAAAAGTTCCCATATATTTAGGAACACAGCAATAACTCTCGAAGATACTAAGGAATCCTACATTAATAAACTTCTCCATATCACATGGGATTAGAAATAATAAAAACCATAACTATGGGGTCATTGAATCAATACATGTTCTCTCACAACTCTTTGTGAGAATAATTAAATAAATAAGGAGGAAAAAAAAAGCATTGATCATTTTCTCACTTTTTTCAGAGGAAAAAAAAACGTACTATTGCTATTCATCAGAATCAAATAGTACAAAGATATACTAAGTCTCATATTCTCCCGACTTTTCATCATAACCAAAGCATGCAGGTTTGTACAAATAAAACAAAAGATCCATAAAATAGGTCTAAGATTTTATAATCTTCCAGCAAAAAAGACAGTTTATTCTCAATAGTCCTCAAAATAGTAATCGGCCCCATTGTCCAGGACACTTTGCTCAAACCATTCTTCCCAAAAAAGATGTCCTTCCATTCCATCAAAAGCTTGCTTAGATAACTTATCGGCCAAGTCATTGTGCTCTCTATAAATATGTTCAAATGTGATCTTATCACACTTGTCGATCTCCCTCCTAGTACACATGCACCAATGACTAAGAGCCAGAACATGTAAGCTGTACAGTGATTTATTCACTTGCGCGTACATTGATTTATAGAAGAAAATAACAATAATAGAGATGGATCATTAAGTCTAGTTATTATATCTTTCTTATCTGGCAAGTTCCTATTGTTCCATCTATAGTTATATACCAATAGTGTGCTTTATCTGATGGACTAATATACCATATACCACTTAACGTTATACCTTCCATTTGGAATATATCATTGAGGAATAGGCTAGTCAATTTCCTCCTACAAAAAGAACACTAAATGGAACTGCTTCGAGTCCGAGAGGTGATCGTGGGTAGTCAATTCCATTTAGATTTTTCAGTTGCTCTCTCAGAGAACACGGTGTCTTCTTTTGTATCCAAAAGTAATCGATGTAGCACTTGTACAAGAGCAAATCTATGTTCCGCGCAACTGTGGAACTAATCGTGAGCATTGTAGATTATGTAAATTATGGAGTAAATCTATGGTCTGATGGATATCAACCAAAATAGTTTGTGTAAATTCACCAATTTAATTTTGTACTTTCTCATCGAGCCGAACTGGAGCTGAAAATGGTCCAAATATTTTTATTTGAAAACAAACACACCTCATGGCCATCTAGATGTACGAGGCCATCAAAAGCCTATGATAATAATAAAATTTAATGAGTATGATTTTCTTAATTAAGATAAAATTTTCGAAATAGAACAATTTGAAAAGTGCATATGGTTGATATACGAGATTAAAAATAAGTGGATATAAGCAGATCAAAAATAACACGTTGCTTGGTTGGACAGCATGGTAGCTCTCTCGCAGCAGAGTGTCGCTTCATAAAGATACTTCCTATTCATCAGAGATCATTGACATCTATCCCTTACATTCTTAGACTCATACACATGTTCTTTAGACCAGCAGATGTCATTTTCAACTCCCGGTTCACTCTTAAATACCACCAAATGCTATTTACACTATAGTCATTATATCTAATAATTTCAACATGCATATTCAATCAACGTGGAATTCAAAAATGATCAAAACTTAAAATGTAAATTTATTACTAAAACTGAAAACCACTTAGGAGGGATTTGTTTTCCACCGGGCCAACTTCCACCAACTAAAATACATGAGGGAAATGACGGCATTTATTGCTTGTTGGTAAAGATTTTATTGACCGCAAAGAGACTTCAACCTTGTTAAAACCTAAGCTACTTATTCAAAGCTCAAACTTGTACCTTTGTATTATGAGAGCGAAACGAGGGCAACACAAAGTCAAGGTTGGTATTAAATAATCAAAGATAATTGGGGCAATACGATTAGCCTATGCATGCCAGGCAAGTGGGGAATGAGGTAGAGAATAGTAATTTTTACATGGACGGTGAGATTGCCACTTGGCGCTACATCTGTCCAAGCATTGAAAAACCTCAACCCCAAGTTCTTACCATTGGGGCCGTTCGAACCTTGTTCACTTTAGCTAGTTCTCATTTCTTGGAAAAGGTTATCGCAACCCAAAATTTAAGACTCATTAATCCCATCTTTGTTCACTGTACAAATACTGGAAATCCCTTCTATGCAATTGTCCATAGGATTGATGTAGGGATGATGATAAATTTTGATCCCTTGATGACTGGGATGCGTTCATGTCTACGGAAGCTACTGCTGCAGTGCATTCTAGGAAGCTTGATGTGAGAGGGATTTCTCGTCTGCAGTCACTTCCCGGTGGTGATACCGGCTTGATGTCACCTATGTGATACTGTTGTGGGGAATGTGATACTTCCTCACCACACCACAGGTAAATCGTAGACTCATACAAACAACTCTTGCTTACAAAGACTACAGCTTAGTTTTACTTGATGAATATTATGAGTATAAGTTTGTTCGAGGAGACCAATTCATCGAATGATGAATGTGCAACTTATCAATTTTCTCTCACTAACACAGAGCTGGTTGCATGTTCGATGCCTTCCCATTTTCTTTGGATTGGATTGACGATGAGAGAGGAGCCATGATAAGAAGAATGGATGCCCTATTTATTAATGTTGGGAGATTGTTGGTTGTCGGTTTGATTTAGAGTATGCGAATGAGAATTTATAAACTTCTTTCACTTGGCCGGTACACCGTGATGCTTTTTTGGAGGATAATTTATACACTTCTTTCACGGTCATGATACTTTCAGTCTCTTTATATTTTTTCTACTTCTTGTGCAACCCAACAAATGCCAAAAGAGGAAAAATGAAGCACTTACATCAACATTTTCTTCGTCAGCTTTCCAATGACTATATTTTAGCATCTTATACCTTTTTTTTTTGGCTTGTGGCAGGGCTAATGATTGCTGGGAGTATTGGCGATGCCTCAGAGGATAAAACTCATCAGTACCATATCAAAGCAACAATTGTAACCTTTCTACCAATATGCATTCCTCGTTGACGGGTTTTCATTCTTTAACGAGCTTCAACAAGCTCCAGTGGCTGCATTGTCAAGTATTTCATCTTTCTATGGATAATGATTGGGACCTGCAGCGTCTACCTATTGTTTCCAAACCAACTCCATGATTGTTTCCCCGGTTCCCCCTTGTTTCTTATGCTTTCCAAGTTCTGCATTTATTTAAATAGTGTTTAGAAGATCTGTCTTGAAATGCATCAAATATTCCATTATTTCAGATGTGGGGATCATAATCAACATCTTGAACTTTGGTTTCTATTTTTTTTATTGACCTACTTATTTCATAAGCAAAATAATGACCTAAACGTTGCCCATCCACCTCTTGATGCACTCGAGCTTTGAAGGCTGAGTTGCCTTTTAATTTGGTTACGAATTTTGTACAACTAAATATAATTCTTTAGGTTTCTTCGATTTGTTTAAACTCAGAAAAAATCTCCATTTCACGAATTAAAGTAATTAGTTATTTTGAATTCAATGTTCCATAAAACTGAGTATCATTGTATCGCGGTCCAGCGTTCACTTAAAGCAATAAACAAATCGATTCGGCAGTTGCTGCTCTTCTTCATATTAAACTAAAATACAAAGTAAATAGATGCATTTAATTTGCGCCGACTCATTGAAGAATAAATAAACAAGGTACATATAGAGTAGCGCACGTTCTGAAAAGGTTAGCTCGGGTTGTTTTCCAACGTTGATGGGTGGAGATCGATGATGCTCTTCAAAAACCATGAGCGCATTTGCAACTATAATAGAGTGAAAAGTTAGGGATAATACTTTAGAAGACATTTAAAACAAATACCATATAATCTTCTGAGAAATCGTTCTTTGCTTCTCGAGGAGAAATGGAGGTTTATGATCCTTGTTCCAGACGCCGCTCAAAACATTGGCCACACGTCGAGTAACTACAACTTCCAATTGATTTCACGAGAATTAGAGAGCGTGAATCCGAAATGAGATGCGCAAGGAAGCAGCTTAAAATTGCTCTTCAGTAGACCACAAAATCAGCAGCAGGATAAGGATTTCACCTGGAAATTACACACCCACCAAGAAACTCACACCAATAACGATGAGATAAAGCTTGACAAATGCATAATGGTTAGGGCAAGCCTAGAGCTGTTGACGAGTCCTTGTATTCATCCATTTGAAGCCCTTATCAATGTAACCAGGCTGTCCAATCCATCTACACTAGGGTTTTATGGTGCAATGAGAAACACAAACTGCTGATAGATTTCAAAAACGCTTAGTCATCAAAGAATGACAGATGCTTGAATGGACTTGTCTCAAAAGATGGCGGGTGACGTGGTATGTTCAATCAGTTACGTCAAAATCTTCGTTGCAATTGTCTAAGTAATGAATCCTAATCCAATTCAAATGGTGCGACTTTTCCTATTCCTCATAGTCCACTCAATCTCTCTTAAGGCTAAATATAGTCTCAACTAACACAGCATTTAAAAATATCCATGTAACACAGCATAAAGAAAGTTATTTTTTCCACTCATTAAAATATTAAAACGAGAACTGAGCCTTGAGCCTTGCATGCACGTAGGCTGCATGTGGCGATGTGTATACATCTGGGCGAAGAGGGAATTGTGAATAGGTCTCAAATCCTAGAAAATTTCATTCCTGCATTTTCAATAGAATTCGAGAGACTGTTTTTATTTGCTCGGTGTATCTGTGGGTCATCCTCAAACTCCCTGGAATCACCCTCTATAAGAATTTTATCGAGCCTCTCTTCCATTGATTTCAACCGCTTGTAAAACAACAGGGTAACCTCCTCTAGATCGCACAAATGTTGGGGAAGATTGGTCAGCTCTGTTGGTCATTCAAGGAGCATAGAGACAATTTTCTGGACAACATCTGCAAGAATTTGTTGATGGGTTACCGGCCATAAAGTCGGAAACCCTAACGGAAGTGGGTTGGTTCAGCGGTAAAATATGCTTGTTACTCCATTCGTATGGGAGGGAGGGCACGAAACTGGTTATTCTATCAGTTACAATAACTGTGTTCTATATAATACCTTAGTCATCTTTATGCTTTGCATAGAGGCTTCTATCTATGCTAATAGCCATGGATTGTTATGGCTATCATAGGATTTAATGCTCAACCATCTGATTGCTCTTTTTTTAAATTGGATTTGTCTTATTGTTTACAGCTTGGTGGTATTCATTTTCAAGCTTTTGCATTAGGCATTTTAGCGATGGTTTCCAATGACTATATTTTAGCTTCTTGTGCCTTATTTTTTTGCTTGTGGCAGGGCTTGATAATTGCTCGGAGGAATGGCAATTCCTAGGAGGATAAAACTCATCAGTACCATATCAAAGCAACAATTGTAACCTTTCTAACAGTATGCATTCCTCATTGACGCGTTTTCGGTCTTCAATGAGCTTCAACAAGCTCTAGTGCATGGGTGAACTGTCTACACAACACCTTAACCTTCACCTAAATTGTAGGTACTTCCATAATCCTTATGTTTTGCATCCAAAATTTTGAGCAATTCCTATGTGTAACAGGAATTTGGGAGGAGAAATGTTCAATTGTATAGTGTTTTGTATTGTGGGTACTGTTCTTTCTTGCATTGCAGAAAGTCTAAATAACATCCTAGTTAAACACACAATGAAAATTAATTCTATAGACATTTGACAAAGACACCTTAATAGAGTTTGTTAGGTAATTTCTTTACCTTTGATTATTATTGGTAAAATCCAAACAGAGTTACATATAGAAAGGGAATAATGTATTTGTGTTCTCACTTCTGTATTCTAGCAAAATGTCTAGAAGTCTTCTGTCTTGCCACAACTGTCCTCAGTTCTGCCCTCTCTTTTAGTCTAGAGGTGAGCCTCCACAGATCTATCCAGCAGCCCAAATACAATGCTTTCATCGCATAAATGGAAAGTAATAAACCACGTTAGGCTTTCCTAACATTACCATCAATTTGGTGACCGTTTCCTTGAATTCTTCGGCGGCCTGAGAGTCTCTTCTGAACATGTTTTGAGAAAAATCAAGTTTCCCAACAGATTCAAGCTTGTAAGAAACACAATGTGCCTGATATTCACACCCTTGGCCTTGTAGAATCCTCAGAATGGATTAAATGGTGGAAAAGACTTGATCTCTTCTAAGATGCTGCAAAGCCTCCAATCTATTGATGTGAAGAGCTCGGTGTTGCAGAATCTTCGAAGCATATGCCAACAAGGACCGCAGTTGCTTCATTCCAAGGAAGAGTCGCTCTAGTAGAAGGACTTGGCTGCTTCTACGACGGTGCGTCCAGAAAATACTTGGTCCAGAAGGAGGAAGATTATCCAAAAGCATTCAAAATTCTCGAGATGCTTCTTTGATAGTTCGGAAGCATCCATAATTCCCGAGCTGTTTCTTTGTTAATTCAAGCTCGTAATGCTCTTAATTGTAACCAAACGTACCAACTACATATATGACAAATTAATTATTGCATGAATTTAATGGATGGTCATATCACATCACAGATCAATTAATTGTAATCCATACGTGGTAAGCTCTCATTTTTCTTTTAATTTTTTTAATTTTTATTATTTTTATAATTTGGGTAATTTTTTTGCACACAGGGGAAATTAGTCAAATCTTGGTAATGCACCAATCAAAAAATAGATAATCTTTAAAAGAAATATATATTTTTTTAATTTAGAGAAATCATTTTAATACCAAAAGTCCATAAAACTTTATATAACATTAGATTAAAAAAAATAAAACAAACCAATCAACTGAGCATGGCAGCCTACCGATAGCTATAATCTCTATGGAGCAGGGACTAATAATAGAGATGGATCATTAACTGGGTGATCCAAATATAGTCAAAATATAAAATATAAAATATTTAGCTAGATTTAAGTTCCATGTTTCAAAAAAAATATCAATTAAGAAAAACTAGCTAGACGAAAGCATGGTAATGGCTAATCGGAGACGCTTATCTCGTTTGCTGATTCCCTCCATCCAACGAGCATCAAGCATATCATTGTTCTCCATAAAGGTAAAAAATTTTAAATTAATGCTTTAATCAATATAAAAACAAAGTTTAAGCGATCTATCTGTAAACACAAGCTTGCTCTAACATATTTCAAATCTTCTCATCGAGAGTTGTTTCGTTTTTCTGTAAATTAAATGATATATATGTATGCATTAGAGTTAAAGAAATCTATCTGTAAACATGGTCGTTTAATGTATTATATTGTATAGGGAATAACAACCAAAAAAAGAGTCTATTATGTTTCTAGAGACGTATAAGTTTTCAAGGAAAGGTCTAGCCCGTCATTTGCTTGGCACAGCAAAAAAAAAAAAAAAAGCAAAGTTACATGATTTGACTATAAATCTACGTATACCTTCATTACATTATGAATAGGAACATCGTGCAACTGTTAAAGAAAAGATTTAATCCATTCCTCAACCATTTCAACACATGCAGAGTTCATAGAGAACATCGATCCATCCATATGCAACATATTTCTCATACAAAACCAGACAGAAATTCAACCTTATTAACAAGGTATCGATCTAAACAAAATCCTTTATTATACAAGAATTACAATATCGATTTAAACATAATCATGTATTAATAAAGGAGTGCACATAGTTATTTACTATGATAGATCTTCATAGGAATGAAAAAGAAACAATATGCATCCGACCAATATTTATAGTAAAAATATTCGCCATGATCATAATAAAACACATCAAATATAAATTTCTCACATACATACCTGCAAACAAATGAGCAGTATACGAAAAAGAAGAAATATCACTTGGAGAAGAAGCTCCTTCCAACCATAGGATAGAGAAACTCGTCTGTTTGACCATATCCACCCCCGAGTTGGATCACCACCATGCACTAAAACGACAAGCTAATCACTTCCACATGGCTCTCTCTCTCTCTCAGAGTCTGTAACAAGCAATGGTTTACTTATGAAAAGAGAGAACACTCAACTTAGTTCCTCTATGCACAACATGGCATCCCCTGCTATCTTAGTGCACTAATATATATAGTTTTTCCCAGGTCTTGTACCATCCCAATCAAATATCCAATCAATCCATAAATCCTTATGATTTATAGAATCTTGTTTGGTTGTTGAGTTTTAGATTGGATTTGATTAATAAATATATCTTTTGCTTTCTTACACATATTCTAAGTGTCATAGTGGTGTCCCCTCATTTACCCGAACTCTCCAAGTGCATTTTTTTCTTTTATTTAATAATAAAAAATAGTTTGTTGTGCAAAGTGTCACTTTGTGGTTTTGAGTTTTAAATTACTCTTACATAAAATAATTGTCACAAATAATAATTCAAAAATAAATAGTAATGTTTTGGGGTATATTTGGGTATCACATTTCCCCTCATCTTATTGTTAACACCATCCTCGATATTCTTTATCTTGATCTCTCTTACTCATTCTGGAACATGGAGGGATATGCCTCTCACATTTTATCCTCCATTTCCCAAGTTGCCTCTTCAGGGCTGAAGTGCTTCCATTGCACTTTTATTTCAATGATCGCTTGATTCCATAGCATACGTTCATTCTTGTCTAGGATGCAGAAAGGTTCGGTTTGGAACTCGCCCTCAGGTTCTACCTGAATCACATTCCAGTCAATTACATGAGTAGCATCCTGCACATATTTTTTTAATAATGAAACATGAAATACATCGTGCACGTTTATATTAGGCGGAAGTGCAAGTTGATATGCTACTGACCCTATCTTAGCTAAGACTTTGAAAGGTCCATAATACCTGGTGATGCAGGAGCATCGATGCTAAGCCAGCAATGTGATTGCATTTTCATATGTTGTGGCTAGCAGGAGGACAAGATGTCATGAAGTGGGAGGATAATTTGTTTCTAAGAATTTTAATATTTGCAAAATATGTAACCAACTAGTGTGTTGTCAGTTTTTTGAGAATATAGGACATAGTGGCAAGTTGATATTCCCTGCGTGGAGATCAAGCTAGTTACATGGTTTGTTGTTGAATGATTGTGACTCCTTCAGTGATGGGGGAGAGTTTGTTAGTCAGTTTGTTTCACTATTTAGCCATTTAGTTTTGGGAGAATTTCGGATGGGGAAATATTAGAAGATGGAGAGTCAGTAAGGGGGGTTCGGTCGACATAAGAGAGATCTCTACGTGAGGGAGAGTAGGTGGGATGTTTTCCTGCGTACCAAAAGAAAATATGAGTGTATAGATGTTTTGTTTGCTATCACTTAATAAAATTAGCAATTTTTATGTGTTAATGGTGTTACTATGCATTTGAATAAGAGATGAACTTAGATTCTGTTAGGTAGATCTGTGTGCAAGTGTTAACTCGATGTCTGTGTGAATGAATATTTTCCTTCATGCTTGTATGTGCAGTTAGGTACACCCTAGTCCTTCGCAAACCGATCATCATTAAGTAGCAGAGATCATTTCTGGTTGTATTGAGTTTCTCATCAGATTCAGATGAAGCTCGAGCTGGATTGATCGATTCTTTGATCAATCAACGAGAAAACCATAGAGTTACAGCCGATTCACTTAACAGAGTTTGGACAACTTAGATCGGATCCAAAGGGAATATTGACGGTGGGGAAAGAACCCACAACGTGAACATGCGCGGGAGTTAACATTTCCACAGGCCAAGGTGAAGTGTTCCACATTGATCAGAGATCAATGACCGAGATCAAATCCGCAAGAGATCAACAGTTGACACAGTGTTCCACAGAAGGAAGATGGATGGTGTGGAAAGAACCCACAACGTGAACGTGCGCAAGAGTTAACATTTCCGAGGGCCAAGGTGAAGTGTTCCGCATTGATCAGAGATCAACGACTGAGATCAAATCTGTAAGAGATCAACGGTTGACGCGGTGTTCCACAGAAGGAAGAAGCTCAGGGGGTTAACGACGAGTGTTGCGGAAGTCTCCTTCCAGAAGAGTTTGTGGAAATATTTTCGGGGAGTCGTGACAAGTGCACCCGCAATCCGCAAGTTGCGGAAAGGTAGTGTTGCGGGAGGACTGTTGTAGGGAGGTGACTGTGGAAGGAACATTGCAGAAGGATGTTGAGGTTGCATAAAGAAGGCGTTTCCGTAAGGTTGTTGCTGAAAGCAAATTTCAACTGTCAGATCATTGCAGAAATTCCAGTTTGAAGGTAAGGGCTGCAATGGAGAAGTTCCTAGCTAGATTTTAGCTAAGTCCAGTGGTTTGATATTAGAGAATCCCAGTATTTCCTGGGAAGTGGGCTGGATTGGATTTTGGCATCTCCTGTAGTGCCCCTAGACCACTGTAGACCTTGAGGCACCTATTGAGTGACCCAAATGATTGAAACATTAATAAAGCGACCCCTTGATGTTATATTGGGTATATTCACGACTACAACTGATTATGAATCAATCAAATATTGATATATGTGTATCTAGATAGTTTATGTAAATGAATGATTACATGTTGTTTAACGATTAATTATGAAAAATGTACATGTGAATGATGCTTAACGACTAGCTATATGATTGATTATGTGATGAGAACGAAGAAAGTAAATATTGATGAGATACAAATTTCTGATTAGATGAATGAGTAATGTTATGAGTAAACTATAAAATGCTTAATGAAATAGCAGATTTATGAATCATATTATGATAATTGTGGATAGTACTACTAATATATGTTTGTGAGAAATGTGTGTAGCGACAGGTGAAACGGTTCACCGATGGACACACAAGGGAATTGAAGGGTCATAGAGTATGACTATATCCAACGGAGTGGTGCCATGTCGGGGAAATGAAGTTAAGGAACGGGAAGGCCCAACGGCGCGACACCGGGGTCCTAGTAAAAATGATTGTTAAACTAAATTGCATAAAGACGTATAAATTTGCACCTAGAACATTTACTGAGAGAAATGCATTTTAGTACTTTAAACAATGGAAATTAGCACTTGAGACTTTTGCACATAAAATTTTATTTTAGCATTAAAATAATATTAATTGTTATTTATGCATTTGCGCATAAAAGATTATTTTAGCATTTAAAATAATATTAATTCTTATTTAGGAGCAAAATAGAATCCCAAGCATAGACATCTAGTCAACTCCACCTTCACCACAAATTTAGGAGTTAGGTGAAACATCTTGGGGACAAACATGAGAAAACTTAGGAATGTTGGTGCATCTCCTAGAAAGACTGACACATGGATGGGTGAGTTTTGTTTAAATTTGAAATTTAATCAAATAAATATTTTTGCATGGAGCGACATGTGTCACAAGGGATTTTCCTACTTAAGGAAGGCCTTGGGAAGGGAGAAGGGACCCATTTTTTGGATGGATATCGTAATTCTTGCGATAGATGCTACTTGCTGCTATTGGGGTTTGGCTAAAAAGTCTTGTGGGGGGGGGGGAACCCATTAAGGAGTTTCTTGAAAGGTCTGTGTGAGCTTTACGACCAAATCTCGGGGGAGGCCATGCGACTGAAAGCATGAGCCTATGGTTGGGCGGCGAAGCTAACGGTTGCTTCGCCAATGGTTAAACGAGCTTTGTTGGAGGGATCCTACGAAAGATGCGGATGGCAATGGACCAGCTAGATCAGTTTCAGGTTCAGTTTAGGAGGACCCTAAAGGAGGGTCCCTACATCTCCATCATGCATCATTTGTGGTATCATAACAAGGCTTTGCTTAGCACAGCAGAAGAAATACATGGATATACATCTAGGCTGAGCAAGAGGTCATGATAGAGGAAGAGCAACAATGAATGCAGAAGTTGTGGAGTAAATGAGAGAACTACGGGCAAGTATGGAAGCTATGGAGATGGGAAGACGAAGAGACCTAGAAGCAGGAGATGTCAGTGAGCCTGAAGAAGAGGAACCAGGAGAAGAAATAGTGCCTATGTAAGAGACACCTGAGCTAAGATACTTTTGGTCAATTCTTGGAGCAACTTCAAGACCAAAACCCGAGTTTCCTACCTATGAAGGACGTATCACTGCTGAACACCTCATTGATTGGATCAACGAGTTAGACAAGTACTTTGAGTATGACAAGATTGAAGAAAACAAGAAGGTCAGGTTGGTAGTGACAAGGTTGAAAGGACATGCGTCCATATGGTGGGATAGTGTGCAGGATGAAAGGAGACAGAAGAACAAGCCATTGATAAAGAGCTGGGATTGGATGGTGGTTAATATGAGAGCCAAATTCTTACCCAAGGATTACCAGCTAACGTTGTACAGACAAATGCAGAACCTTAGGCAAAGATTATTGACTGTAAGAGAATATACTGAAGACTTCTACAAAGTGAACCTAAGGATAGGTTATGTGGAAGAATGAACAGAGAGGACTTTTAGATATGTCAATGGTTTAAGGATGGAAATTCAGGATGAGATCAGCATGATATCACCGAGAACAATGGAAGAGGCGTACCAATGTGCCTTGAGAGCAGAATAAAATTTATTGAGGAAGAAAAGCTTCAATAGGGGAAGAGGTTCGACCCAAGGAAGGGGGAAAACAACTGGAAGAGGGAGGTTTGTATCCCAAAGAGGAGGGTCTAGAAACTCTAACCAATAGGAACAACAAGGTAGAGGAGGGTCCAACAACTCTAACCAACAGGAACAACAAGGTAGAGGAGGTGACTCAAGAGGGAGAAGACCTTACCAAGGAGGTACTGGTAGAGGAAGAGGCAGAGAAGCTATCTACAGATGTTACAAATGTAAAAAATTTGGACACATATCCTTTGAATGTCTTGAGAAGGAAGACATAGGACATAGAGGAGCCTATGTAGATCAGAATGAGCAGCAGCAAGAATAGATGAAAGTGGCTGAAAATTTTCCAGAGACAGGAGAGCCTTTGATGATGAATAAAATCTTATTGAAGCCTGAGAAGGAGAAAGTGGAACCTGCTCAGAAAAAGGCTTTATTCAGAACCATGTGTAAAGTCAAAGGGAAATGCTACAAGATGGTGATTGACAGTGGGAGCACTGACAATCTTGTTTCCACAGAGATGGTGGAGAAGCTGAGTTTGAGGAAGACCAAACATCTTGTTCCATAAAGGGTATCCTGGATGCATAAAGGACATCAAATCCTGGTGAGTGAACAATGTGAAGTTTATTTTCAAGTAGGCACATATAAAGATAGAATTATATGTGATGTTATTCCCATGGATGTTTCCCATATTCTTTTAGGGAGACCATGGAAATTTGACAAAAAGGTGATACATGATGGTAAGAGAAACTATCATAGTTTTGAGAAAGATGGGATAAGACATGTTCTTCTTCCTTTGCAAGGAGAGAGTGCAACATAACAATAGGCATCTAAGGTCCTAATGTTGACAAGGAAAGAGTATTTGCAACAAATTGATGAGGATGAACTTAATTATGTTGTGGTATGTAAACCTAGAGTGGTAGTAATGAGGACCAATATTACGAATCTACCTAAGGAGATCTAGGAGATGCTAGGGGAGTTCAGGGACATTGTGGTAGATGACTTACCCAATGAGCTACCACCAAAGAGGGATATAAGTCACCATATTAATTTTATTCCTAAATCGAGCTTACCAAACAAGCAAGCATATAGACTGACACCTCAAGAGAATGAAGAAGTTAGAAAGCAAGTAAAAGGATTTTTAGACAAGGGGATGGTTCAGAAAAGTCTGAGTCCATGTGTAGTACCAACAGTACTCACCCCAAAGAAGGATAGTGAATGTAGGATGTGCACTGACTCCAGGGCTATCAACAAGATTACCATCAGGTACAGGTTTCCATTACCCAGGATGGATGACATGATGGATTACCTGAGTGGGGAAACATGCTTTTCAAAATTAGATCTGAAGAGTGGATACCATCATATCAGAATTCGAGAAGGAGATGAGTGGAAGACAACCTTTAAGACAAATGATGGGTTGTATGAGTGGCTGGTTATGCCATTCATACTGTCCAATGCACCAAGCACTTTCATGAGGTTAATGAATGAAGTCTTGAGGGATTTCATAGGAAAATTTGTAATAGTTTACCTTGATGATATTCTGATTTTCAGTCAAACATAAAAAGAACACTTACAACATCTAAGATGTGTCTTCGAGAAGTTGCAAAAGAAAAATTTGTTGGTGAATGTGAAGAAGTGTACATTTATGAAGTCAGAACTAGTATATTTGGGTTTTGTTATCTCAAGAGATGGGTTGAAGATGGACCCAAAAAAAGTGCAAGAAATCATTGATTGGCCTTCACCTCAGAACATTTTTGAGGTAAGAAGTTTCCATGGATTGACAAGTTTTTATAGGAAACAATTAGAAAGGACAAACAACCATTTAAATGGACAGCAGAGGCTGAAAGTAGCTTTCTGTTTTTGAAGAAGAAGATTACTGAACAACCAGTATTGAAGTTACCAGATTTCAAACACTCTTTCCAAGTTAAATGTGATGCCAGTGGAGTAGCAATTGGAGTTGTACTCAGTTAGGAAGATAGACCTACAGCATATTTCAGGGAGAAGTTGAATGATTCAAAGCAGAAATACTCATCTTATGACAAAGAATTTTATGCTATTGTCCAAGCACTAAAGCATTGGAGACATTATCTAATGCCTAGAGAATTTGTTTTGTTTTCTGATAATCATGCATTACAATACATCATGCATCAATCTAAGTTGAATCTGAAGCATGTCAAATGGGTTGCTTTCTTGCAAAGCTTTACCTTTGTATTGAAGCACATAAGTGGGAAATCAAATTGAGTAGTTGATGCCTTAAGCAGGAGGCAATTGATTGTGCAAGAAAATCAGATCCAAGTCTTAGGGTTTGAACACTTAAGAGGATTGTATGAGGATGACATTGATTTCCAGAATGCATACAGAGTTTGTAGAAATCCTGTGGGGGTGGACAGAGAACCATGGATGGAGCATATGTTGCAAGATGGTTTACTCTTTAAAGACAGTAAACTCTGTATTCCCAAATGTTCCATGAGAGAGAATTTGATACAAGAGAAACATAATGGAGGGAGGGCAGGTCACTTTGGAAGTGATAAAACCTTTGGGCAATTGATCCATTTCTATTTTTGGCCGAGGATGAGGTCTGAGGTTCAGAATTTTGTGAGCAGATGTAGGGTATTCCAGCATGCCAAGGGAAGAAGCCAAAACACAAGCTTGTACACACCATTTCCTATTCCAACTAGGCCTTGGGATTTTGTGATTATGGATTTCATTTTGGGTTTACCAAAAACTCAGAAGGGAAACGATTCTATTTTCGTGGTTGTGGATAGATTCACTAAGATGGCACATTTTGTTCCATGTTATAAGACAAGTGATGCCACACATATTGCTAACTTGTTTTTCAATGAAGTTGTAAAGCTACATGGTTTACCTAGAAGCATTATATCTGACAAGGATGTGAAGTTCACAGGTCATTTCTGGAGGACCTTGTGGAAGAAGCTGGGTACCAAGTTGAAATCCATTTCCGCTTATCATCCACAGTCTGATGGACAGAATGAGGTGGTAAATAGAAGTCTGGGCAACATGTTGAGAATTCTGATTGGGGAAAATCCAAACCAATGGGACAAAGTGCTAACTCAAGTAGAGTTTGCATATAATGACTCACCAAACTGAAGTACAAGAATGAGCCCATTCCAAATTCTGTATGGTATGTACCCAAGAGGACTGTGTGAACTTCGTGATTTGGGTCAATTGGAAAAGAGACGTGTAGATGGAGAAGAATTTGCAACAAGGATTAGTGAACTACAAGATCAAGTTAAAGCAAGGCTGTAGCCGAGTAACAATAGTTACAAAGCTAGAGCAAATTCCAAGAGAAGAGAGAAAAACTATGAGGTAGGAGATTTGATCTTAGCACATCTGAGGAAGGAGAGGTTTCCAAAACGAGACTATAACAAGACGAAAATGAGAAAGATTGGACCATGCAGAATACTTGGAAAATTTTCGGCAAATGCCTATGAGCTGGAAATGCCAACAGGAATTGGTATTTCATCAATTTTTAATGTTGCAGACCTCTATACTTATGTGGCTGATGATACATGACAAGTGGAAGAAGACATGGATCGTATGGGAGATCTTCAGTGGTTGAGGCAGATGCCTTTAGCCCAACCATCTAAGTTGAGTCTATCTTGGATACTAGAGTGGTAAAGAGTACTAGACATAGAGACTCCTTGGAATACTTGATCAAATGGAAAGGACATCCTCTAGAAGATTCTACATGGTTAAATGCCAAAGAGTTGGAGACAAAGGGTTTTTCAATAGCTGATTTACTGAACATGGGTTCAGAAGTTTTAACCTTGGGAGTATGATGCAGGAGCATCGATGTTAAGCCTACAATGTGATTGCGTATTCACATGTTGTGGCTAGCAAGAGGACAAGTTGTCCTGAAGTGGGAGGATAATTTGTTTCTAATAATTTTAATATTTGCAAAATATGTAACCGACCAGTGTGTTGTCAGTTTTTTGAGAAGATAAGGCATAGTGGCAAGTTGATACTCCCTGCATAGAGATCAAGCTAGTTATAAGGTTTGTTTTTGAATGATAGTGACTCCTTCAGTGATGGGGGAGAGTTTGTTAGTCAGTTTGTTTCACCGTTCAGCCATTTCGTTTTGGGGGAATTTCAGATGGGGAAATAGGAGAATATGGAGAGTCAGTAAGGGGGGGTCGGTCGATGCAAGAGAGAGCTCTGCGTGAGGAAGATTCAGTGGGATGTTTTCATACATACTAGAGGAAAATATGACTATATAGAAGTTTTGTTTGCTATCACTTAATAAAATTAACAAGTTCTGTGTGTTAATGGTGTTACTATGCATTTGAATAAGAGATGAACTTATATTATGTCAGGTAGAGCTATGTGCAAGTGTTAACCTGATGTCTATGTGAATGAATCTTTTCCTTCATGCGTATATGTGTAGTTAGGTACACCCTATTCCTTCCCAAACTGATCATCATTAAGTAGCAGATAAATTTTTTTGTTGTATTGAGTTTCTCATCAAATCCAGATGAAGCTCGAGCTGGATTGATCGATTCGATGATCAATCAACGAGGAAATCATAGAATTGCAGCTGATTCACTTAACAGAGGTTGGAAGGATCAGATGAGATCCAAAGGGAAGATTGACGGTGGGGAAAGAACCCACAAGGTGAACATGCACGTGAGTTAACATTTTTGTGGGCCAAGGTGAAGGGTTTTGCATTGATCATAGATCAACGACCGAGATGAAATCAGCAAGAGATAAACGATTGACACAGTGTTCCGTAGAAGGAAGAAGCTCGGGGGGTTAACAGTGAGTGTTGCGGAAGTCACGTTGCAGAATATTTTTGTAGAAATATTTTCGGGGAGTCGCGACAAGCGCACCTGCAATCCACAATCTGCGGAAAGGTAGTGTTGCAGGAGGACTGTTGTGGGGAGACAACTACGGAAGGAACATTGCCGAAGGACATCAAGTTTGCGGAAAGAAGGTGTTTCTGCAAGTTTGTTGCGGAAAGCAAATTTCAACTATCAGAACGTCGTGGAAATCCTAGTTTGAAGGTAAGGGCTGCAATGGAGAAGGGCCGAGCTAGTTTTTAGCTAAGTCTAGTGGTTTGATATCAGAGAATCACAGTATTTCTTGGGAAGCGGTTTGGATTGGATTTTGTCATCTCCATCCTACATAGCCTGGGTTCCAGCTTAGAACACTTTCCCAAGATCAAGGAACTTTTCTTCATCTTTACCTTGATAACCAATGTTGAACTCTCTTGGATATATTTTTAAATATGCCTAACTTTTTTGTCGATCCAGGGAAACCTTTAAGTTTTATTGCACCTCTTTCACCATCTATTCCATCCCCTTTAGCCTGTCAGGTCTTAGAATAATCATGTAAACAGGGTTATCCCAAGACACAAGAGTGTGAAATTTTTTACCATAGAAGATGTTAACACCCAAAAATTGTTCACTAGTTCATCTCCCTAGTCACATAACCCATTTGTCCAGGTTTCCTACCATTTTGGCCTCCAAAACCCTAAAAAACCCTCAAATGGTTACCAAAAAGGAAAAAAATCATTATTTCCCTCCTCAATTAATGAAATTCCTTAAAAAAGGTAAAAAAACCTCAAAAAAGGGTCCAAAATTCCCCAAAATAAAATAAAAAGGGAAAAAATTAAAAAATAATTACAAAAGAGGGAAAACCCTAAAACCATTTACCAATACTATTGGTTGCCTAAAACCATGGGTCAATACTCCACCATCCAAAACCTCTATAAAAGGTGATGGAGGCCCCCCATTTCAACAGGCCCCCCATTTCAACATCCATCATTCACTCTTCACACCCTTATGCTGCCAAAATTCCTATTGAAACCTAGCCTATTGCCTTGAGCTTCTGTTCACCATTTTAGTTGAGTATTGGCTACCCATTGAGCATTTGGAAGAGAGAAAGGAACTCTGGAGAATTGGTGCACTACTCTTGTACTACTGCAAGGACTCCAACAACCTCACCATTTGAGGTAACACCATTGCAAACCCTTGTTTTCCCATTAATACAAAAAAAAATCAAATTCCATTTACTGAGTTGCTCATGGTTGTTTACTTTTTACTGTTACAGTTTAGATTTATTTTTATGTTATCATATGCAAATGTCACATTTTAATATTTATTTTTTACTTGTTTCACATATCATTTTTTACCCATTATTGAACTACTACTAAGGGTTCCTGAATCCTTAGTAGGTGCTCTTTAGCACGAGCTGGTGTGAAAACACTAGCTAAAGTTTTGGCGACTCCACTAGCTCGATTCCCTTAGACTATTTGGTTTTTTTAGTTTGTAATTGTCTTTTTACTTGCTTTTTACAACTCTGGTTCACCCCAAAACCCAAAATATTTGAAAATATGGCCCTTGCCTTCGCTTAAAGAATCAAAATATCTGTTTTTACAACTCCACCTGCACTTTTTGTAATCATTTTTTGCATCGTGCATCGCGACTGTCGCTGCGACAACTGAGCCTTCATAGCGCACCTTTTTTTCCCAACATCGTGCTCTACAACGCGGGTTACAGACCCAAAATCACACCCTACAGTGCGGGTCACAAACCTGAAGTCGTGCCTTGCAGCATGTTTTCCATCCATGTACCTGCATTCACCCCAAAACCCAAATATTTGAAAATATGGCCCTTGCCTTCGCTTAAAGAATCAAAATATCTGTTTTTACAACTCCACCTGCACTTTTTGTAATCATTTTTTGCATCGCGCATCGCGACTGTCGCTGCGACAACCGAGCCTTCATAGCCTACCTTTTTTTCCCAACATCGTGCTCTACAACGCGGGTTACAGACCCAAAATCACACCCTACAGTGCGGGTCACAAACCCGAAGTCGTGCCTTGCAGCATGTTTTCCATCCATGTAGCTGCATTCTGCAGTGAGTGACCTAGCCCAAAAGCTGCACCCTGCAGCGCGCTTTCCAGCCCTCAAGTTGTGCTTCCTTGGTGACATTTCACTCAGAATCCTGCACCCTTAAGCGCGTCTGTTGCCTCGAAACCTGCTCCCTATTTCCTATTACTATCTGTGTATTACAACGCGACTTTCTGTAGTTTCTCGCACTATGCAACCATTTTTTCCCAGTTTTTTCTGCCCTAACAACCATCTGTTGGCTTGCATCCTTTTTGCTAGCTGTACTTTTCTGCTATTTTCTTGCTGTACCATTTAAAATATTTTACTTAGCATTTACATTTCAACAAGTTCATTTATTTTACATAGTAGTTAATACTTTCATTTGAAGTTTTAGTTATTTTGTTGCCACGCTGGGCAATGTTAATCAGTACACACCACTTGTGCACACACTCTGTCACCATAATTCAAGTGAGCCTTAAAATATACTTAACTCAACCAACTTTTAACCCCACTTGGGGAACACAAAATAACTTTGTAGTTAGGTAGGACATTGGGGATAGGAATCCAAATAACACCACTTTGTCACTTACACTTGAGACATAGTTATTGTCATCTAGGGATCCAAAATACCCTATTACTTGTTGGTATGGCTAACATCGATTTGTCGGAGGGCCTCTCCCTTACGAGGGCAAGTAAAAATACTGGTTCTAGAGGTCTGATTGGAATGTCGCTCTCCACTCTGTACTAAAGGACACCTACTCATTGTTCTCATCGTACATTTTGTATTGTGTGTGTGACGGCCAAAGCACTGAAGCTACGAGACACCTTTTTGGATGTACCATGAACGATGTAGCTTAGTTTCCATTCTTATAGGGCTCTCTTACCCAGAGTCCATCTCGGTAGAGGGATATCCTTTAGCCACTTGGTTCTCCATTTCATATTGTTTGACTGTGGATTTCATCACCCTGCAGGGAATACGATTTGTGTGAGCTCTCATATCTTTTAGATAAGTGTTTGCATGCTACTATACCCCCATTGGATTAGTGAGTCTACCTCTTTTATTTTTAGGAGTGCTTCCTGTTGGTATTCTGACCATTTTTATTGTCGCTCTGCTTGTTGTAGCATGCGTTTTTAGCATCGTTGCTGGCCCAAGTGCCATATTTTTTTAGCTCTGCTTTTGCACACACGATTGCACTATGATTTTGGAGCATTTCACTCATCACAACCCATTAGTATTTTTACACATGTCACCATTGATTCACCAAGACATTCTCGTCATCTCCAGGGCTAGTCCCCGCAGCACAGTTCACTTGACATCACTCGCCATAGGCGGCCTCACCACAAGATCCTGACACCCCTTATTTTACATCTGATTCCAAGTCAGAGTTACCCATATTCACAGTTCCGTCTAGCCCCATGGATGGAGTGACTTCCAACCTCTTTTATGGAGGGGTCATTGCTGATGGATCCACCACTAGCCCAGCTACCACTTAAGCACCCATCCCTGTTATACCATCTATAGACCCTACTCTTAGTATTCCTGTCACTACATCCATCCCTATGGTTAGTGGATCTGTTACAATTACAGTCTCGTTGGTGACCAATAGAACACTTCGGGGCACGGGCCCTTCCTACACAATTCCCCCACCTTTGTCTGGAGGTTCCACAATCCCCATCATGACTCACACCATTGCTCCACCCATTGGGGGAAGTAGCCTCACTATTGTCTCTATGACTAGCACATATGCCCCTACGAACATGTCACATCCTTCTGCCAGTTTTCCATTCATGGCTAACCTCAACCTACCTGATCTTGCCAGATTGACCAACGACCCAATTCGACATGACCCATCCTGGAAGGCTCACATGCCTACCAAAATCCCTTCAAAAATCCCTAATTTTGAAGGGAAGAGTGGTGAGGACCCCCAAAACCACATCATGTCCTTTCATCTATGGTGTTCCTCCAACTCCATAGTAGATGACTCCATCCACCTCTGCCTTTTACAATGGTCCCTCACTGGCTCTACAGCTAAGTGGTACATCAAACAACCTCATGGGATACATTCCACATTTATATTGCTTTGAAATTCCTAGATTTCTTCCAGTTACCATTTTGTTATGATGCTGGTGGAGAGATCCTACTGTCTTGCAGACAGAACACAACTACCCACATCACTGACCATATTCATGAGTGTCGTAAACGTCGAAGTTTATGTAAGATCAAGTTAGATGGCTGCATCTTTCTAGATTGGTTCTTAAAATCTCTTATCCCAGTTATTGCCAAGGATGTGGCATCTAAACGGCCTCAAACCGAAAAAGAATCCATTTCAAAAGCCCAGCAATTTGACCTCATCAATGCTCAGTCAAGCTACATATATTCCATTTTAGCCAATGCTCATCGAGGCGATTCCTCCTGGAAAGATGCACCGGGGAATCCCACGCTACCAACGGCATTATTGGACACGTTGTGTCTCATAGTCAACCTTATATTGCTATGCCCCCCGCTTATAACCCCACACCCAATTCTGCCATGAGCAGCCCCTACCTTTCGCATCCCATAACCCATTCTAGAGAAACACCTTCATATATTCCCATGGCCCGATCCCCTCATGTTCATGGATCTTCATGTCCAACGCATTGTTATGGTTACACACCGCTAGCATACACTCCCCCAGCGGCACCTCCTGCATATTACCATCAACAAGCTACACATACACCTGCACAACATCAAGCCCCTCCTGCTTACTATCCCTCGCAGACAGCACCTGCACAACCTCAAGCCCCTCCAACTTACTATCCACCGTAGGAAGCACTAGCACCTGCACAACCACAAAATCCTCCTACCCCCCAAGGGCAAGTTTTTTCCCAACAAAATCAGCAACAAAACTAGCATGCCCAAAGAAATCAGCAAGGCCAACAAAATCAGGGCAAGACATAACCGAGGGAACAACCAACCCCAGGATCATGGTGACCAACCACCCAATCCCCCAAACAATAATGATTCTTCACCAGCTAATCAAAACCCTGACAGACCACCTCGTCAAGGAAAGAATCCTAATTTACGAATGAACCACCCATGTTTTATATCCAGGGTATACGGCCATTATATGCACAATTGTCCCCATTTGGACTGATGATGCCAAACACCAAGTACATGCTTCCCCACTGACACCACCCAACCCCACGCAACTTCATGCACAACCCATGATATTTTATAATCCCTTACCCACACAGGGAGTAGTGAAAACCCAACCGTTGGCTCCCCCTCAAGGGGTTGTGGCACCACAACAAAAAATCACTTATGATGCACCTGCTAGAAAACCCATTGATTCGGGTACCCATCAACTTCTCATGATTTCATCGGCTCACGTCAACCTTCAAACATGCTGAAATCAGTATGGTTCCACCACCGAAACCATTCCCGCCTACAAGTTTGCTAACACTCTTCCCACTGATCTGTCCTTATACATACCCCCAACACCATGCAATGGGGACCCAAAAGCTCCCTGCTTCCCTTTGTGTCATATTAAAAACAACCCCAACTCTCGTGATACCCCCAATTATAATATCATGGATGACTTAGCCCAATCCCCTGCTGCTATGTCAGCCCTCGAAGTTTTAAAAAACTATCATGCACCGCACAAAACATTATTATCCGCCATAGGTGCGATAGACCCTTCCGACTCACAGATGATGGCATTTGATTTAGACCAATCTGAACCATGCATGCCTTCCACATTAGCATTCCAAGTTTATGTGTCAATCCAGAATCTCGTTATCCATCGATGCATCATCGATGAGGGTGCCTTTACATGGGTTATGTCTACATTTTCTTGGCAGAAGCTCGCATCCCCTACACTATAGCCATGCACGACTGCTTTACGAGCTTACGATGGTTGTTCAGGTCAACCCCAAGGCCTCCTGGCCAACGTTCCAGTCCAATTAGCTGGTAAAACTATCCTTATCGACATTGAGGTCATCAACACACAACTTGACTATACCTCCTGCTTGGGTGCAGTTACATGTACGCCATGAAGGATGTTGCCTCATCAGTCTTTCACATTATGATTTTCCCCCATGAGGGATGACTTGTTAAAATCGACCAACTTATGTATTATGACCCAAATGCTCCCGTTGCACCAAAAAACGTTCTCCCCATGGTTGAACAACCTGTGTTTGGTGCACCCACATCTTTGGTTTCCATCGTTGGACCTCGAATTTACTCAGAGACTCCCATGACCTCTACTTTTCGGTCCATCCCACCCCCTCTGCCGGCAGTGGAGATATCTGATCTGTGCACCATTTCGTCAAAACAAACAGTGCCTAACTCGCAACCACCTTTGTTGCCGCAACCACCATCGATACCTAGTCATGTTGGAGCAACACTTATCCACACTATCCCAATCTTTTTCCTGCCTTCAGGAGTCGTAAGTGCACCATTTATGGCCATGTTCAATCTCCCCAGGTTAACACTAGGGCTTCCCGTGTTGTACCTACCTTCTCCTACTCCTCCCTCGACACCACACGTCATTCTCCAACTGGTCCAACCGATTAACACTGCTAACCACCCACCTCCTGGTGTGGAGACCACATCTACATCCAACCCTGCCCCTCCACTTCCCAAGAACATTGGGGGTAGAGTCCTGCAAACATACACTTCTCCACAGATAACGAAACCTGTGAAACCTCCCCCTCCATTCTGTGCACCTCCTAAGTGCTCTTTATGTGATGACTTGGGACATGATACCCATAATTGTCCACAATTTCCAAACCTTCAAGATCACATGAAAACGTTGGATGATGACCCCAATATTCAATTTGTCGAACTGGACACCAGTCCTAAACAACGCAACAAATCACTACGCACAAACCACTCCTGTTCTATATGCGGAGTTTACGGTCATTATTCACATCATTTCTCCAATCTACCCAAGTACATATTGGTTCTCCATGAGTTGAATCACTCTTCTTTAAAGTCGTCCATCACCACTATCGAGGAGATTCATCCCCCTGAATCGTCCTCCTTGGGAGAAATTAACACTATTTACATGATTTCCACAGACGGTGAACCCATTTTTCCTCCAGCATCTAGCCTCCCCTCTACCAATTTGTCAACATAGTTCTTTCGTAGCAACAAAGAAATTCTCGAAGTGCTAACTGCACCTCAATACCCTTGGGATGATGTTGATGTATATGTAACTTCGGAATGTATTTCATATGTATATTATATATATATTTATTGTACCCTTATAAGAGATGTGTTATTCCTCTATAAGGAAGTGTCGTCATGTGGATTGACAAGTGTCGCAAGTGTGTGTACTTGCCGATGGGTTATTAGACCACCTTATGGGGTCGGCCCTAATTAATATATATTATAATGTGGGTGTATCAAAGTAGACAAGTCGGCCCCAGTAGGTCACTAGGCAAAAAGGTGAGTATAAATAGAGATAGGAGATCTCTATTTTACTCACTCGGAAAAGTAACTATCTCTCTCTCTGAAAAGTGGCGCACTAGTGAGGAGGAGGAGGATCATCTGCTAGGAGACTATCTCAGTGTTATTTGGTTGTATTTTGGTTGAGCCATTGCTCTCTCTCTATCTCTGAGGAAGTTGTGGGGTTTTTCACCTCAGGGTTTTCCCCACGGAAACTCTGTGTCTCTTGTCTCTATGATTTTGATTCTTGTGATGCTTGTCATATTATGATTGTCATGCATTGATATACTGTAGATGTTATTCTCTCAGCAAAGATCCTATAGTATTGTGATTTAATACTAAAAATTTAACATGGTATCAGAGCTTAACTGAGAAGAAGACATTTTGCAGTGACGGAAGCTTGTATTCCTTGTTTATTGGGTTTCTCTCCACATATTTTTGAAATTCAGTATAGTAGATTGGATCTACTCATCAAGGTGCATCTATCTGTCCAATCAGAATTCAGTTCCGAGCATTTTCAGATTTGGCCCTAAAAATTAGGGTTTCCACAAAAATAGGAATTTCTAGAAACTGAAGGCACAGCTGGAAGCTCCTTGCAAAAATCAAAGGTTTGAGCTTTGGATCGAGATTTTTGGCTGGGTAGATCTCCGGGAAACTCAAACCCTAATTCAGGGCTCTCCCTAGTGAACCCGGGAGGACAAAAAGGCAATTTTGAAGGGCAAGACCTTGCTGATCTCAAATTCTGAATGTACTAGGCTGATCAGCTCTCCAAGGCGCATCTTTCTGTCCTTTCGGAATTTTGAAATTCACATTTTGAATTTTTAGGGTTTCTCTGACAAACCCTAATCCGGGACCAGATCCAGTTTTCAGCACTTCAAGTGGTAAGTCCTAAATCTTTTCTATTTCCATTTGAAGTACTCTTAAAGATGTCTCTCCACACTAAGCTTGAGGATAAGCTTGAAGGGGCTGATAACTTCCGAGCCTGGAAGTATAGGATTGGGTTAATCCTGGAAGAGAATGAGTTGGACTCATATGTGAAAGAAGACATCCCTATCCCAGAGGATGAATAAGCCAAGGCATTGCACAAGAAGAACTTGGTCAAGGCAAAGAGAATCATTGCTGATTCTATCAAAGACCATCTCATTCCTCATGTGTCTTCTCTTAAGACACCCAAAGAGATGTTTGAATCTTTGACCAAGCTATTTGAAGGAAAGAACATAAATCAGAAGATGACCCTGCGGAACCAATTGAAAGCAGTGAAGTTTTAGAATGGAGAAACCATTCAATCTTACTTTTCAAGGGTCTCCCAGATCAAGGAACAATTAGAAGCAGTAGATGAAATGGTGGAGAATGGTGAAGTGGTGATGACCACTCTAAATGGCCTACCCAGGTCATGGGATTCCTTTATTCAAGGAATTTGTGCAAGGAAGAAGTTGATCTCATTCAGTAGACTTCGGGAAGAATGCTCTCAATAAGAAGCTAGACTTATAGCTCGTGAAGAAAAGATGGGAGGTGAAGATCAAGCTCTTACAACTCACACCAAAAGAAGCAAAGCCAAGAAGGATCACTCTCGCCACAATAGATCCTATAAAAAGAACAAGAAAGACCTAAGATGCTTCACATGCAATGAGAAGGGTCACTTTGCTTCAGATTGTCCCAAGAACAAAAGGGATAATAACAACAACTCCAGTAAGAAGAAGAAGGGCAGCAAAAGAAGGTTTCATGCTCATGCTACCGAAGATGATGAACCTCCAAAGAAGAAGGCTAGGGCAGAAAGTGATAGTGATGATGACTCATCAAGTGAAGAAGAGTATGTTATGATCTCTGCTCTCACAGGTACTATTTCTCATGGTTGTAATGATTGGTTGATTGATAGTGGGGCCTCTAAACACATGACTGGGTTCAAGGAATCTTTTGTGAACCTTTATGAACATGAATCACCCCATAAGGTGAAACTTGGAGATGATTATCAATATCCAATCAAAGGAAGTGGTGAAGCCTCCTACAACCTAGATTCTGGAAAATCATTGAAGATGAAAGAAGTACTGTATGTACCTGGACTCAAGAAGAACTTACTCTCCATCTCTGCATTGGATGCAAAAGGTATGAGGGTTGCATTTGTGGATGGCCAAGTCCTAATGTGGCCAAAGGAAAAGAACATAGATGATGCAGTAGTGATTGGAGAGCAAGAGGGAGGCTTGTATAAATTGAAGGGACAACCTGAACATGCCATGGTACATGAATCCATGGAGCCAAGTGAACTTTGGCATAGAAGACTTGCTCATATGCACTATAGGGCACTTCCAATTGCAAGCAAGGCAGTAGAGGGTCTTCCTGAAATCAAGACCAAACATGAAGGTGTTTGCAAAGGATGTGCAAAAGGAAAGAACACTAAGAAGGCTTTCCCAAGCAGTGAAAGCAAGGCAAAAGACATTCTGGAAATCATCCACTCAGATGTATGTGGCCCCATGTCATCCAGTTCCCTAAGTGGGTATGTTTACTATGTATCATTTATTGATGACTTCTCCAGAAAGACTTGGGTATACTTCTTGAAAGGCAAAGATGAGGTGCTTGACAAATTCAAGGAATTCAAAAACTTGATGGAGAATCAAACTGACAAGAAGATCAAAACATTCAGATCCAACAATGGTGTAGAATTCACCTCAAATGACTTCAAGAAACTTTGCAGTGATTCAGGGATTAAGAGGGAGTTGACTGCTCCTTATAATCCTCAACAGAATGGAGTTGCAGAAAGGAAGAATAGAACTATCATGGAAGCAGCAAGGGCAATGTTGCATGATCAAGATCTTCCTATGCATCTATGGGCAGAAGCAGCCAGAACAGCTGTATACGTGCAGAACAGAACACCCCACAAGATATTGGACAACAAGACACCAGAAGAGGTCTTTTCTGGTAAGAGACCTGAAGTCAGCCATCTCAGAATATTTGGTTGTCCAGTATATACTCATGTCCCAAAAGAGAAGAGGACTAAACTAGATCCTTCAGGAAAGAAGGGCATCTTTGTGGGTTATAGTGAAAGCTCGAAGGCTTACAGAATATACTTTCCAGGATTCAAGAAGATTGATGTCAGCAGGGATGTAACATTTGATGAAAACTCAGCATTCATCAAATCAAGGAAGGCACCTACCGAAGTTTATGAAGAACCTAAGGAAACAAGATTTCAGGACACTACCATGACTGAAGCAGTTCTAGAAGTTGTTCGTGAGTTTGAAGATCCACAAGAACCTGTAGATCCACCCCGTGAGGATAACTCTCACAAGAGGAAACCTGTATGGGCTAGAGAGCTCATTCATGATGCAGAAAGATTTGGCATTCCAGAAGAAGAACACAGAGCAAAGAAGAGAACCAGATCACACACCAGTTATGTTGCCTTACTCTGTGACATTATGAACAAAGAGCCTTCCAGTTATGAAGAGGTAGCAGAAAAGAAAGAATGGAAGGATGCTATGGTTGAGGAATACCAATCAATAATGAAGAATGATGTTTGGGATGTTGTCCCAAGACCTAAAGAGAAGTCTGTTGTGACTTCCAAGTGGATCTAGAAAATCAAGCATGCTGCAGATGGCAGTGTGGAAAAATACAAAGCAAGATTCGTAGCTCGTGGTTTATCTCAAAAAGAAGGAATAGATTATGAAGAAACCTTTGCACCTGTAGCCAGGTATACTTCCATCAGAACAGTGCTTGCCCTGGCTGCAGCAATGAAATGGAAAATACACCAGATGGATGTCAAGACTGCTTTCCTGAATGGTGTAGTAGAAGAGGAAGTATATGTGGAACAACCACTCGGTTTTGAAATACATGACAGGGAATCATATGTATGCAGATTGAAGAAAGACTTATATGGCTTGAAGCAAGCTCCCAGAACCTGGTATGGTAGGATGGACAGTTTCCTATCTAGTTTGGGCTTTACCAAGAGTAAAGCGGATTCCAACCTTTACTACAAGGTTGAGGAAGAGAATCCTGTGATTCTACTACTGTATGTGGATGACCTATTTGTGACAGGAGATGACAGACTGATTGCAGATACTAAAAAGAAGATTGCAGCTGAATTCGACATGAAAGATTTGGGAATGATGCACTATTTCCTCGGTATGGAGGTGTGGCAGAGTGCAGGTGGGATCTTCCTTGGTCAAGGGAAGTACACAGTAGATATCCTGAAGAGATTTGGGATGATGGACTGCAAGGCCATGGCCACACCTATGGCATCGAATCTGAAGCTTCTATGTGATGCTTCATCTGAGCCGGTTGATATCACTATGTATCGTCAGATGATTGGGTCCTTGATGTACCTGACGAACACGAGACCAAACATTTGCTTTGCTGTGAACACATTGAGCCAGTTCCTGACGGATCCGAGGAGTGTTCACCTGGTTGCTGTAAAGCATGTTCTGAGGTACCTGAAGGGTACAGTGGATTATGGGCTCAAGTATGAAGCAAATCAAAAGTTTAACCTACAGGGTTATGTTGATTCAGATTGGGCTGGCAGTGCTGCAGATAGGAAGAGCACATCTGGGTGCTGCTTCAGTATGGGATCAGGTGTGATCTCTTGGTTTAGCAAGAAGCAGTCCTGCGTAGCACTGAGTACAGCTGAGGCAGAATATGTTGCAGCCTGCTCAGCTAGTTGCGAGGCAGTATGGCTACGGAAGCTACTGTCTGAGTTATTTGATCTTCCGTTGGAGGCTACTGGTATCTTCTGTGATAACCAAATTTGTGTGAAGCTGTCCGAGAACCCAGTGTTTCATGACAGGTCGAAACACATAGAGATCAAATATCACTATATCAGGGATATGGTACAGAGAGGAGCTGTGAAGCTCCTGTATGTTGCGATGGACGAGCAGATTGCAGATGTGCTGACGAAGCCACTAGCCAGAGTGAAGTTCGAGTACTTCAGAGAGAGGCTTGGCGTTCTTCAGATCGAGGACACTTCGAGGAAGAAGTGATGGACACATTTGCTGAAGCCATTCCAAGCATGTTGGAAGGAGGATCCTTCACATGGCTGTGAATGTAAGCGCTGGATGATGAGCATCAGGATGATGTTCTGGTTTCTGCTTGATATGATCAGTTGGATCATTTTTATGTATGTACGCATCATGTTGGATGCTAGATATGATCAGTTGGATCATTTTTATGTATGTATGTACACATCATGTTGGATGCTGGATATGATCAGTTGGATCATTTTTATGTATGTATGTACGCATCATGTTGGATGCTGGATATGATCAGTTGGATCATTTTTATGTATGTATGTACGCATCATGTTGGATGCTGGATATGATCAGTTGGATCATGTGTACGTATTTTGTATATGCATCATGTTGGATGCTTGGACCATGTATCTGTATATGTATCAGGTGGATACATTGTATGATCAGGTGGATCATGTATGATGATATGTATCATGTATTTGTATTTGTATCAGGTGGATACATTGATGATCAGGAGGATCATGTATGATGATATGTATCAGGTAGATACTTGGTATGCATCAGGTAGATGCATTGATGATCAGGAGGATCATGTATGATGATATGTATCATGTATTTGTATCAGGTGGATACATTGATGATCAGGAGGATCATGTATGATGATATGTATCAGGTAGATACTTGGTATGCATCAGGTAGATGCATTGATGATCAGGTGGATCATGCAGCAGGATGTTGCAGTGATGATCAGGATGATCATAGATGACGAGCTTCAGGATGTTGCTCCAGATGACATGCAGCAGGATGTTGCAGTGATGATCAGGATGATCATAGATGACGAGCTTCAGGATGTTGCTCTAGATGACATGCAGCAGGATGTTGCAGTGATGATTAGGATGATCATAGATGACGAGCTTCAAGATGTTGCTCCAGATGACATGCAGCAGGACGTTGCAGTGATGATGATCAGGATGATCATGGATACATCAGGATGATGTATGGTGAGTATCAGGTTGATACTCTATGGCCGTTGATCAGGTTATGCAGATGAGCATGTAATCCGGTGCCCTGGGAGATTTGCATATGGTCTTTCGAGGTTTTGCCTATGGCATGTAATTCAGTGCCCTGGGACATCTAGCAAATGCTCTTTCGAGGTTTTGCTCTGGGAGGACATGTAATTCGGTGCCCTGGGAGATCTGCAGATAGTCTTTCGAGGTTTTTCCTATGGCATGTAATTCGGTTCCCTGGGATATCTGGCAGATGCTCTTTGGAGGTTTTGTCCTATGGCATGTAATTCGTTTCCCTGGGAGATCCGATAGGTTGGGCTGTGTGCCCGTAATCAGTCCTGGGATGCTCTTGCGAGGTTTTTCCATGACCACATGTAATTCGTTGCCCTGGGAGATCCTATAGGTAGAGCTGTGTGCTCGTAACATCCTGGGATGCTCTTGCGAGGTTTTGTGGTGAGGTCACATGTAATTCGGTGCCCTGGGAGATCCTATAGGTAGAGCTGTGTGCTCGTAACAGCCTGGGATGCTCTTTCGAGGTTTTGTGACGCACGTAATAAGTCCTGAGGATTCCACAGTATGGCCAGTGATGATGAAGACCTGCAGGTGGTGGGCCTACATCCAGTATGAAAAAGGAATGGCTCTGTAGAACTTCCTATGATGAGTAGAGTCAGAGATTGGTTGAGATAGTAGCAGCAGTGACGATGATGATGACGATGCATCGATGACGATGATCGAGAGAAGAAGACTTGTCTAGCAGATCTGTGTCGAGAAATACCTTCCTAGTTAAGAGGTAGTGTTGATGTATATGTAACTTCGGAATGTATTTCATCTATATATTATATATATATTTATTGTACCCTTATAAGAGATGTGTTATTCCTCTATAAGGAAGTGTCGTCATGTGGATTGACAAGTGTCGCAAGTGTGTGTACTTGCCGATGGGTTATTAGACCACCTTATGGGGTCAGCCCTAATTAATATATATTATAATGTGGGTGTATCAAAGTAGACAAGTCGGCCCCAGTAGGTCACTGGGCAAAAAGGTGAGTATAAATAGAGATAGGAGATCTCTATTTTACTCACTCGGAAAAGTAACTATCTCTCTCTCTGAAAAGTGGCGCACTAGTGAGGAGGAGGAGGATCATCGGCTAGGAGACTATCTCAGTGTTATTTGGTTGTATTTTGGTTGAGCCATTGCTCTCTCTATCTCTGAGGAAGTTGTGGGGTTTTTCACCTTAGGGTTTTCCCCACGAAAACTCTGTGTCTCTTGTCTCTATGCTTTTGATTCTTGTGATGCTTGTGATGCTTGTCATATTATGATTGTCATGCATTGATATACTGTAGATGTTATTCTCTCAGCAAAGATCCTATAGTATTGTGATTTAATACTAAAAATTTAACAGATGATACGCACCATTGATCCTATTTCATTCCTGAGGAGTATACCACTACTGCGACCAACCAAGTTTCAGTCGAGTCAAAGGACTTCCTCCCTAATAAGGTGGACGTGTTTAAGAACCCCATCCCAGCACCCGATGCCTTCGAGGAAGGTAACATGGCTAACATTTGACCTACCTATCACATCGATATTTCTCACCCACCTAGTCCATCTAAGATCATTACGTTAGGCGCTTCCTGTACTAAAGAAGAGATTCATGCCTATACGAAGCTCTTCCAAGCATTTCGCAATGTCTTTACTTGGTACTATACTGAGATGCCTAGTCTAGACCCCACCATTTTCAAATGCCATATTCATACTTGGTCGGATGTCCCACCCGTTCGCCAAAAGAAACATCCAAACTCCCTGCAATTAAATTTGAGATTGAGAAATTATGTAAATCCAGTTTCATTTATCCCATCGCTTACACCACTCGGGTTTCCAATCTTGTGCTAGTTAATAAAAAACAGGGCAGCATTCGGGTCTATATTGATTTCCATGATTTAAATCGAGCTTGTCCCAAATACAACTTCCCCATGCCTTTCATTGACCAACTTATTGATGCATGTGTGGGACACGAGATTATGTCCTTCATGGACGGTTTCTTTGGGTATAACCAAATTCACATTCGCAAGGAAGATCAATCCAAGACCGCTTTCACTACCTCATGGGCCACCTTTGCCTATCGCGTCATGCCTTTTGGTCTTAAAAATGTTGGTACCACATTCCAACAGGTCATAACATATTGCTTTCATGATTTGGTTCATATCATTCTAGTCTACCTAGATGACCTCACAGATCGATCCAAGAAATGGTCTGACCATCTAAATGACCTCCAGAAAGTTTTTATGCACTGTCGTAAGTATAGAATCTTCCTGAACCCCCTCAAGTGTGTATTTTGCATTCCTGCAGGCCGGTTGTTGGGTTATATCATTTCCAAAAAAGTAATTGTCATCGACCCTTTTAAGGTTCAATCCATCCTTGACCTCCCATTCCCACATACATTATTCCAATTATAGAGCCTTCAAGGGAAAGCCAACTTTCTCCATCACTTCATTCCAGACTATGCTATGAGAGTTCATGGTTTCCTTCCCTTGCTTCATACCCACATTCCTTTCATTTGGCATGAACAAGCACAAGCGGCTTTTGAAGCCCTCAAAAAATCCTTGACTAATGCCCCATTGATTTCACCTCCTGATTTCTCAAAGGATTTTATCCTTTATGTTTCGGCATCTGAGTATGCCATTTCGTGGGTTCTAGTTCAAGAAGATAGTGCACGATAAGAACACGAAATTTAATATGTCAGCTAGACCTCATCTATCCCACAACTACGTTACCCCTATGAGGAGAAGTTGTCCCTTGCTGTCATCTTTTCAGTCCAAAAAATTCGTCACTATATCCTATTAAGCCGAACTACAGTTGTGGCTAACTCCAACCCCATGGTCTATCTCTTGAGTTGCCCCCTTCTTACTTCATGAATACGAACTCATGTTCACTACACCCAAGAGTACCAAATCCCTTGCATTGGCACAACTCATGATGGATTTACAATCTTCATCTATGTCACCACCAATCAATACCAGCTCACCTGGCGACCACTTGTTTATCATTTCGTCGGATGACCCCTGGTACAGCGACATCCTCGTGTACCTACGCACACAGAAGTTTTGATCCAATATCGGCCACGATGATCACCGTCACATATGCCATCATGCCTCATGTTATCTTCTCCTTGTCTATGTCCTTTATAGGTGTGGTGTCGACACCATTTTACGTCGATGCCTCACTCGAGACGAGGCCGAGGAAGTTTTTAACAATTGTCATAGTGGAGCCTACAATGACCATTTCTCTACGATGGTGACTGCTCAAAAGGTTATCCATGCTGGGTATTTTTGGCCCACACTTTTTACTGATTACATTACAGTAGTCAAACATTCCTGAAATTGCTTGCTCTTTTCCCCCAAGGCGAGGACCCCTCCCGCCCTTCTCCATCTAGTTATCATAGTTGGCCCTTTATGAAAGTGTTCCATTGATTTTATGGAGTGTAACCCCCCCTCGAAAAATGGCCATAAATACATCATTATGGCTATTGACTATTCACCAAATGGGCCAAGGCGATGCCTACTTTTAACTGCAAATATGAGACTGTAGCTCATTTCTTTTTTAACCACGTCATCACTCGGTTCGGGGAACCTAAGAAACTCATATCTAACCATGGAAAACACTTTGAGGACTCCGTCTGGAAGGAGTTGTCAACTTTTCTCAAATTTGAACACCAGTATCCCTCCTCCTATTACCCTCAAGGGAATGTCCAAGTGGAGGCTATCAATAAAAATATGAAGACAATCCTTCAACGCATCGTTAACCACCATAAGTCTAACTGGAACCATATGCTCTTTCCTACACTTAGGGCTTACCAAACTTCCACTAAGACCGCCATGGGTTTTACCCCTTTTCATTTTGTTCATGGTGTCGAGTCTGTCCTTCCCATCGAGTTTCAAATTCCTGCTTTACACATTTCTATTGAACTTCTCCCTGACACTTCACCACTTGAGAAACGCTTAATACTCTTGGAAAATTCCAACAAAGATCGCCGAACATCCTTACAAACCATTAAGGCCGCAAAAAACTGTTCCAAATCTAGTTATGATAAGCATGTCCACCCTCGCAATTTCCGAGAAGGAGATCTACTCCTTATTTATGACCAAGCACATGACAAGACTGGGAAATGAAAGTTTGAATCCATGTGGCATGGCCCATACATTGTCCACACCTACCCAAGACATGGGGCATACATCCTCACCGATTATGAGGGAAATGCCTTGCACAACCCCCGTAATGGGTTGTATCCCAAACGCTTTTACCGTTAACACTTTTTGGACCCATTAGTCCATGTTGTACAGTTGCATTCCTTTTTTGTTTTTTATCTTTTGCATCTAGAACCTTATAGTTTTCTTCCCTGCGTGATCATAGATGAATCCTGTTCCACTATTTTATGTCGGTTTCGCCGACAGCGCAAGTCGATGGTCTCCAAATCTCGCCTCCACAACTTGGGTATTATATTCCCCCTCACACGAGTTGGTCCACCTCAATGGAGTGTGTATCGGTGCTGCTACCAATAACCAGGTTGACTACAATGTTGTGATCGATCTCTTGTCTGCAACTCTCCAGATGGGTATAAGTCGCCTTTGTGTGTTTCTTTACTCCCATCTTCTTGTCTCCCAACTCAAAAACTTTTACCAGGTACGAGATCCTTGCCTTTTTAAGAAAGTTCCCGCGCACTAAACAAATGATCAGACAGTTTGAATCCATTTCAATCACTCATGTCCCAATAAATCAAAATAGTGTAGAAGACCAACTGGCTAACAATATTCTAGACTGGCACATCAATCACAACATGTAGGAAGTAAATCATATAAATGCATCATCATACCATCCACATGCATATATCCATCATATAAACATACATAAACTTAAAAAAACAAAAAGAGAGCCTTCATCATAATCTTCATCCACGTGCATATATATATATATATATATATATCATAGAAATGTCATAGTGCCCATAACACCCAATACACATCAATACATCAGGGAGCCCCAACAGCTTCCCCATCATAAAAATACAAGCCAGGTACAAAAAATTCCCAATGCTCATCACATTGGGGGAACTTCCATCAACTACCTAATCAAAGTCATCTCCATCGTCATCATCATCGTCCTCCTCCTATTACTCGTCCTCCTCTTCCTCATCCTCATCCTCATCAGACTCTGTATCTGCCTCCTCATCATAGTAGGGGGCATCTTCACGCGCCATGGATCTCACTGCCTTTGCTGCCATCACAATTCTCCTCATCATAGGCCTCCACTCCCATGGAGCATTGTAGAAGATATAATTAAACTCCTGGTCTAGATGCTGCCACCCATCCTCTAACACCCCATCCAGAAGGAAGTCAATTACCAGACACAATGTCTCCAATGTAGTCGACGCACTCCGCTGTTGGAACTACCCGTGCTGGGGAGAGTATACTCCATCCACCCGGCCTCTCCATACTCGGTATCCTCTTGGAGGTTGTGGCCCCACATCTACACATGCAAATCACATCATCATAATCAGTGTCATAAAATCCTCTAGCTATCATATATGTTATCGAGTAGATACCACATGATACTGTACACAAAGAAAACACATACCATATGGTACCCAAGTCTGACCAGGAGGTCACAGTAGCTCAAGATTCCCTCTGTAGTCCATCCTATAGTACAAGTAGTCATTAATCACCACTGGAAGCTGCATCCACTAAGTGAACAAATCCTCAGTAAAGAACCACCCCAACAGCCCTCCACCCCCGCGAGTCATCATCCCTCCCCATCACCGCATTCGCGGCTCAGTGGGCCCCCTATCATGCACTGCTCTATGCGGACGTACTATTAGTACTTGCTCAAAGAAAAATGAGAAAAGAAACAAGGGGAAACATAAATCCCCTCCAATACAACTCACCTTGTTCATTTCATGCCTAACCACCGTCAAGTACATATGGCCCTAACCATAATAGGTTCCTTCCATGACCCGCTCCACCATCACCATTTGTCCCCCTGAGACCCTATGGGATGATTTCGACCCCAGTATGCGCACCACCAGCACCGCGATAGCTCAAGTCCCTAGACTCTCTATGTCACAAATCAAAATAGTGTTGTCATGCACATACACTGTGGGATAACAATGTCTCTCTAGTAAGCCCACCATGGACACATCACCTGGCCTCCTCGGGAAGGTGTCTGAAATCATGCCCAATTGGGGAATCCTAGTCAGGAAGTACACATCTGCGAGCGTGATCTCTAACCTCCCACCCTGTATCATGAATGCCTCCACATCAACATCCCAAAAATATACCAAATTGTTCAATAATAACTTGGTCGTGCGCATCGGAGGCACCTATGCGAAATTCGGTAGTCCACAATGGACCAAGGTGTCCTAAACATCCTCATCATCCTGGATAGCTTGCAATAAGTTCCCCAGCTCATGCTCTGTCCAAGCAACTCTCGGCATCCTGCCAATCAAACAAAAAAACACCCATCATGACAATATCAACCCTACCTTGATTTCCTCTGGATCGACGCAACCAAACTTAGGCAAAACGGTGCGCTTCACAGTGCACTTTTTTTCCTCATAGGTTCCCTCTAGAGCACGCTTTTCTCCTTGAAAAGTGCGCCCCTTGGGTGCACCTGTGGGGCCCGCAGCCATGCTTCAGAGCGCGGATGTACGACCCACAACCGCATTTCACAAGTAGGTTTGTACAACCCAGATCCGCACCTTAACGAGTAGGTATTCCCTCAAAACTTGCGCATTGGCGCAGTGGTTCCCAAGACGAGCTTGGCATGCCTCCCCAGAGGTCGAAATCCCCAAAAAAATGCATCAAAAGCATCACAAAACACTACAAGACTTACTTGCAAGTCGCTGAACTCGATTCCACCGGTCAGATTGAGGGAAAGCTCAATTTCCTCTTCTAGGTACCTCCACACTCCTCCCAATTTGAAAAGTGAAAATGACATGTGGAGGTGGGCTCCTTTTGATATTTATAGCCATTTTGACCTCATTTTTTCTTTGACCATTTCGAAGTCATTTGACCTTTGTTTGTCACACCATTTGCATCCCTGGATTCAGAATTTCACGCTCGTGATTATTCTTGAGATCATTTCTCGCTCTCACTAAAACAAAATGGACATTTTTACCATGCTCGTCGCTGCCTTGATTTGCATGCCACACAGGCCTCAGTCTTGTTTTGCCATTTTTTTCATCTCATCCTATCCATGAGCCCTCTGCTCCATCCATACTACAGTCATTTCATTATTTTCCCACAATTCATCAACACGCAAGGAGGCCCCATCAGTGTTCCCCCCTCACCTGCTATTTCAGTTCTCACATTTGTCCCTTGATTGAACACTTCCTCCTTGCTTGGCCATTATATCTGTTCGATATAATTTTATCCCTTTTTTGGGATGAGCAATTCCTTTACGAAAAAGGAACTTAGGGAGTTTATGTTATGCTCTTTTCTGATTCCTTAAACAATGAAAATATCATCTAGCAATCTTGCTTCCTTTTATGCTCACTAGAAGTATCTGAAAGGGCATCTATTTGGTATAAGTTTAACCGTTTTCCGGATCTGGTAAACTAATTATGAAAAATGAATACTCTAGTCACATTGGCTAGAAGAGTTCTTCATTGCATACTTTTATGCTTTTTCGGGCCTTGGAGACTAACACACTAAAAATAACCCCATGGAGTCTTCTTATTTGGTTTCTGACTCTCTAAAATTGAAAGCAACCATGAGCATTCACCATCCTCGGCTCGTATAAATACACATGACAGTACCTTTTCACCGATTCAGAGTCTTCTTATCACTTTCAGACTCCTTAAAATTGAAAGCACACACGAGCATGCACTGTCCTGGGCTTGTAGAAATCCACACTATAGTACAATTTTGATCACACTTATATCCCTTCTTTGAGCTCCTTAAACCATGAACAAGGCCCAAACGGTGCCTCTCGGTGCCATGATAGATCATATCTAGTCCCACTATTATGGAATCCTCCCTAGTATGTTTTCCTTTGTTCATATTATTCTCTGATGTGTCACCCTTAGAGTCTCTTGATATCACTTATCAGTTCCCCCCTAAGTCTCCCCCATTGTAGTCATAATCCCTGGTCCCTTAACCTATGATACCACTCACTAAAGTCGGTTTTATATGCTGCCAGGTCAACCTTCCCATCATACTCTAAAGAAAGGAAGTTTGAGTCGCCCCCCACTCTACGACCCTTGTATCCCCCCACCACAGTCCGTCAGTATCACATTTAGTACTATCACCTCTTGGTTGTACACCTCGCCCTCCTATCAAGGAAACATCATTTCCTTGGTAGTTGCAGGTCTCCCTCTGTCACTCCAACCCATCTATTCCATAGGATGGACCCAGAGGTCCCTATGCCTTGGACTCATCACCATCAGTGGTGAGTTTCTATGAACCATTTCAGAGGAGTCCTTAGTGCCTCTTAAAACCATTGTTTCTCACGTGCTCTACTTCAACACCATGATCGCACTGTTGAGATTCGTGCATGGTATTGGTCCCTACAGTTATTGCTTCAAGACCCCGGATGTCCTTTGACTCTAGCACATTAGTGAGTCAATTTGGAACCCCCCAGTTGTATGTTCCCATGGATATCCGGGCTACGCTTGGTGATAGTATTCGAAAGCACCCCAGTTCTTTGCTTCCTCGAGTACCTAGTTCAGATGCAGTTCAATGTACCTTTGAGATTATGACTCTCAGTAATTGAGTCCATCCAGTTGTTGGACACCTTCAAATCCAGCAGAGAATCAGTTGTTATGGTACCACATTCAATATGACTTCCATTGTTTCCATGTTTCAGTTCTAGAGATAAGTCATGGTCAGACCATGAGTATCTCCTAGATTTGTGTCCTCTCTGGAACATTATGATGTACACAACAATTCTCCATGTATTTTTCAGGTCACCTTGAGGGCCTCATTATTCTTTGTATATCTTGATACGAGCATGGGTATGCTCGCCTCGTCCATCTATTGATATTATTACTCATTCATTTTTGAGGTCATGTATTTTCAGTTTTAGCCTTTGCAGTTTGTATGGAGCATGTGTTCCGGTCTCCAACCAATTTCTTCTCTCCTCTGTCACAATGCTCATCACGGAGGGTTCACTCAGTGAACTTGTTACATAGCACGATCGTTCGCATGATATTAAAGAATACCCCTATTTTCACTAAATATTGGAAAATGCATCCTAAAATTGTATTATTGAACCCCCCTCCCAATATGCCTTTCTAATTAAGAAAACCCCTAGTTTCACCGGATATTGTAGGTATCCAATTTTATCAACCCATTTTTAACACCCCCTTTATATCATATTACCAAGTTGTAACAAATAGGATCCCTAACACATCTTAGTATAAGCAAACAAGATGCTAAATAAAATAATAGTATAATACTAATAATGATCCCACTAGGATTCCAAGGGCGACTGATCAATTTGTAGCATTGGATAGCGGAACACCCAAAGAAATAGTACTTGGGAAGGAAAAATGCATAAAACGCAACCTAGTCAAGAGATCAACATAACAAAGAATGTAAAAGACTGATAGTGCAATTCTTAGAAAATATGAGAACTGAAAATGTTTCACACCACAACCTACCAATCTACCAATTTTATATCATGTAAATACGAATATAGCCATAGAGAACTCATGTTTTCTATAAGCTTAATAAATTAAACTCCATAAAAATGCAAAATTGAAACCCTTTTGTGGAGGGACACCCCTACCTTCCTATCAAAACAAACATCATTGATGTAACATACCCTTTTAGCTAGAAATTATTTTGTGTTAACAAACATTATTATAACTTTTATTGTAAAGTTTTATGTTGGACACGTGTCCAAGGATGACTGTAATTTGCACAATATATTATTATTAAATAAATAAAATAGAAGACAAACACCTAAGAGGATTGTTGAAAGAGTGGTTACTGATCCACTAAGTGGAATGGAATCTGGGGTAGAAGGCAATGGACAAGTGGCAGCATCATGATGCAACTAACTAGCTGTTGGTATGGGACAACTCCCTTGAAATTTGGTTATAGTGCCCTGAAAGATGGGACTGGAGCTTGAGGCTCATTTATTCTAAACTAACCGCTAAAGACCTAGGCAGTCTATATAATAGCCATCAAATTTTGAAATGAGGTTCATCACTTTTCCTGAAGAGGAAATTTACCTTGGGGTTCTGCTGTGTTGCACCCAAGATATTTGATGAGGGGATATGCTATGTTGTTGATCATGTTATGAGTCTGCTAAAAACTGTTTGAGTCCAGGAGGTTGATGTTGAGTGCATAAGGCATTTTATTACAGGAGGTTGATGCTAAGTGCAGAAGGCATTTTTGGGTGCCTTGCTTCTACACAGATTCCATCTACTTAGTGGCTTAGTAATCAGGCTCGGGGGTTCACTAGAAGCCAACAGTTCTGTTGCTTCTTCTGGAATAGGTTGGGAGGAACAGGCCTCCTTGGGTGTTTGTCGGCCCTATATTCATCTACAGGTTCTATTTTCTTATCTGTTTCATACATGTTAGAGTTCTGTTACATATTAACTTGTACTATTTTATTTTACAAATTTATTTCAATATCCTGAGTAAATTAATAATTCTGTAGAAAATTGATTTGATTGAATAAAATAATCTCTGTATTTTTCCCCATGCAAGAAGGATTAGCATCATACTCTAGTACAGAGATAGATTAAAAGAGAGTGAATTTGATAGGCAAATTTGCCAAGATTGATGAAAACATTACAACTCTGTTTATTTTTCTTAAAGTTTCCCTACTGTTAGTAAGTTAGATGATTTAGTATAATTGGAAGTTCAGACTTCCGTAAATTCCTTTACAGTGCTATTTATGATCTTCAAATAACAAAATTTCAGTCGTGAGAATTTCGGTGAAACATAGTTAGCTAAGAAAATCTTTGCTGTTTCATGTTTTATCAAAACCAATTTCATAACAATGATGTACAGGTCTAACCCTTTATTTTTCAAACTGGAAATTTAGAAGTTCTTGCCTTCTATATATTTCACTTTTAAGCCCGTTGAAAATTTACTGGTTCCACTACAAAATTGTTGCTAAAACAAACACATTTTTGTTTTATTTATTACTACAATTATTCCTATCATATTGTACAAAAACCCTAGAATTTTTTTTTTTTATCATTTCATAAAACCCTTGTATCAACATAACAAATAAATGTTATTTCATCTACAGTATTTAAAGACAATTGCATAGTGATCATTTTGGTCGAAAGGCCAAGGGCAATACCCTTTCCATAAAACAATTCAAGTTATCTAAGTTTCCCTTTCATTTCGGTCACAGATCAATGAAATTCTATTGTTCTTATATCTATCTCTCGTTGATGATCCCTTTTACCTTCCAAGGAGGATGACTATATAGCTTTTTTTCTATAGTATGGTAAGTAAGGCTACTTTCAATGAGTGTTGGGAACCCAAAAACTTATATTCCTTCTTTAGGGTTAATGAGAAGATGAGGGAAGGCCATTATACTTAATAACTCAGCTCCCCTTTCAGGATAACAAGGGAACATACTATATCCCTTTAACTTGGGTTAATATGATTGTTGAGGGGACCATACTCTGTGCTCTAGACTAGGATTCGCCAACTAGGCTGCGATTCCTATAATAGGCTCTCCTTGGAACCCAGTGAATGGCGCACCCGTAAATAGCCTCAACCAATGAGAGAGGAATTTCAAACTACATGAGCATGAAGTTAAATGTTTGATCCTGTCATGTCTAAAAGTATCTATTCATAATGTAAACGGATGGACATTCATTGCTTCACATTACATTGCTATTCAAAATAATAAATCACTACCACCTTGGAATAGTATCGATCTTAAAGTGAAGACACCACATCAATTAGAAGATCAATCTCCAGGGATCTATCCTCATCTGCAAACCTAGTAAATGCAAAATTTATTAGAAATTAGAAAATGTAGAGTTTACTTACAAATTGCAAATGTATAGATGCAGATCTGATGACTATTTATAGAGGTTGCTGACACAGAAGCTCCTAGATTCACCCGATGTGAAGTGATCTGTGGAGGATATATTTTAGATCTCGTGCAACTGTTGCATACTGACTCAATATTGATCAGTCGTTTTTTTCAAGTGGATCATTGCATATGATCTCTCCAAATACATATGGCACTTGACCAATACTTGTGTGAGGCCATAAGAAAGGGCCGAGTATATCATGGCTTCCTTTTCTCTATAGTCTTTTCATCATCAACGACAGGATGGATTTAAGAAGATTTATAGTTTTCAAGACATATCAAATAGGTCAAATGTATAGTTTTCATCCACCACCAAACTACAAATGTTCATTCCTTCTTCCAAACGTTGAACTTGCGGCTTGTTGTGTTGGCTGATGCAAGAGTTGTTGAAAATCCTCTATAAACTACTTTCATGTCCATAACATTGCGAACAATAGACCAATCAATTCCCAACCCCATAAGGTATGACTTGCTAACAATATTTTTCCAATGCTCTATATTTGCAATGAAATGATCATCCTTTTGCAACCAGTAAGGAACTTTTCGAGCCTTGTAGGCCATTCTTCTGGTCACTTGGTTACACATTAGCCATCCTCATGTGGCACTCTTTGCAAACAAATCTTCCTTGGAACGTACCAAAATGCATTAGGATTACCTGCCCCTTCACAAAATGGAGGATCATTTTTCCTTGTAGACTCGTAGCAAGTATTAGAAGTGGAATTTTGGTAGACTGCAACACTTCTTTGGTTTCATCACTTTTTTTTGAAAGGAGATTCCATCAAAGAAGACATTTCTTTCTAGATATGAATATCTTCCAATCACGTGATTTCCTTGATGATCACAACTGCATGAACTAAGATTGTATGCCAAATTTGATGGCCACGTCCAAGACTATTCATTACCATTGCACATATGAGTGGCTCAGTATTTGTATTAATGTGTTTGAGAAGATTGCCTTTGAAAATTTTACTTATATAGAAATAAATACAAATGACAAATACTCTGAAATATCTAGCCATGTGTGACAAAAGGCTTATTACTTTGTCAATGGCAAGAGTGAGGTGATTTTTGTTTATAATATAGTAAGTATTTCCAAAAATAATACCCTACACAGTTTGAGCATAGCCTCAATACAATTTTTGTAGTTGAACTGGAAATAGAGGTGATTTTGTGTATAATATAAAAAGCAAGTTTTAAAGCAAAAATGAAAAAAGAGTCGACCACATTACATAGAATAAGCAACTCCTTAGCATAACTTAGTTGTCTCCATTTTCGTTGTTATGTTCTAAAAAAATGGACAAAAACAGTAGGCTTGTATTTCGTATTTCCTACCAGCTTATATAACATCAAACTATGATAATTAGAAGATGCCCTAGATATAGTGAAATAGAGCCTTGAAATGGGAGGAGATACGAAATGAATAAAGATATCAAATCAAACCAAAATCAATTGTCATATCACAAACATATTCATATACATATAAGAATAAATTTCCAAAGTTCTCAAATAAAGAGCTATACTTCAATTACCAACGAAAGTTTGCCAACGAGAAACTGAAGAGAATTTTTCATATGCTCTCGTATGCGAGATCACCAACACAAGTACGACACGAAAAGGCCCTCATTCCTCCATCCATTTCATTGTTTTCAAAACTAAATTCACCCAATGCATGATTGAATGCGTACGTACCAAAGTCTGAGGGATTTATTTCCCGTTCCATCGTTGTAATGCATTGCTTCCATTTTCCAACAGTAGGACGTGTGCTATGGTTTTGTGGTAAAGAACAAGACATTGAGGAGATGTAATTGTCATGTTCACACTTCAATGAACTTCTATATTTTAGGTGGAATGAGATTTCAAAAACAAATTGAAATGTAGTTTCCCCATGGCAATTATCTGGATTATCTTCTTGACGGAACTTGATTCTTTCTACATTATAATTTCAGAGGTTATAATAGAGTATCATCATTCTCACTCACCTATGCAAAGATAAATGGCATGTGTAAAGGATGTTGAAACAATATCCTTCAATTGTACTTGCAAAACCAATCTCTTTAGTGACAAACAAAAAACCTTTACCATTGAACTCTATTTGTCAATCAAAATCCCATACTCATACAGAAAAGAATCCTGAATGGAGATTAAATGGATTGAGAAAGCAATTTCAGACCTAGAGGCTAAATGCTAACTCATTCTCATATTTTTAGAGCATGTGTACTAAGTACTAACCAATCCAATTGTTACATGAATCATCTTTAAAATCCTCTCATAGCAAATGATTTCCAGGGAAATTGTAGAGATTGGAATTTGATTCAGAGGGGGAATTCAGACCTTGGATAGCTTAAGGTTCAGCTGGAATTTTCCCAGCAAGTATTTAATTCGGAGGAGATGAGATACCATCCAGCAAAGAGAGAAGACAAATTTACTTCAGGAATTAAATGCTTGGCAATGGGAGAACACTATCAATGAGAAAAACGGTTTTTTTTTCAAGAAATAAATGCCTAGAAATGAGAAAAAATTCACCAAAGAGACCAATTTAGAAACTTCCTCATTAATTGCAACAACTCTATAACATGAGTCATTGATCTTTTAGACTAAGTGAGCATCCAATGAATGGAAATAACTGGTTGTTAGAAGGGAATGTGGCCTTGTTAATTCACCCAATAAGGAATTTGCACATCAATGTATAAAAATTCCCAATAAGAGGAATCACATCCTCTAGCATTTGGTAACTCTCCCAACAATGATTAAAACGCCTTAGGCAATTTAGGAACTACTCTCAATGGTGTTCCCTCATTGCTGGCTGTAAAATGCTTCTCTTGATGAGACCCTATTTTGGATTCAAACACAAATCGGCTGAAAATGTATGCAAGGATTAACTGAATTAAAATCATGAGCGGCTGGTAATAACTATGACTAGCTGATGTAATAAGCTATGAATAACTGATGGTAATAATGTATGAATAACTTATGTAACAAAGATAAAGGTTCTGGAAGCAAAGTGGAACTAGTTCGTCTCTATAGTGTCACAACTTATACTTGGAGGTGATTGAAGCAGAAGACTGAAGCTGCTCCTATCAATCGTTGGGAGGAGCATTCTCCTCAAGCTGTTGTGTCTCAAAATTGTTCAGATATGTCTTCTATTTTTATATGAAATTTTAGTTAAATTATGTTTTTATTTACTTTAAGAGAACTGTTATTATTCTATATTGTTAGTCAAAATGTATTGCTCGAAAAATAGAATATCTAGCATCTATTATTTCAATCTCAAAATGTATTGCTAAGAAAATAGACCATAAAGCATCTATTAGTTCATTCTCAAAATGTATGAACAAAAAGATGAAGTAGAGATATTACATAGGAGTTTGCATGTTAAATACTCGAACTTATGTAAGGTCTATGCACACGAATTATGCATTACTAAATGTACCCCTATTGTTCAGACAATTAGTAGATATTTTTCTTGGTAAAGAAAAGGAAGAATTAATTAAACTATGGAGCAACCTCCTCCATCACCTGTTCAGTTCCCACTTTGATCTCTTTTCAACTTGTACTCAAATCTCCATCTTTTGTCAAACAGAGGATGCAGAATAGACTAATCAACTTTATTCAGTTCATATATTTTTCTTTACATCATGTTTATTTGAGATTTATGCGTGATGGGTACGGTAGACTTTTAAAAGAAAAAATACATAAAATGAACAGAAAAGCAGAGATCAGAAAGAACCCTTCTCCACCTTCCATTGTTTTTGGCTTTTTATGTACTGCGAATTTGTTTAATAGACGAGTTAGATATTTTTGTTGGTAAAGAAAAAAAGGGAATAATTTGTTAAGCCACTCATTTTGATCTCTTTTGCTGCAATTCACAGGCTGTACTGAAATGTACAGCTTTTTTCAAACACCCGGCATAGAAAATCTAGACAAAATTTACTCTCGGTTTATATTTTTTCTTTATATCACGTTTCTATGAGTGTTATGCCTTTAAGATACATGGAAAATGCTTGATCAAATTTCTAATATTATTTATGCAGAGGTAGGGAGGACCATTGTTTTCTATCAGTCAATCGGTTCTAAAGGAGCATGAAGTTCAGTCAGACATAGACCTTTTATTAATATAGACTCTAGGGTTTAGACTGCTTAGGCAAAAGGAAATATTAATAGACCTTTTATTAATATAGACTCTAGGGTTTAGACTGCTCAGGAAAAAGGAAGTATTAATTTTATATTTAGACTGCTCAAGAAAAAGAATCTTCATTTTATATTTAGACTGTTCAGGCAAAAGAAAATCTTAATTTTATATTCTTTACACTTTGCAGAGCTTAATTAGTTTACGAAATCTAGTTTCATCTAATTTTTTATTATGAAAAATAGTTCAGATCTTACTCTATATTATATTTAAATTTATGTACTATAAACTATAAGTTCAGAATTCAGTGTGACAATTTAGAGAAAAAAAGGAAAAATGAGCAACAATTTAGGGAAAAATAGGAAAAATGAGCAAAATTTTAAACAATGTATGTTTTTTTTTTAAAATTTAGGCAAACATTGATTTTCTTTTAGCTAAACTTTACTTGCAATGAAAATTTAAAAATACTCAAAATATTTGGAAAACACATTAAAATCGTACCTATTTCTTTGAGGCCGCATGGATTCTCCTGATGTCATCCCAAAGTGTTGCAAGATTTATTTTCCCATCATTCCAAACCTTCTGCCCATTGAATAAGGATGCGAGTACCTCCTCTTCCTCTACCATCCAAACACCTAGGTCCTTGGGGGAAATGGGGATTTGGGGAAGAAAATATATTTCACACAGAAACTATAAGTTCAGAATTCAGTGTGACAATTTAGAGGAAAAAGGAAAAATGAGCAACAATTTAGGGAAAAACAGGAAAAATGAGAAAATTTTTAAACAATGTATGTTTTTCTTTTAAAATTTAAGCAAACATTGATTTTCTTTTAGCTAAACTTTACTTGCAATGAAAATTTAAAAATACACAAAATATTTGGAAAACACATTAAAATCATACCTATTTCTTTGAGGTCGCATGGATCCTCCTGATGTCATCCCAAAGTGTTGCAAGATTTATTTTCCCATCATTCCAAACCTTCTGCCCATTGAATAAGGATGTGAGTACCTCCTCTTCCTCTACCATCCAACACCTAGGTCTTTGGGGGAAATGGGGATTTGGGGAAGAAAATATATTTCACAGAGACCCTAAGCCCCCTTACCCTAGTTGTCTTCTTCATAGGGTTTGAAAATGACATCTGCCACAGTGGCATATTCTTCTTCCCTCCCATTCCTTCCTTATCTCAGAGCTTTCTTGTTTCTTTCAGACTTAACTTCCCACAAAAACCCTAAGCGTTGAAGATATCACCATCTCTTGGTTGATTTCATTTTCCCACTAAATAAAGAAGAAATGGGTGATAGCAGACCAGCTCTAGTAGTGTGATGACATAGCAGATATTACCCTGCGACTCCCCTTTGACAGAGGTTACCTCATAAATCCCCACCTATACAAAGAGATTTGGGATCGAATCTTCAAACACCTCCTCAAAATTCGCCCCTCAGACTCTTCAGGCTTACTCTTGGTGGAGCCTCTCTTCAATTTGAACTCCATTTAGAGGGCCACGGACGAGCTGGTCTTCGAAGATCTAGGATTTCAATCCCTTTACATCGAAGATTCCCCTTCATTGGCTCATTTATACGAGGCGAGCAGGTTGCCTATCAGCCTTTTAGCTCTCATAAAGTGCAGCCTTGTGGTGGGTTACGGGTTCTCCTTCATGCACGCGGCTCCTGTGTACCAGAACTTCACTATTAACTACTGGGTTAAAAGAATCGACCTCAGAGGATTATTTCAAGGAGCTTGTTTCCTACCGACTGTTAATATGATGGACAATGTGAAGGAAAAGCTCTGCTTCGTTTTCCTTGATGTTGCTCGTGACCACGACCTCGAAGTGGCCAAGTACCCTTGTTTACTCTGTACCAACAAAAAACATATCTCTTTAGGGAAAATGGTGATTTGGGGAAGAAACTGTACTTCAGAAACCCTCAGTCCCCTTCCCCTCTCTGGATTCTTCATCCTGGCTGATGGATATGATGGCCACTATGCAGAATGTAGTAAAGTATTCTTTGCAAAAATAATATGAAGAAACAAATCATGGACCCATACTTCGAAGAGCATTCGAGTGTTGGAAAGGAAATCTGCAACCTTGGCGTATTCCTCTTCCTTCCCATTCTTTCATGATCTCACATCATGCCTATTTCTTTTTTCATTCAGACTCAGCGCATAGCCCGCGAAAACCCTATTTTTTTACCCTCGGCACGCGGCCCGCGAAAACCCTATTTTTTTACCCTCGAGAAATGAAAAAACAAATTAAATAATTAATAATTGAAAAATAAAGAAGCCGAAGTTTGAGACAAAAATATGGTTTGAGACAAAAATATCATTTCGTCTTAAAGAAATGTCTTAAATTACCCCATTGTGTAGTAGTGTGAGAGACAGACAATTAGTACGAAGAATTTGTGAATTGAGAGGTTGTGAGAGACAGACAATTAGTACGAAGAATTTGTGAATTGAGAGGTTGTGAGAGAGAGACAATTAGTACGAAGAATTTGTGAATTGAGAGGTTGTGAGAGACAGACAATTAGTACGAAGAATTTGTGAATTGAGAGGTTGTGAGAGACAAACAATTAGTACGAAGAATTTGTGAATTGTGAATTAACTTTCTTCGAACATATAATTGAATTTTGTAATTGTTTTCATTTGGTGCTGCTCTAACATTACTTTACAATACACCTAACATTTATACATCTTGAAATTACCTTTCCTACATAAATAAATCTGTATATCACGGGCTCTTCTAAGAATTTGTAAACTTTACCTTTCCTACATAAATAAATCTGTATATCGCGGGCTTTTCTAAGAATTTGTAAACGTCCATAATAGGGATAAGGTATGTTACCTTGTATACAGCGCCAAATCCTCCCTCTCCAAGTTTGTTCTTATCATGGAAATTTTCTGCTGCAGCTACCAATGTTTCAATCTGAAATACTGTGAAAACATTGGGGAGGTCGTCTCTGATTTGTGAGTCGACCCCCATATTGTGACCTACAAAAATGAAAATTGGCAGCCATAACAACAAATGAGCAAAAAATATAGAATGATGTGTAATTCAACGGACTCTAATGCTAAATTACAGTGCAAGGGAAAACATTAAGAAAACTAATGCTCTGCATACCTCTCCCACGCCTTGCAAATAATAGATACTTCAATTTTTTCCGAGTTCCAAATACGAATACGATCACAAACAGGAGTAACAAACCCCCAAGAACACCTAAAATTATGGGTATTTTGATTGAAGACTTTTGCGGTGGTGTTGGTGTTGGAGAAAACAGATTAAAGAAGACTTTATTTTCATATTGAACAATGCAGCTACTCTCTAAGCCCCGAGCTCCAAGACTCCCAGCGTTATCTTTGAACAATTTGCCGATCGTTGTTGAAAAACATGTCTTGCAGTGGCCAAGGGATATATCTCCCCAGCACTGGGCCAAAGAAAAGACTTGGGGAATCGAGGGATCCGTTGTTGAACGGGAAGCATATCGATTTGTTGCAGATCCAGATGTAATATCAGATGACAAATCGGACAAAATATTCTGTGCAACCGCGACATAGGAAGCAAGGTCGGAGGAGGTAGCATTATTAGTCCAATTATCATATATGCCCAGATCTAGTTTTCCAATAAAGTTATAGTTTCCATTATATCGTAAGAAGCAGAATTTTTGATAAACTCTACTGCCAACTCTATTCTGACAATATTGCAGAACGACAACCTTTGCTGCTTGTGAACAATTGTAGCATTCTTCGGCAATTGCGTCTCCCCTGCATTGAAGGAGGGCATATATTTGGTTAGGATTCTGGCCATACACAAAAGTATTAAACCTTTTTTGGGATGTGTCTTGAACATCCACACGAAGGCTATTCAACGATGTCTTCACATTGCTCACAAACACACTGTCGTTTGTATAGTAATTATCAGATGTCTTGTTGCAGTATGGAGTCGACCACCACTCATCTTCTAAGCTGTTGCAAGTGTGTATATTAACAGAAAATATGAACAACACAACAACAGTACATATAACCAAGAAAGACCATGAATGCTTTCCTTTGAAGTTTATCATCTTTGTTCTGGCACAAGGCAGGAGGGCTTTCAATATAATGCTTATAGTAGTAATACACAGAGTAGTAATACCTCCAATCTTTGTTCACCTCCAACGCTCAATTCGAATAACTATCAACACATAGAGTAGTAATACCTTTCAACGACATACCCTACTACACTTACAACCAGTTTCACACCATTAAAACAAAGGTGTCGAAGCACAGAGACACCAGAGGACAGTTACAGGCTTAACCCTTCATTTCAGCGGCCTGTCGGCCTCTCTCCTCGGAGAACCAGGCTCCAAATGAACACAATGCAAAAGACAAGCGATAGTGTAGTCAAACCCTTAAGGTTAGCTCTCATCAACCAGATCGACGGAGGATATGGTGCCAACACAACAACGCAACAATCAAAGCTGGGGGTACATTCAACCACTTTATTAATTAGACATTCAACCCTACAAACTTGTGGGAGGCCACGTCGACCAGGGCCAAGCTACAGCTTGGTAGGAGCTTATCGTTTCACCAATGGCTATCACATGGAACCATTTCCGGACGTGCCAACGCAACAAATCCGTAGGAGTTGCAGTCCCGTTTTAATGCAAAAGGATCCCGTATCACCTTGCCGGACGACGCCTGCAAAAACATTTAAGGCAACGTCAGTATTGCATTTATTAATTCTAGCCAACCCTTAAATGTTGCATTCCCATATTGTATGCCCAGGGCTATCGCAACATTTCATAGTATAGTCACATTAAATTGTATTTGCATTTTATTGTAATGTTTTTACATAGTAACATAAATTAGCATACAAATAGAATGTGATATACTTCAAAGTTTCGTAATCAGTTATGTTCACGCCGGGATGTTAAAACATTTCCTAGTTTCTAAGTCATCATCGAGGCCACGTTAAAATTTTATGTGTATTTGCATATCGTAATGTTATAACCCAATGTTTAGCATATTAATATGATCCCGGTTAAATGGTTAAATTATTTCATATATTCTCCAAAGCCTCGACACTTAGCGCTTAGTAGTTAGGTTATATAAGTGTTGTTCCATTTATATAAGATTTCTATTTTACATGCTCATTATATTACATGATTTTGTTTATATGGTAACATATCCATGCCATGGAAATTCAAAAGGTTGATAATACTTTTATATAGTAGATAGGTTACATATTTATAAACAATATGTATTTTCATCTAGTAAATAATATAGTGTAAAATGATTGTTTATCATGTTGTTAAAATTACATTTTCATACTCGGGTAATAATACATCCTTTAAGTATGGTATAGTAATTGCACACTTTTGTAAGTAATAGTTTCCATAAATACGGCAACCGCTAACTTGTGCAGGTCGAGAGGACCTCATATTTTCTTATTTCGTTCAAATCACTGTTTTGTAGAGATAGTAGTGTTCTTACATTTTCATTTCTTTTACAAATAAAGGTTAGTACCAAGTAGCTTTATCCTTATTTCATATAGCAGAATATAAGTACCTGAGTGTTGGAAAACAAAACTGGAAGTTTCTTACTGGCATCAACTTCATGCATGGCGGTACACAATCATTTTTATTTATAAAGACGACTAGCTGAAGCACACATAGTTCTTGAATGATTGGAAATATTTTAACCCTTACCTGCAGATCTGCGAAAGAAAGAAACAGTTCCAATGCTTTAGCTGTCAAGCTAAGTAAACCCAAGGGCACCCAATAGAAACCCCTTCAGAAAACATACAACAAAGTCGTCAGCATTTAGTTAACCAATCTATAATACATGAGGAAGTATTTATCATTTATCCAGGTCAGCATTTGGACGTATGAATCAATCCGATGATTTGGAGGTTATTCCTCATCACTCCCAAATAAAATAACCCCCAATATTTATATTACTATGTCAAATTAAAAAACCCCCTTGACCCCTTAATACGGAGCAATATATTTTTGAGGTTTTTAAGAGTATTCAACCCCCCAATATGAATGGACGTGATATGATATTGCCTCACTAGTGAACCCCCCGTGATGCTCATACCCCTAGAAAACAACAAAACCTATGATGTCTATCATCCATACGATGAGCTCCTTCCCTCACACATCAGGGGGCAATCTGTTAACAACCAAAAATTGTTCACTAGCTCATTTCCCTAGTCACATAACCCATTTGTCCAATTTTCCTACCATTTTGGCCTTCAAAACCCTAAAAAACCCTCAAATGGTTACCAGAAAGGTAAAAAATCATTATTTCCCTCCTCAATTTATGAAATTCCTTCAAAAAGGTCAAAAACCCTCAAAAAAGGGTCCAAAATTCCCCAAAATAAAATAAAAAGGGAAAAAATTAAAAAATAAGGGAAAAACTCTAAAACCATTTACCAATACTATTGGTTACCTAAAACCATGGGTCAATACTCCACCATCCGAAATATCTATAAAAGGTGATGGAGGCCCCCCATTTAAACATCCATAAATCACTCTTCACACCCTTGTGCTGCCAAAATTCCTATTGAAACCTAGCCTATCACCTTGAGATTATGTTCACCCTTTTAGTTGAGTATTGGCTACCCATTGAGCATTTGGAAGAGAGAAAGGAACTTTGGAGAACTGGCGCACTACTCTTGTACTTCTACAAGGACTCCAACAACCTCACCATTTGAGGTCACACCATTGCAAACCCTTGTTTTCCCATTAATACAAAAAAATTCAAATTTAATTTACTGAGTTCCTCATGGTTGTTTACTTTTTACTGTTATAGTTTAGATTTATTTTTATGTTATCATATGAAGATGTCACATTTTAATATTTAGTTTTTACTTGTTTCACATATGATTTTTTACCCATTATTGAACTGCTACTAAGGGTTCCTGAATCCTTAGGAGGTGCTCTTTAGCATGAGCTGGTGTGAAAACACTAGCTAAAGTTTTGGCGACTCCACTAGCTCGATTCCCTTAGAATATTTGGTTATTTTTAGTTTGTAATTGTCTTTCTACTTTCTTTTTACAACTTTGGTTCACCCCTGGACCCCAAAATTTGTAGATATGGCCCTTGCATTCGCTTAAAGCCTCAAAGTTTATGTTTTTACAGCTTGGCCTGCAATTTCTGCAACTATTTTCTGCTTCGTGGATCACGACTGTCGCTGCGATAGCCGCGCCTTCATAGCGCACCTTTTTTTCCCAGCATTGGACCCTGCAGCATGGGTTCCAGACCCAGAACTGTGACCTACAATGCGGGTCCCAGACCCGAAGCTGCGCCCTTCATCGCGGTTTCCAGCACTGTAGCCGTGTTCTTCAGCGCGTGAACTAGCTTGAAAGCTAAGCCCCACAACGCACTTTCCATCCCTAAAGCTACGCTTCCTCAGCACACATTTCACTCAGAAGCCTGCGCCTTGAAGCGGGTCCGTCGCCTCGAAACCTACGCCCTATTTCCTATTACTATCGACCTGTTACAACGCGACTTTTTTGCAGTTTCCTGCACCTTGTAGCCATTTTTTCCCAGTTTTTTCTACCCTAATAACCATCTATTTGCTTGCATCCTTTTTGCTAGCTGTACTTTTTTTCTATATGCTTGTTGTACCATTTAAAATATTTTACTTAGAATTTACATTTCAACAAGTTCATTTGTTTTACATAGTAGTTAATACTTTTATTTCAAGTTTTAGTTATTTGGTTGCCACATTGGGCAATCTTGGGTACACACCGCTTTTTCACGCACTCTATCACCATAATTCAAGTGAGCCTTAAAATCTACTGAACTCAACCAACTTTTAACCCCACTTGGGGAACACAAAAGAACTTTGTAGTTAGGTAGGACATTGGGGATAGGAATCCAAATAACACCCCTTTATCACTTACACTTGAGACACAGTTATTGTCATCTAGGGATCCAAAATCCCCTATTACTTGTTGGTACGGTTAACACCGATTTGTCAGAGGGCCTCTCCCTTAGTAGGGAAAGTGGCAAGACTGGTTCTGGAGGTCTGAGTGGAATGTTGCTCTCCACTCTATACTGAAGGACACCTACTCGTTTTTCTCGTCATACATTCCATATTGGGTGTGTGACGACCAAAGAACTGGAGCTATGGGACACCTTTCCAGACCTACCATGAACGAGGTAGCTTAGTTTCCATTCTTCTAGGGATCTTTTACCTGGAGTCCCTCTCGGTAGAGGGATATCCTTTAGCCACTTGGTTCTCCATTTCTTATTGCTTGACTGTCGATTTCATCACCCTGCAGGGAATACAATTTGTGTGAGCTCTCATGTCTTTTAGATAGGTGTTTGCATGCTCCTATACCCCCATTGGATTAGTGACTCTACCCTTTTTTATTTTTAGGAGTGCTGCCTGTTGGTATTCTGACCATTTTTATTGTCGCTCTGCTTGTTGTAGCACACTGTTGCAACACGCGTTTTGAGCATCGTTATTGGCCTGAGTGCCATCTTTTTTTAGCTCTTCTTTTGTACACATGGTTGCACTAGGATTTTTGAGCATTTCAATCATCACAACCCATTAGTATTTTTACACATGTCACCATTGATTCACTAAGACATTCTCGTCGCCTCCAGGGCCAGTCCCCACAGCACGGTTCACTTGACACCACTCGTCACAGGCATAGAGCCTCATCACCAGATCCTGATGCCCCTTATTTTACTTTTGATTCCGATTCAGTTACCCATATTCACAGCTCCATCTATCCCCATGGCTGGTGTGACTTCCAACCCATTTTATGGCAGGGTTGTTGGTGGTGAATCCACCACTATCCCATCTACCACTTCAACATCCATTCCCATTATACCATCTGTAGGCCCTACACCTAGTTTTCATGTCACTACATCCATCCCTATGGTTAGTGGATATGTTACAACTATAGTGCCGTTGGTGACCAGTAGCACACTTAGGGGCACAAGCCCTTCCTACATGATTCCCCCACCGTTTTTTGGAGGTCCCACAATCCCCATCATGACTCATACCATTGATCCACCCATTGGGGACAGTGGCCCCACTATTTCTGCTACGACTAGCACATAAGCCCCTCCGCCCATGTCATATCCTTATGCCATTTTTGCATTCATGACCAGTCTCCACCTCCCTGATCTGTCCATATTGACCAACAACCTGATTCGACATGACCCCACCTAGCCTCACATGCCTGCCAAACTCCCTTCAGATATCCCTAAGTTTGAAGGGAAGAGTGGTGAGGACACCCAAAACCACATCATGTCCTTTCATCTATGGTGTTCCTCCAAGTATTCTTCACATTTACGTGGTTTATCCATTACATACATTCACAGCATATCTTTTAACACTTGATTATTTCTTTCAGTTTTCACATCCGTTTCAGGATGATAAGTAGTATTGAAATTTAGCTATGTATCTAGACCTTTAAACAATATTTCTAAAATTTACTTGTAAATTTTGCGTCTCTACCAGAAATCACAACTTTCGGGATACCATGCAAATGGAATATTTCTTTCATAAAAATATCATCGATGTTAATGGCTTTAAAAGTAGATTTCATAGGTATGAAGTGTACAGCTTTACTTAACTTACCAACAACTACCATTATTGAGTCATGTTGTTTATACGTTTTAGCTAATCCCATTATAAAATCCATACTTATTATCTCCCACTTTCATTCTGGAATAGGTAAATGTTGGAGTAACCCGACATGATGTTGATGTTCTGTTTTTACTTTTTGGCATTCAATGCATCTAGCTAGGTAATTTGCAGCATCATTTTTCATATTAGGCCAATAATAACTTCTTCTTAGTTTTGTTATCATCTTTTGGTATCTCGGATGTCCGGAATACAGTTTCTTATGTAACTCATTTAAGATTAGTTGCTTAACTTCTTCAGAATTAGGTATGTATAATCGATTTTTATAGACTAATAAGTCTTCTGAGCTTATGGAGTAAGCTGAGAATTCATTTCCATTTACATCATTTTCCAACTATTCTTTAATTTCCAGGTACTCTTCCTCATTTTTAGTTGAATGTTTTATCAAATCTTCAATATTTGTCTTTTAACTGCTAAAAGAAGCCGAACAATGTGGGATGATATTCCTACTTAGGGCATCCACCACCTTGTTCTCTTTTCCTTTAATTTGTTTTATTTCAGAATCCTACTCACTCAATAAGGCTAACCACCTTGATTTCCGAGCATTTAAACTATGTTGATCAAATAAGTATTTTAAGCTTATATTATCGGACGTTACAGTGAATTTTCTTCCTATTAGGTAATGCCTCCACATCCTTAATGCATGTATTATAACAGCTAAATCTAGTTCATGTGTCTCATATTTACATTCATGTTGTTTAAGTTTTCTTGACTCATATATTATTACATAATCCTCTTGCTATAGCACACCGCCTAATCCTTCTATGCAGGCATCCATACATACAACGAAGTCCTTGTACGGATCCACTATTCTTAGAATAGGTGCGGTGGTCATCAAGTGTTTAAGTTTTTCAAAGCTTTCTTGACATTTATTTGACCATATTAACTTAGTTCCTTTCCTTTGAAGTGAATTTATCGGGTAGGCAATTCTTGAGAACCCCTCAATGAACCTACGGTAGTAACCTGTGATCTCCATAAAGGATCGAATCCCAGTTACATCCTTAGGAACCAGCCAATCAATGATTTCCTTGATTTTATCTAGGTATACAAAAATGCCTTCCTTAGATATTACATGACCTATGTATTGAATTTTATCTTCAAAGAAATCACATTTACTAAACTTCACATACAGTTTATGTTCTTTTAGGGTTTGTAAGACTAACTTTAAGTGTTCTTTATTCTCTTCTTAATTTTTAAAATATATTAAGATCTCATCAATATACACTATTACAAACTTATCTAAGTATTTATGCAGGATGTTGTTCTTTAAACACATGAACATGACCAGAGCATTGGTCAAGCCAAATGGTACAACCAAGAACTCATAATTCTCATACCTTGTTCGAAATGTCATTATGAACATCCTTGTCCTTAATTATTACTTGATGGTACCTAGACCTAAAGTCAATCTTAGAGAATACCACTGCTCCCTGTACTTGATCAAAAATGTCATCGATGTGGGGGAGAGGGTATCTATTTTTAATTGTCATTTTATTTAATTGTATGGAATCAATGCACATCCTTAGTGTTCCATCTTTCTTTTTAACAAACAAAACCGGTGCTTCCCATGGAGACACACTCGGTCTTATATATTCATTATCTATTAATTCTTGCAATTGTAATTTTAATTCCACGAACTCATGTGTGCTCATTCGATAAGGATCCTTTGAGGAAAGTATTACTCCTGGTACCAACTCAATGGTAATGTCAATATCCCTCCTCGGAGGTAGTCCATGTATCTCTTATGGAAAAACATCTTTAAATTCGTTTAAAAGAGGAAAATATTCCAAACTAGGTTCTAATTTATCATCATTAATTTTGGTCATATGCACTGGAAACAACCTACATCCTTTCCTAGCACACTTTTTCAATTGCAAAGTAGATATTTTCCTAGTAAGAATCTTTTTTGCAATTCCTCTAACAATTTTACTTTTACCATTTTCATCAATACAATTAAAAGTTTTCTCAAATAAATTTAGTACAGCTCTAGATGTTTTTCTATCCAATCCATGCTAATTAATACATCATAAGATCCTAATGGAAAAATGTTCAAATCTACTTTTGTCATCAATTCTTGCATATGAACTTCCCAACCAGAAATAAAGTTTGTTACCTTTCTTTTTGTCCCTGTGGATAATTGTACTAACCACGACTTTTCAAAATCGCACCTTTTCATTTTACATACATCCACTAACTTAGGAGATATGTAACTTAAAGTAGATCTAGAATCAATTAATATAGAAATAGATTTGTCAAATATCTTACCCTCTACCTCGATCATGGAAGGTTGATAATCTTCTTGATGATTGTCCAAGGCGGCGCAAAGCTACGGTATGTTACAATCAACCTCTCCAACTGTGGCTGCTTCCTGGATAGTCTGAATATTCCAATCATCCTTCTTATGAGGACAATCCTGATAGAAATGACTCTCCCCATAGCCCCAACACTGCAAAGGTTCTCTTTTTATTAAAGAGATTATATTTATACGCAACAATTCTCATTGGTTGTTTATAATCAGTTCTTATTGTTTGTTGTCTCTCCTTAAAAGTATTTCTCTGGAAACTCTTATGTTTATTGAAAGGTTTGAATTCTCTTCTCGGAAAATTACCCCCTTCTCTTTTATTGAAATTATAAGGATTTTCATTCTTACTCTTAGATTGATCATAAGTTAATTTGGCATTCCTCATTGCTTCATTTAAATTTTTTGGTTCATCAAACTCTAATTTGTCTTTATAAAAGCTAGGTAAGCAACCTAGAAATCTCTGAATTTTATGTTTTTCTTCATTTAGGTAAAAGGAACATATCGTAAAAAGGATAAAAACATAGTACAAAATTCATGCATAGACATTGATCCTAGTATTAGCTCATAAAACTCCTTTTCCTTCCCCTCATAGTAATACTCTGAGAGGCATTCCTTTTTAAATTCCTTTTTAAACCAGTTCCAACTTACTTTTCTATCATTGATTCTTTTTGCTCTTTTTAAGTCCTGCCACCAAATATCATCCTTTCTGACTACATTGAATATGGCCATTTTTCCTTTAAAAAAATTGGAATAATTGTACATAGTAAAGTTCTTCTTCATCCCAGAGAGCCAAGCCTCAGCTTCTTCTCCATTTTTGACTTCACCGTAAAAGGTAGGAGGCTTTATTTTTTTTAAATTCTCTTGCTATATCATCTTTATATTTCCTCTTCTTCCTTCGTCGGCCCCCAGATCTATCATTCGAATCTTCTGATTCACTAGATATATGGATTTCGTTAGAAGAAGAGTAGTCAAAGGATGATTTTTCTCCTTTACGTTTCTTTTTATCCTTATCATCATTTATCTCATTTAGTTTACATAGTAAGGCTTCATTCAAGTCTTCCTGGATCCTCAGTACCCTTTCATGTCCATCCTTAAAGTTCTTCAATTCAACTTGCATGTCTCTTAATGTTTGTAAAATCTCATTATTAATGTTATTATTCTCATCATTAACTTCAACCCATATAGGTGGGGTAGGGATCGTCTTCTGTCCATTTCTTCCTGCAGTTTAGTAAAACAAGAATTATTTTATACATGAAGGAAGAACAACATGTAAACGACATTAGTTTTCTCATAACATGCATGGACACCATAAGACCAAGTGTCGTAACTTGACTTTGATACCACAATGTAACAACCCCAAAATACTATCAAATTTTGTTTTTAAATTAAAAACTTTTTCTACACTTGTACAACTGGGAGTTATATAAATTCAAAATCCTATTCCTCCTATATAAACACTCACACTGCATAATTTGTTTTTCATAACATGTAGTGTATACAATTTCATGAATGAACTATTTGTATCAGAACATGTGACAACCCAACATAGTAAAATTTTTGACCATGCAAAGACATTTTATAAATCATGAAGGAAATAGATATCATGAGAATTTCCAACTACACATTTAATTAATAACTCTTTCTAATTTTATAATTCACAAATCTCTCTAATATTATGATAATATAAAATAAATTATTGGGTAAGAGTGATTAAAATATATTCTTCCCATATACAAATCTCATGATTCATCCAGGCTAAATGGTTAAACTTGCAAATCTCTTTCATTAACCAAAATAAGGCATATATATAAGTATAGATATGTAGAGTGGAATAGGTTAAAGGAACTTAAATTATATGAAACAAATACTCTTTAAAATATAGCATGGAGGGTTAAATGCATACTAAAGAATAATATGAATAATGTATGGGATGCTATAACAATTTCGAGGAAAAGTTGTACCCTACATTGTTGCATCCCTCAAAATTACTATTCCTTGAAATTATTATAGCATCCCATACATTATTCATATTGTTATTTAGAATGCATTTAACCCACCATGCTATATATTTTACAGAGTATTTGTTTCATATAATTTAAGTTCCTTTAACCTATTCCACTATACATATCTATACTTATAAAATCTATGGATCATGTGGTAAAACATAAGAGACTCGATTCACATGCTATGTATGAGTTATATTAAGAATATGATAAGTATTATACGAATATTACAACTATACCATGGCTTTTAGCGGAGGTAGGTGAGACGATCGTTTGGCTCAACAACTTTACACAGGAAAAAAAGAGCAAGTTATTAGCTAACTTCAAGTCTTACAAAAATATCCAATCAGCGTTGACAGCTGACATTGTCTGGTAGGAGACATCCACGATAACCGCGGGGTTTAAAATACAATGTATTTACCTATATTTAAGTCCCATGTCTAAAAAAGAGATCAATTAAGGAAAACTAGCCATACGGAAGCATGGTAACGACTAATCAAAGACTATAGCAAACGCAAGTTTGGATGGAGATTTTAATTGCAGATTTGAAAGACAGTCAACCAATTGTTTACTGTAATGGTCTCCCACACTATTTGGGCAGTCAAGGAATAGACCGTGAAATTCATGGTGTTGAAAGATTGGCTATATGAGAGATGTACTCCTTGAAATTAAGGGATTTTCTTTGGACATTTAACATCCAGTTTCGGTAAAAAAAAATTGAGAGGATAAATAAGGAAATTTAAACAGGATAAAATCTACAGTTCTGGCATAACAACAAAAGTTACACAAAGATCGTAATATATGTTTTACCCACAGAATCAGGGTCGTATCAATTGCTAGATACACTTATTGCGACTGGACTGGATGTTCACAAGGACCTCACATCAAACATAGAGTTCATAACATAATACTTTCACCTATCAACCCGGGTTTCTCTCAACCTGAAAAGAGATGTGATTCACTAAACTTCAACATAATGGGTGTTCTTAATAATCATGACCGTCAAATATTTAACTTAAAATTAACTTTTATTTACACCCCTAAACTTTGCGACGGCTCAATAATAAGGACACAGTAAAATATCTCATCCCTACAAGAACAGAGATGATAATTTCAGACAACAACTATTGTTTATAGGATTAACAGACGTCGATAAGGAATCCAACGATACAATGGGTACTTATCTGATGCAAGAGCATCGAGACCTAGTTAGATCAGTCGAAGTTGATCAACATGAGCATTCGACCAGGGGGAATGCCGATTACCACTGGTGCGAAGGAAGATTGGATGTCGAAGTCAATGAGTCAAGAAAGAGTAGTCGATATGCGATTGACACGAGTGATGCGAAAGTCAAGAGTCAACATGGCAAAGGTCGACAGATGATAGGTTGCAGTGAAAAGCGTCGTAGGTTGACAGGTGGTCAAACCACAACACTGATAGGTTTGGGCATGAGCCAAGCGAGGAGGAAGGGGCGGACTGGTGAAGCCCGGAGAAGAGAAGTAAAACCGATAGGTAATTTGAAGGCTCATGAAAGACAGTATGGTCGACGTAGTGACAAGACCGACTACTGTAGCAGTGTCAAAAGGATGTGCAGAAGTCAAGTAGAGTACTTGGTAGCCGTTCGGGGTTGCTAAAAAAGTTATGAAAAGTTATTTTAGGTGGTTGGGATCATGACATATGTCAACAAAGGAAGGGATCTTGCAACACGGTAGAGGCGCTTACAATTGCACGTCTGCAAGATCTGGGGGCTTCGATGGACAGAGGAAGAGTGTCTCAGATGTTGGAGTAGACCTTGGGATGCGCAGAAGCAGAGTAGAAGACTTGTGCACAGGAACAAGAGAGGGAGTTTAGTTCATTTCAATGGAGTTCAGTGAGTTCGATCAGCAAAGGATCAGAGAGCAGAGCAGAGTTCGGGTAGTTAATGGTAGGTTGGAGAGAACAATAACACATCACCGAACAGATCTGAGATCGGATCCATAGCTCAACGAGCGCGTGCGTTCAACATAGGACGTGAGAGGGTGAAGGTCGACACACAGAGAGAGCACACCATTTTCTTATGTATTGTAAAGGTTGAGGCTGACATAGTTTAGTTGTTTACATTCCTTGCATTTAGCATTGTAAGCGATTTGATTTGGAGTAATAGAAGCCACTTCTGGCATCCTGTTTACATCTAGTTCATGTGAACGTGTGGTTTTGTCATGTGTTATTGTTAAGCAAGAACCTTGTCGAGGTGACCCATTAGGTGGTGTTAGAGCTAGAAGAGAATCCTACGAGCAATGAAGGCAGTGATACTAACCTAACTTGCCTCAAGTGGTATACCCATTGTCAAGTGTGTTGAACAGCTCCAGCTGCGGTTGGGTAGAGTTGTGGACGACTTGTCAAAGTCTGGTTGCAATTGGATGAGTGGGATTTTCAGCTGAGGTTGAAAATGGATCACAAAGGCATTAATGTCTGAGGTACAGGATGACGATTGTGTGGCGCAACAGTCACAGTTGATCATGAAATGTTCGACGAGTGCATGAGAACAATGTGAAGTCTGAAAAGCAAGGTCACGGCGATCAAAGAAAGTCAAAGACGTGGATGCATTCCTGATGCATTAGACCACAATGACGAGGAATTCGAATAGGTGGAAGCATGGGAAGAGGAAGTCGAGGAACCAGATGACAAACTCATCAAGCTTCTAACAGAGATGAGAGGTCGGACAAAGATAGATGTACATACCTACTCAAGAAGTCTGGATCCAAAATACTTGATCGACTGGTTTAGGGAAATGGATAAATACTTTTACATAGAACAAATCGAGGATCCCATACGGGTTAAGATTGCATGTCTGAGGTTGAAGGGTAATGCCTCATTGTGGTGGGACAATGTGCAGGCTAACAGAGTCAAGAAAGGCAAGGAGAAAATCAAGTCTTTGGATAGGATGGTCACCAAGCTGAAAGGGAAGTTCTTGCCAGGGAACTATGTGATTAACTTGTTCCGGAAGTTGCAAAACTTTCAACAGAAAGAGATGACCATGAAGGAATACACGGAACAGTTCTATAGATTGTCGATTAAATCGAGGAAAACCCACGAAGGAGAAGAAGTTGTCGCTAGGTATGTGAACGGCTTTAAGTATGCCATACAGAACGATTTGAGCCTGTCAAGATTCAGAGCAATCGGTGAAGCCTATCAACTAGCTCTGAAGGCAGAAGAGAAACTGTCGAGAAAATCCTCATCGACTAGAGGGAGGATGACTAGTTGGGGTGTGAAGACTATTTCTGCGAAAGGACAAAGTAGCGGAACCAGGAGAGAATCTGTCGAAGAAAACCGATGGATGGAAGGGACATCGACTAGTGAGAAAACACAAGAAAACCGACGTGATGATCGTGAGAACCACAATTGAGGTGCGTATGGTCGAAGTGGTCCATCCGATAGAAAAGGAGATGACAAACTAGCCATATTTTGTTACAAGTGTCAAGGGGCCAGACACAAGGAATATGAGTGCCCAGAAAACCTACATGTTGCATAGGAGTCGAAACCCAGACGTCGAAGAGATGAGCAAGTCGACAAGAGGGAGGAGTTGGCATCTGACAATAGTGGATAAGGGAAAAGAAAGATTCGGGCCATGACAACCATGAAGACATTGGTTCAGGATGACCGACGCAACGAGAAAGAGCCACCACAGTGAAATGCTATCTTTCGGACCAAAGTGTAGATATGCAACTGGTATTTCAAGACTATAGTTGATGGTGGCAGTACGGAGAATCTTGTGTCAATGGAGGTCATCAAAAGAGAAGGACTGAAGTGTCGGGAACACCCACACCCATACAAGATATCTTGGTTGTAGAAAGGACATCATGTAAAGGTAACCAGACAATGACTGATTAACTTCAAGGTCGGGGAGCTTGAAGACAGTGTACTGTGAGACGTAAGCCCAATGGATGCATGTCATCTATTCTTACGGAGACCATGGAAATGTGATCAGAATATGATCTATGATGGTCGAGCTGGCAACACAGTCACAGTGTGGAAAAATGGCACGTGGAGAATGCTAAAGCCAAAACAATTGGAGCCAGCCGACTGTAAGTAGGGCAAGAGAAACTATTGGGAGAAGTGAGTGCTGATGTGCTCAGCGAAGGAATTCCTCATGGAAGAGGAAAAGCAGTCGGGATGTTTCACCATCATTCTGAAGGGACCATGTGTCAAAAGGTCGATAGTGGAGAGAATTTCGGTCGAAGTCGAAAATATGCTCGACGAGTTCAGGAGCATAGTAGTCAACGAAGCACCAATGGGATTGCCACCGACGAGAAGCTTATCCCATCAAATAGACTTGATTCCACGATCGAGTTTTCCAAACAAGGCACTGCATAAAATGACTCCAGTAGAGAGTCAGGAACTCAATTGACAGGTCCAGGAGTTATTGGATAGAGTATTGATCAGAGAAATTCTGAGCCCTTGCGCAGTACCATCAGTATTAGCGTCGAAGAAGGGTGGAGAATGGAGGATGTGTACAGACTCTAGAGCTATCAACAAGATGACGATCAAGTATCAATTTCCATTGTCGAGAATGGACGACTTGATGGATTGCTTGAGTGGAGCAAGATACTTTCACGAAAATTGACCTAAAAAGTAGTTATCACCAAATTCAGGTTAGAGAAGGAGATGAATGGAAGAAAACATTCAAGAAAAAATAAGGGCTGTATGAGTGGTTAGTCATGCCATTCGGATTGACTAATGCACCCAGTATGTTCATGCAACTGATGAACGAAGTACTGAAATCATTATTGGGAAAGTTTGTCGTAGTCTACTTAGACGACATTCTTATTTTCAGTCGAACAAAGACGGAACACTTGGAACACATTCGACAGGTATTGCGGAAGCTGCAGGAAGAGAAGTTGATGGTGAACCTGCAGAAATGATTCTTCACGAAGGAAAAGTTGGTGTACTTGGGATTTGTAATCTCGGGTAAAGGGTTGGTAATGGACCCAGAGAAGGTGAAGGAAATATTGGATTGGCCGAAATCGACAAGTGTGACTGGAGTGCAAAGTTTCCATGGACTTGCCAGTTTCTACAAGAAGTTCATCTGGGGATCCAGTCGAATTTGTGCACCTTTGATAGAGTGCATGAGGAAAGGGGAGTTTAAGTGGATGGAAGCTGCCCAAAGAGATTTCGACAAGTTGAAGGAAAAGGTCACTGGGAGCCCAGTGTTAGTGCTCCCAGACTTTGACAAAGTTTTCCAAGTCGACTGCGATGTGAGTGGGATGACAATTGGAGCAGTGTTGAGCCAGGAGGGCTGACCAATTAAATTCTTCAGTGAGAAGTTGGATGATGCGAAGCGGAAATATTCGGTCTATGACCAAGAATTCTATGCTATTGTCTAGGCATTGAAGAAGTGGAGGCATTATTTGTTTTCCAAGGTATTTGTGTTGTGCACAAATCAGTAAGTGCTGAGGTATTTGAGTACTCAATCAAAGTTGAATCAGCAGCACATGAAATGGGTCGAGTTCCTGCACGGATACACTTTTATGTTATGACATATGTTGGGAAAGTCGAATAAGGTTGCCGACATGCTCAGTCGAAGAGTTGCATTACTAAACATGACGACAATTCAGGAAATAGGAATAGAGTCGGTGAAGAGAGAGTATGAGACCAACGAGGATTTTGCAAAAGCATGGGAGGCTTGTCGTGAACCTTGGAGTGTCGATAGAACTCCATACTTGTATTATTTCATCCAAGAGGGATACTTGTCCAGGGGACGACAGTTGTGTATTCCCATAGGATTCGTAAGAGAGAACCTAATCTGAGAACTGCACAACATAGGATTAGCAGGTCATTTTGGCATCAACAAGACCAAGGCATTGGTCGAAGAAAAGTATTATTGGCCAGGAATGACGACATATGTCAGTAAGTGGGTACGACAATGTCGAGTTTTCTAGTTGACAAAGGGAAGAAGTCAAAATATGGGCTTGTATACACCATTTCTAGTACCGAATACCCCATGGGAGCACCTAAGCATGGATTTTGTGATAGGATTTCCGAAGACGCAACACGGAAGTGACTCAATCTTTGTTGTAGTTGACATATTTTCAAAGATGGCACACTTTATTCCATGTCGGAAGACAAGTGACACCACACGCATTGTTGTTATATTCTTCAAGGATATAGTTAGATTGCATGGGTTGTCGAAGAGTATCACGTCGGACAGAGATACCAAGTTTATGGGGCATTTCTGGAAAACCCTATGGAAGAAACTGGACACGAAGTTACAGTTTAGCTCGACATATCATCCATAGACAGATGGACAGACCAAGGTGGCAAACAAAATTTTGGGAAACATTCTGAGATGTTTGATGACTGACAGACCCAAGCAGTGGGAGAATGTGTTGGCACAAGAAGAGTTCGTGTAACAATAATTCTGTGAATCGGTCGACAAGTTTGAGCCCATTCCAGGTTGTTCAAGGATGAATCCCACATGGAGTGGTATATTTGGTCGAGTTGCCGACAGAGATCAAGAAAAGCACGGATGCATAATAATTCGCAGAGCACATGAAAGAAGTGCATGAATATGTGTGAAAGCACATAGAAAAGAGAAACACGGCATACAAGTTTATAGCCAACGGGAAGAAGAGGATACAGTCGTTTAACGAAGGATACTTGGTCTTTGAACATTTGCAGAAGGAGATATTTCTGACAAGAACCTACAACAAGCTGAAGCTGAAGAAGATTGGACCGTGTAAGATTCTGAAGAATATTTCAGACAATGCTTATGTGTTCGAGCTGCCGAAGGACTTAATCACTCACCAAAGTTTAATGTCTCAGATCTGTACATGTTTGAAGAAGGTCTAAGCAGCGAAAGCGCGGAAGTATCAAACATCGAGTGGACAGTGCAGATTCTAGATCGACACAAGGAAGAAATTGCAAAAGTAATAGAGGAATGCGAAGTCAGGCGTACGTGCAGTTCGTGAAAGAGAGAATACTTAGTGTGATGGAAATACGATGAGTTGCAGGAGGCAACATGGATTTACAAAGAAGAGTTCAGTATACTGATGGAGTAGTCAAGTTATTTTTCACCTGGGGAGTCTGATGCAGGAGAATCAAGACCTAGGAACATCAATCGAAGTTGATAGACATGAGCAGGAAACCAAGGGGACTGCCAACGACCACTGTTGCAAAGAAATATTGGTTGTCGAAGTCAATGAGTCAAGCAGGAGCCGTCGATATGCAATCGACAATAATGATGCAAAAGTCGAGAATCAACATGGCGAAGGTCGACAGATGACAGGTTGCAGTGGAAGGCGTCGTAGATCGACATGTGGTCAAACCACGACACCAACAGGTTTGAACATGAGCCAAGCGAAGAGGAAGGGGTGGACTGGCGAAGCCTAGAGAAGAGAATTAAAACGGACGGGTAAGTTGAAGGCTGAGAAAAGATAGTATGGTCGGCATAGTGACAAGACCGACTACCGTAGCAGTGTCAGAAGGACGCGTAGAAGTCAAGTAGAGTACTTGGTATGCATTTGGGGTTTCTAAGGAATTTATGAGCAATTATTGCAGGTGGTTGGGATCGTGACATATGTCAACTCAAGAAGGGAATGTGCAACACGGTAGAGGCACTGACAATTGCAGGTCTGTAGGATCTGGGGGATTCGGTGGAAAGAGGAAGAGTGTCTCGGGTGTCTGAGTAGACCTAGGGATGCACAGCAACAGAGTATAAGACTTGTGCACATGAATAGGAGAGGGAGTTCAGTTCAGTTCAGTGGAGTTCAATGAGTTCGATCAACAAAGGATCAGAGAGTAGAGCAGAGTTCAGGTAGTTGATGGTATATTGGAGAGAATAGTCGCACATCACTGAACAGATCTAAGATCGGATCTATAGCTCAGCAAGTGCTTGCATTCAGCATAGGCCATGCGAGGGTGAAGGTCGACACATAGAGAGAGCACACTATATACTTATGTATTGTAAAGGCTAAGGCCGACATAGTTTAGTTGTTTACATTCCTTGCATTTAACATTGTAACCGATTTGATTTGGAGTAATAGAAGCCACTTCTGGCATTCTGTTTACATCTAGTTCATGTGAATGCATGGTTGCGTCGTGTGTTATTTTTAAGAAAGAACCTTGTCGAGGTGACCTTGTGTCATTATCGGATTGATATAGATTCTGGGAATAACAAGTATGCAACCCCATAGACATATACCACAAAATGAATTAAAATTTATCTAGCATGGAACACTGGGGGAATATCATTGTACAGAACCAATGCACTTTAACAAAATCTAGACACTAGCTAATTCGTTCAACGATTTTTTTTAAAGAAATAGATGACAAGCATGGAAACATTGGGCATGCAATCTACCTAGGGTCAATTCAAGAAATAGAGTTACAAAATTATAAGTTGGGTAAAAAGGGAAGGACAAAATTTCTTCAAGCTAACTATTATTCTCAGCATATCATAAGGTAACTAAAAGCGTTGACATACAGTCAAATAAACACTCAACAATCTATAGGGGTATGAATATATAGAACTCTATCTAAAACATAGACTGGACTCAAATAACCCAAATTCAATACATCACTCTATAACATGATTATATTTATACGTTGGAAAGAACCCTACCGCTTTTAGTTATGGGTATATCATCGTTCTCCATAAGGGTAAAAAAAATTTAAACTAATGTTTTAATTAATATACAAATGGAGTTTAAGCGATCTATATGTAAACACAGGTTTTCTCTAATAGGTTTCGAATCGTGTAACTGAGAGTTGTTTCGTTTTTTCTGTAAATTAAATGATATATATGTATGCAACAGATTTAAAGCGAACGATCTATAAACATGGTCGTTTAATCTATTATGTATAGCTAATAACACAAAAAAAGAGTCTATTTTTTTTCTAGAGACAGAGTATAAGTTTTCAAGGAAAGGTCAGGCTCATCATTAGTTTGGAATTGAACAAAAGACAGAGTTACATGATTTGAATATAAATCTACTTATACTTCATTATATTATGAATAGAAACATAGTGCAATAGTTAAAGAAAATATTTAATCCATTCCTGAACTATTTCAACATATTCAGAGTTCATAGAGAACATCGATCCATCCATATGCAACATATTTCTCATAAAAAACCGTACATAAATTCAACCTTATTAACAGGGTATTGATCTACGCAAAATCATTTATTATACAAGAATTACACTATAAATTTAAACATAATCACGTATTATAAAAGGAGTGCACAGAGTTCTTTACTATGACGGATCTTCATAGGAATGAAAAATAAACAACATCCATCCAACCAATATTTATAGGAAAAATATTCGCCATGCTCATAATAAAACACGTTAAATATAAATTTATCACATACATACCTGCAAACAAACCGGTAGTATACGAGAAATGATAAAGATCACTTTGATAGGAAGCTCCTCCCAACCAAAGGACAAAGCATCTCATCTATTTTCCTAACTCCACCTCCGAGATGGATCACCACCATGCCGTAGAACGACAAACTAATCACTTGCATGCAACACTCTCTCTCTCAGAGTTCATAACAAGCAATGATGGACTTATGAAAAGAGAGAACACTCAACTTAGTTCCTCTATGCATAACATGGCGTCCCATGCTATCTTAGTGCACTAATATATATAGTTTTGCCCAGGTCTTGTGCCATCCCAATCAAATCTCCAATCAATCCATAAATACCTATGATTTAAAATCGTCTCTGGTTGTTGAGTTTTAGATTGTATTTGATTGGTAAATATCTCTTTTGCTTACTTACACATGTTCTTTGTTCCATGGTGGTGTCCCCTCATTTAGCTAAACTTTCCAAGTGCTTTTTTTCTTCTTTTATTTAATAATAAAAACTAGTTTGTTCTGCAAAGTGTCACTTTGTGTTTTTGAGTTTTAAATAAAACTCTTACATAAAAATAAGTGTCACAAAAAATAATTCAAAAATAAATAGTAATGTTTTGGTGTATCATAATAAACGTTTCTCGCCACATGGCATATATGCATTATAATGTCGGTTATATAAGCGTCTTCATGTTAGGATGGAATTTTAATAATGATGAAGTTTGGCATTAATATTTGTTCATTCATTATAAGCACGTCATCTTTGATGCTACTTAGCTGACACGAAGTCAAGTGGGGGTGTTTTTAAAGCTCCCATTTACTGTATTTATTGACAACATTAATTTCTACAATAGCAACAGACTAGGTACTAAGGCTTCTGGTTGTTGGTTTACTTGGTGGCCATGACTAAATAATGCAGTTTGTATGGCTTATTTCAATAGCATTTATTTTTTTATAGTAATACATGTTAATGAAGGCAAATGTTGGGACATTTCCATTTTTATTTAGAGTAATATATGTTAGAAAAGGAAAAGTTGAAGACATTGCCACTTAGTGGTTCTTGTTTATGATAACTATTCGGTTACTATGCAAGAGATGAAACATGGTTCTCAGATTCCTATTGTTGATTGGAATAATAATAATAATAATAATAATAAAACTTTCAAATTATAGTATAAATCGCAAATTTTTTGAATAATTTTCCAATTTATTAAACTTTTATACTAAATGTTAAACTGGTTAACATTGTTCTTACTGAATACAACTTCTAGCAATTGCAAACCATTAGCCAACACAAGTACAATGACTCATGGTTATCCCTTCCCTCTCCGTAAGACATAGTATGGGCTATGTTTAACTCCTATGTTGGATGGGAGTGCACTCCATGTTCCTGTATTTACATTTCTTAAAATCCCGTACATGGTTCACATGTTTCCTTTTGAAAGAGGGTGCACTTTTTGGATGGGTCATCTTTTGTGAGTTTCCTTTCAAACAAAATTTTAATGTGAATATTATTCTTAATTAATTGTAAAAAAAAAAATCACTGTGGAATTGTTTAATGAATTTAGGTATTTAACTTTCAATTGAATTGTTAATTTATGTTGCTTTTTTTATCGACTCACATATAACTAGTTTATTTTTATTTTTATTTTTTTTGGTTCATGTGACATGATATGTTAGGTGGTGTTATATGACAAATCGTTATCATGCATATTTAGTTTGATGTTATTAGTATTTTTTAAAGGGATGCCATGATAAAATTTTAAAAAATCACAAACAAAGCTATTTAATATTTACTTAAAAAAGGTTTCATAAATGATAATGAAGTAATAGGTAAATACCAACTAACTATCAATATACATGTGTTACTATTGACAAATTATGATGATAATGATGATTAACGTCCACTGAGACCAACTTTGGTCTATCGGACCTTAAGAAGGTTATTACTTGGTTTGCTTTAAACTTTTGTTCCTATGCTCAAAAAGCTTGGTAAGAAGCTTCTCAAGATCACTGTAGTTTTGACAAGTTAGGAGGTTAGCAAGGTTTGTATAATAGAAAATACTATGAAACTCATATCTAATGTGGGTGTAATCAGGGCACTCTAAGAGAAAGTGATTTTGATCCTCAACGCTCATAGAATCACAAAGATGGAAAACCCTTTCTGCCCACGGATTTTTTGGAATAGACCAATGCCCTATTTTGCTATGAAGCTCATGGGAGTTCTTTCTAATATTGGCTATATTAATTTTCTTCTTTGAACTAGTTACTATCAAGAGATATTTTTGATCTTCCAAATTAGGGTTAATGACCTCCTTAAAGTATCTTAGTTTTCTCTTAACCACTAAATTTTTCTCACACCACAATTTCTCTTTAAAATTAAAGGTAATAATATTTTTGACATTCTTGATATTCTATAAAGTGTCATTTTCATAAATGCCCCAATGGTCTAACCAAGCCATCATATCTTTACACCAACTCTGCTTGAGGCATAGTTTCGTTTGACTTGAATTTAAAGCAATCATAGGAAGTATCTCGTTTCCCATGTTATTTATACTGTGCTTGTGCATCAGGTAACTAGTCATAGCTATGCTCCCGATGGGGGAAATACCCACTTCTATGAGGATAATAGGATAAGGTGTATTGCTTTTAATTTTGAGGCTATAACTTATAAACCATTTATTGATTTGCTCAATCTTTCTCCAATATTCTCTATAAATGTTGCACCCCCATACTTCACAACTGTATAAAATAACATGGATGACAAGAGTTTCAAAGATGAACTTTTTTTATTCCACATGACCAGGTTGGTGTGATATCCCAAAAATTTATTAATTATTTTATTTTTGTGACAATTATTTTATGTAAGAGTGAATTAAAACTCAAAAACTCAAAGTGACACTTTGCATAGCAAACTAATTTTTTTATTATTTTAATCAAAGAAAAAGGGCACTTAGAGATTTCAGCTAAATGAGGGGACAACACCATGGCATAAGAGAACATGTGTAAGAAATCTAGAGAGATCTCTACGAATCAAATCCAATTTGAAGCTCAATAACAAGACAAGATCCTATATCATAGGGATTTAAGGATTGATTGGTGACTTGATTGGGATGGCATAAGGCCTAGGAAAAACTATATATAAGAATGCACTGAGATAGCACGGGATGCCATGTTGTGCATAGGAGGAACTAGCCGAGGGTTCTCTCTTTTAATAAGTCCATCTTTGCTTGTTACAGACTCTGGAAGAGAGTGCCGCGAGGAAGTGATTGCTTACGTTCTAGTGCATGGTGGTGATCTAGCTCAGGGGTGGAGCTGGGAAAACATACGAGTTGCTCTATCCTATGGTTGGGGGAAGCTTATTTCTCCAAGTATCCATTTCCATTTATACAAGTAAGTGTAATCTATAAATTCCAATTGATTCTTTTAATGGTAGAAATTTCTATATGATTTTTTATATATTTGAAAATGAGATTGTAAAATAATTTGGAGTGAAGTTTCGTATTTTCATTAAAGATGCATATTTAGTGGTCTGAGTTTATATGCGTTTGAGTATTGTACATTTTATACTTTTTTCTGATGTACATTAAAGAAAACTTCGAATCTATAGTTATATGGGAATTTACGAAGGTTTTATATGGGGGTGAATTGTAGTAGGAAGTGAAAATGTGTATTGTACATTATGATTTGAATTAAAGATTTTGTATGTTTATTTATGAAAACAAGATTTCAAATTCGAGTTAATTTAAACGCTATACTAGATATCTTTGGTCCATATCTGAACTAAATGGAATATGGAAATATATATAATGACACTTGGTCTTATGGTGTCCGCTAAGTTTTATCAGAAAACTAATTTTGTTTATATGTTGTTCTTCTTTCGTGTATAGAAGAAATTTTGTGTTACTAAACTGCAGGAAGAAATGGCTGGAAGAAGATCCCCTACTCCACCTGTTTGGGTTGATCTTAATGATAAGAACAACAATGTTAATAACGAGATTTTACAAACAGAGAGGGATTTAAAAATTGAATTAGTGAACTTTAAGACTAAACATGAGAGCGTACTAAAAACCCAGGAAGACTTAAATGAAGATTTACTTTATAAACTAAATGAGATAATTGATGATAAAGATAAGAAGAAACGTAAATGAGAAAACTCATCCTCTTACTATGCTTCTTCTTATAGAAGCCCCATAACTAGTGAATCGGAATATTCTAGTGATAGCTTTGAGGGTAGATGTAGGAAGAAAAGAAAAAATAAAGATGAGATAATAGGAAAATTTAGAAAAATAAAACTGTTAATTTTTCGATAATTTCATTCAAACATTATCTTAGGATCCTACTAACACAATAACATGCACAACATAACAATCATAAACACAAGAGATACATAGTTTCCTCAAGGAAAACCAAGAAGGTGAAAAACCCCGCAACTTCCTCAGAGATAGAATAAGCCACAATACAAGATCACAATGATCAAACCCAAAAGATAGATGTCTCCAGCAGCTACTCCTCCTCCACTAGTGCACACTCCTCTCTCAACTAATGCGAGTTGGATGAGTGAGTGAATGAATAGAATGAGAGACACAACCTCTCTATTTATACACTGAATTTACTTGCCAATAACCTAACAGTGCCCACTTCCTAAGGAAGCCTAATAACCCATCCACATGACTCAAGTAGGGCCGACCCCACACTGATGGTCTAATAACTCATCAAATATAAGTTGCAATACTTGCAACACTTGCGACACTTACAAATACAAATGATGACACTTGTGATTGGAGGAATAACACATCTCCATCATGAATATAATAAGGTACAAGTGTAATACATAGAAGAATATCTTCCGAAGTTACAAATACATCAACAAAAACCTCCTACCTTTGACGGTGAAGTAAAAAATGGAGAAGAAGCTGAGGCTTGGCTCTCTGGGATGAACAAGTAATTTACTGTGTACAATTATTCCAACTCTATGAAGGAAAAATTTGCCATTTTCAATCTAGTTGGAAAGGCTGAGATTTGGTGGCAAGACTTAAAAAGAGAAAAAAGAATTAAAGATAGAAAAGTAAGCTAGAAGTGGTTTAAAAAGAAATTTAAAAGGGAATACCTCTTAGAGTACTACTATGAGGGGAAAGCAAAGGATTTTTATGAACTAAGACTGGGATCAATGTCCATGCGTGACTTCTGTACTAAATTGTTATCCTTGTTAAGATATGTGCCTTACCTAAACGAAGAAAAACCTAACATTCAAAGATTTCTAGGTTGCTTACCTAACTTTTATAAACACCAACTAGAGATTGATGAACCAAAAAAAATTGTATGAAGCAATGAGGAAGGCCAAATTAACATATGATCAATCTAAGAGTAAGAATGAAAATCCTTATAACTTCATGAAAATATATGGAAGTAATTTTAAGAGAAGACAATTCAAACCTTTCAATAAGCATAAAGGTTTTCAGAGAAATAATTTTAAAGATAGACAACAAACAATAAAGACTAAATATAAACAACCCATGAGAACTGCTGAGTATAAAGATAATCTCTTTAATAAAAAGAAAGAAGAAGTAAAAAGAGAACCTTTGCATTGTTGTGGTTGTGGGAAGAGTCATTTCTATCGGGACTGTCCTCATAAGAAGGATAATCAGAATATTCACACCATTCGAGAAGCAGCCACAATTGGAGAAGTTGTTCGGAACATACCACAAATTAGTGCCGCTTTGGACAATCATCAAGTAGATTATCAACCTTCCATGATCGAGGTAGATGGTAAGATCTTTGATAATCCTATTTCTCTATTAATTGATTCTGGATCTAGTTTAAGTTATATTTATTCTAAGCTAGTAGATTTATGTAAAATATAAAAATGTAATTTCGAAAAGTCATGGTTAGTGCAATTAGCCATAGCGACAAAAAGAAAAGTAACCATCTTTATTTCTAGTTGAGAAGTTTAGATGCAAAACTTGATTACAAAGGTAGATTTGAATATTTTTCCATTAGGATCTTATGATGTATTAATTGGCATGGATTGGCTAGAAAAACATAGAGTTGTGCTAAATTGCTTTGAAAGAACCTTTAATTGTATTGATGAATATGGTGAAAGTAAAATGGTTAGAGCCATTCCAAAAACAAAATTCTTACTAGAAAAATATCTGCTATGCAATTAAAAAAGTGTTCTAGGAAAGGATGTAGGTTGTTTGCTATACATATTACCGAAACTAATTATGATAAGCCAAAAACTAGTTTAGAGGATTCTCCTCTTTTAAATGAATTTAATATGTTTTTCTAGAAGATATACCTAGACTACCTATGAAGAGGGATATTGACTTTACCGTTGAGTTGGTACCAGGAGTGGTACCTTCCTCGAAGGCTCCTTATCGAATGAACACACCCGAGTTATTAGAATTAAAATTACAATTGCAAGAATTGATAGATAAGGAATATATAAGACCGAGTGTTTCCCCATGGGGAGCACCAGTCTTATTTGTTAAAAATAAATATGGCACAGTAAGGATTTGCATTGATTACAAACAATTAAATAAAATGACAATTAAGAATAGATACCCTCTCCTCTGCATCGATGACATGTTTGATCAAGTAAGGGGAGCAACGGTATTGTCTAAAATTGACTTAAGTTTTGGGTACCATCAAGTAAGAATTAAAGACGAGGATGTTCATAAAACAACAGTCAAAACAAGGTACGGGAATTATGATATCTTGGTTGTACCATTTGGTTTGACCAATGCCACAACCAGGTTCATGTGTTTGATGAACAATGTCCTCCACAAATACTTAGATAAGTTTCTAATAGTGTTTATTGATGACATCTTAATATATTCCAAAAATGAAGAAGAGCATAAAAAACACCTAAAGTTAGTCTTACAAACCCTAAGAGAACATAAGTTTTATGCGAAGTTTAGTAAGTGCGACTTTTTTCAAGATAAAATTCAATACCTAGGCCATGTAATATCTAGGGAAGGAATTTCTGTAGACCTATATAAAATCAAGGCAATCATTGATTGGCAAGTTCCTAAGGATGTAACCAGGATTCAATCCTTTATGGGGTTCATGGGTTACTACCGTAGGTTCATTGAGGGGTTGTCTAGGATTGCTTACTGTTGAGGCCTCAGGGGTGTAGGGTATTTGCAAGGTGCTGGAATGGGTCCAAGGCTCCCAACAGAGGGTGAAAACCTAGACTGAAAGGCTTCGGAATACCCTACGCAAGGGCAGTTCTATCCCCATCCTATTTGGTGTGGAATTCTCCCACAGAAATATTCGGCCTCCGCTGGCACTCTATGAGTCAATGGGTTTGATCGATAGATCAGAGTTCAATAAGGAAAACATAAGCTTAAAACTAAGTCTTCTCTAACTTAACCTATTGAATAAAAAGGATCTATTCTAAGTTAAATCTATGTTAAAGAAAGGATTTTTTTTGTGCAGATCAACCTTGATGTGAAAAGAATAAGGGGGTGTATCAACTTCAACAGAAATGTTGAAAGGTGCATTCACTTACTCACTTAGATCATAATCCATTAATGAAAATTAAAAGAGGATAATTCAAGTAATTTAAACCTGTCCAAGATCAATCTGTAATCACTGTGTTAATTGAGAAAATAGCATTGATTGAGTAGCTGTGAATCATTTGCAGAAATCGATAAAGAAAGTATATTAATTAAATAAATTTAACAAGATATCCTTATACAAAGATCAACCATAAGAGAAATCAATACAACAAATTTGTGCATTAATTTATATGTGCAAAAGAAACACACTCTATAGATGAAAATTTTGAAATTAAAAATCAGGCACCGTCAAATAAATTTGAACGATAAACAAGAGAAGATTCAAAAGATTACTTTACTATATTAAGAGGTCTATAAACAAAATTACAAGGATCTAGTAAGACAGAGCATCTCCAAGTCGTCTCCTGCTGATTCCTGACCCAAAAATTATCAACCCCCCTTTACCCTAGAAGTATTCTTGCTTAAATAAGGATTACAATGGAGTACAAAAGGGAATCCCAAAAGATAGGGATTAAAGAGTCTAAATCCGGCTATTAATCCAGGGAATTCAACCATAATAATCTAAACAATTTTAACTCAGCAGATTCCCTCCGCTTCGAGGTGAGGTTTGAACAGGAGTCATCTTGGAATTTTGGAAAAATCCCGTAGCAAAATTGCAGAATTTGACAATGGTTCAATAAATGTCGACAACAGGTAAGAGATGGTCCTCCAAACCTTCCTGTTGAATCACCACAGAATCTCCCGGCTAATCCATAATGCTTTCAAAAATAGAAAAATCGGACAATGGGTCTTGTTTCACAGGAGCTGGTGATGTATCAAGTTCTTCATTGATCATGCAGTTGTTCACTACTTTCCTCTTCGTTCCTCTAAGGAGGCGGTAAACAAACTAGCAGAATTTCAAAAGCTTCTTCTCTGCTACCAAAGCTGATATCAAGAACACCTGCATCAAATGGTGGTGACATAAGTTCTGGAAATAGCAAAGAGTGAAGTTCTTCTTGCATAGAAGATTCATCGAAGGTGTCACAACCCATTTGCATGTTATTCACCAGATCGTTAGAAAGAAAATTTGCCAAAACAGGAAACTTTTCTAACAAATTCAAACGACGAACTAAGTGCTTCATACTTGCAGTCATATTTAAGATAAGTTAAAGAGGATCAAAATGATTGAATATGATGAGCTGCGATGATTAAAATCATGCAAATTTGGAATTAAAATTGTTTGGATTGGAATGAAACGACCTCATAGCATGCCAATCGGAAAGCAATCATAACAAGTACAATTTCAAAAGAACGAAGCATAACTCAATGTCGCATCTGAAAACTGTCATTACAGGTCAATCTTATCAAGCAATCATATTCTTCATAGATGATTACGCAGTGCGAAGTGAAGTGAGAATCCCGACCGTGAAAACAGCGAAAACAAGACGTTCCAACGTAAATTCGAATGATTGAATTTCATCCACTGGATCAACTGAATGGATGGTGAAGATTTAGGAATGCAGGATGTGGGATAAGACTTTGTGTAATTATTCCTAAGTTTATTCATGACCCCCCGAAAGCCAGAATCTGAAAATTGTGGGTTTCGGGATCGCGCACATAAATCAAAACACAAAACGCGTCATCGAAAGCCGCAACCCAAAAAGTGCAGGTTGCGGGGTTCGGAAACATGCTACGCAACTACAAAGAAAAGCGGGAATCCAAAATCCGAAAGCCGCAACTACGGGTAGTCGGGTTTCAGAATGACAATTCCCAAACTTATTAACAAAAGGTTCTCGCAACCCGCACCTTTTGGGTTGCGGGTTTCGGGTTGACCAAAATCAAACAACCAAAAATTGTTTTCCCGCAACCTGCAACTGTCGGGTTCGGGATTTTGGGGTGTTAGAAAGTCGGGTTTTGGGTAGGCAGAAACCAAACAATGAAAGTCTTGAAATTTGAATCTTTTTGCGACCAAAACACTTGAAAAAATCTAAGGAAAACAATATGATCAAGCCAAGCGGCATATGTACAAAATTGCAGAAAACATGCTCAAATTCATGTTCACAAAAACACCTGCACGAAAATCCTTCTACTAATTTTAAAATCAGGGCTCTCATGCTTAACTAAAGCATGGGATCTGTTGTGGTCACAACACTTACCCAATAAATTCATTTCAAAAGAAATGAACTAAATTCATATGGTCCAATAAATGTCAAGAAAACTTTGAAAGACTTAAACACTTAGACCACCGTACCTATTCTAAGAATAGTATATCCATACAATGACTCTGTTGTATGTACATATGCATGTTTAGAAGGGTTAGGTGGTGTGCTATCGTAAGAGGAGTATGTAATAAGTTATGATTCAAGAAAACTTAAACTACATGAATGTTAGAATATGTAATGATGACTTATGTGATATATTGGTAAAATATCATTTAAAGGCATAAAATAACTCTAATGTTATAAAATAGAGTTATCCCACATGCATCATTGTAAATATATACTTTGTAACCATTCTATATATAAAGAGGAGGAAATTCATTTATGCCACATGTATTATGCGATGTATTGTAATCCAAACCTCTTGGTATATAAGAGAGGTGAAGGATACCCTTTTGGGTATGTGTTGATTGTAATTCATCACACATCACAGGTTGTGTATGTCATTTGTACACACATTGTATGATGGATCTTGATGTGATGCATATGTGAGGATGCCATGTAATATTTGAGATCTTTTTCATTAATGGAATATGCAACCCTTCCCGTGGATGTATCCCAATTGGGTGAACCATGTATATCTAGTGTTCTCTTTTTCTTAATATCTTTATGTCCATGTTGGTATGTTATTGTTGCTTAGATAGGTAAGCTAGTTTAGCGAGATCTTAATCTCTGACATGGTATCAGAGCTAGTTATTATGATTTAGCACCTTCTATAGCTTTCATCAATAACTATTATCATTTGGGAATTGTTTATTTTTGTATATTTGCTTTCTATTTGGTATCCATTAGGCTTCTCTTCAGATGTGGGCATGTTTTTGCAGTTTTATATTTCTAACCCTAACCTTGTTGTGTAGATTTTTGCAGAAATTTTTCAAGGGTTTCATGATGTTATTTTTGTAGATCTATATGTTTTTTGGGTTATCCTCAAGGATATATCTCTTCCGATTGACAGATCGGTAGTTTTCGTCCAAGTTTGGTAGACTTTGTGTAGGTTTCCATGTTTGCAGATTCAACACTACTTTCGGCCTAAAACTTGACTTTCACGACTTTTTCTTCGCTAACAGCATGGGTAACCGCAACTTTCCCTACTGTGAACTCATGAGTTTACTACTGACCCGCGACTTTCAGTGGTTAGACCCGCGTGTGCCACAGCATACTCATGACTATTTTACTACGAAGTCCCATTTACTTCAGTATAACCACAACTTCATTGTACAGGGGCCTGCGAGTGCTTCAACATATCCATGAACTTACTGTACAGAGACTTGCAAATTTCTTATCAGAACCGTGTCCTTCTCCTTTACAGACTCGCGAACCTGCGGCTTGTCTGTGCATAAACTGCGAGTACACGTGAGTTTACTTTGGCAGACCCGCAAGTGACTTTATTTGGCACCTTTTCTAAGGGCTGTAGGTAAATTTTCTATTTTCTGTTTTGGAAAAGTTTCATCTCTTATCTTTGAATTTCTGTCATGAGCTTCTTGATCTCTTTGCACTAGGATTTTTGTTATGATTCATCATATTTACAAGAGGTTGTCTTATTCGTGTTTATGTCTCTAACCTTCTTTTGGTGGAAGATGTTTGGACATTTTCAGGAGCATGGATCTCTAGTATGGTAATGGTGACATAAATAAATAAACCTATGCTTAGGACTTAGTTGTTTAATGGCTATATTTTTCATCTCTATAAGTGATATTATTTTGGTCTCACTCTTCTAATCATGATAATGAAGCTTTTATTTCTGTTATCTTGTGATCATTATTTGCTTTATTTATATGTTATTGCTAACCTTTGTGTAAAATCAATTTTAGTGTTTTCTTATAAGTAATACCTTTATGATCATTATATGCTCTTGCTAATTAATTTTTTGATTAAAGTATTTTTCTTCAATCTATTTGATATCATACTTTTTGGCTTGTCATAAGTTCTTTAATTGGGATATAGTTTCTTTCTCATGTATTGCAGAGATTGTATTCTTGTGCTATTTGTCTCTAACGTTCCTATATCAAAGCATTGACATTTCTAGGGCATTTCATCTCTTGCATATTTACATAGTGCTAATAAGAAATGAACCCATGATTAAGACCTTTAGTGACTTGTCATTTCATAATTTTTTATAAGTGGTATCATGAGTTGATCATATTAAACATTTTGATTTATCTATATCATGTCATGTTTATTTCGATCATCTTTTACTCAATATTTATATGGCTTTGAGCAATCTTATAATCTTGAAATATTTATCATGAGCACCTTGTTCTTGTTGCAATGGGATTTCTATTCTTATGATTGCAGGGGTTATCTTGTTCCTACTTGTCTCTAACGTTCCTATATGGAAGCATTGACATGTCTTTCTTGTCTCTAACGTTCATATATGGAAGCATTGACATTTTCAGGGCATTCATCTCTTGCATATTAACATCATACTAATATGAAATGCAGCTATGCTTAAGATTAGTTGCTTGATGACTAAATTTTCGTATATTTAAGTGAAATCTTGGCTCATTATTCTATTTTGGTATCTATTATGCTCACTCATGTTTATGCTCCTTTCTCTTTTATCATACCTTATCCTATCATTTTTTGATAATCTTTTGCCCAAATTTATATGGTCTTGCATAAAAGCAATATCTTTTTTATATGTTCTTGAGCAATGCCATTTTATCATATCTTATGTCTTTTGGGATTATCATGTTTTGTATATGCTTTATTCTTGGAAGTTCCTTTGTGCAGGTTCATTATCCATGTTGTGGGGTAGCTTGATTATGTTACTCCTTCCTTGTTTAAGCATACGCTGACTGCAAATCTCTGGTTCGTCTTAAGAAGGAATGTAATGTTGAATTTCTATCATGTTCTATCATATTTTAGTAATGTTGTATGATGGATATCCATATTCTACTGTTAAAGTCATGATGTTCATCTGTAGGATATTATTTTTGATGTATAGACCATTCGGGTCTTGTTTCTTCGATGTTTGAGGTCTTCTACAAATATTTATATTGCACCTTGATTGGAAGAATGTTTGATATCTACATGCATATTGGCCATCTGGGTATTTTGTACACTATTGTGGTGTTCTTAGCCACATGTTCTGTTGTATTAGCCATCAGAAGGTATTTGTACATTGGTGTGGATGTTATATCAGAGTTATTTAGCTATCAGTTATGGTTGTGATGATTCTTGTGGTGATCTAGGCATCTTGTGGATCTAGTAGCCATGATGGCTTCTCTTTAGATCTGGGCATCTTATTGGTGGATTGTGTCACATGTTTGTTTCATCGTACAGCTTGGTTCGTGTGCAACTTCATGATTCAGTGAGAAATGGATGTTGTCTTCATCAAATCCATGAGGCGAAGTGTGTTTTTCGCATCTTATGGAGCATTCTGGAAGTTGTCATCATGGGGGATGTTGGGGTGTTTCCACATTCCTTCCATTTGTATTCTTTCTCCCAGTCATCCTTAAGGGAGAGTGTTAGAATATGTAATGATGACTTATGTGATATATTGATAAAATACCATTTAAAGGCATAAAATAACTCTAATGTTATAAAATAAAGTTATCCCACATGCATAATTGTAATTATATCCTTTGTAACCATTCTCTAAATGAAGAGGAAGAAATTCATTTATCTCACATGTATTATGGGATGTACTATAATCCAAACCTCTTTGTATATAAGAGAGGTGAAGGAGACCCTTTTCGGTATGTGTTGATTGTAATTCATCACACATCACATGTTGTGTATGTCATTTGTACACACATTGTATGATGGATCTTGATGTGATGCATATGTGAGGATGCCATGTAATATTTGAGATATTTTTCATTAATGGAAGATGCAACCCTTCCCGTGGATGTAGCCCAATTGGGTGAACCACATATATATGGTGTTTTCTTTTTCTTAATCTCTTTATGTCCATGTTGGTATGTTATTGTTGCTTAGATAGTTAAGCTAGTTTAGGTAGATCTTAATCTTTGACAATGAACGTAACTTTGCAACAAATGACTTAGAACTAGCTTCCATAATACATGCATTAAGGATGTGGAGACACTACTTAATAGGAAGAAAATTCACCTTAATGGCTATTAATATAAGTTTAAAATACCTATTTGATAAAAAAAGTTTAAATGCTCATCAAGAAAGGAGGTTAGCCTTCTTGAGTGAGTATGATTTTGAAATTAAACACATTAAAGGAAAATAGAACAAAGTGGCAGATGCCTTGAGTAGGAATGCCATTCCACTTTGTTCAACTGATTTTAGTAGTTATAAAAAAAATAGTGAATATTTGATAAAAGATGTATCTAAAAATGATGAAGAATATCTAAATATTAAAGAACAGTTAGAAAATGATGTAAATGGAAATGAATCCTCAGCTTACTCCATCAACTTAGAAGACTTATTAGTCTATAAGAATCAATTATACAGACCTAATTCAGAATAAGTTAAACAAATAATCATGAATGAGTTACATAAGAAACCATATTCTGGACACCCGGGATACCAAAAGATGATAACAAAATTGAGAAAAATTTATTAGTGGCCAAACATGAAGAAAGATGTTGCAAATTACCTATCTAGATCCATTGAATGTCAACAAGTAAAAACAAAACATCAACATCGTGTTGGATTACTTCAACCCTTACCTATTCCATAATGGAAATGGGAGATAAGAAGTATGGATTTTATAATAGGATTACCTAAAACAAATAAACAACATGAATCTATAATGGTAGTTGTTGATACATTAAGGAAAGATGCACATTTCATACATGTAAAATCTACCTTTAAAGCCATTAACATAGCTGATATTTTTATGAAAGAAATATTTCAAATGCATGGTATCCCGAAAGTTGTGATTTCTGATAAAGATGCAAAATTTACAACTAACTTTTGTAAATCCTTGTTTAAAGGTCTATATACACAACTTAATTTTAGTAGTGCTTATAATCCTCAAATGGATGGGAAAACTGAAAGAACTAATCAAGTGTTAGAAGATATGCTATGGATGTATGTAATGGATAGACCAGGTAAATGGGAAGATTATTCGCATTTAGTAGAATTTTCTTATAATAATGGGTATCAAGCATCATTAAAAATGATTCCATTCGAAGTCTTGTATGGTTGAAAATCCCACACTCCTATGTCTCGGGATAACCCCGTTGACATGATTGTTCTAGGACCTAACATGTTAAAGGAGATGGAACAGATGGTGAAACAAGTGAAACAAAACTTAAAAGTTGCCCAGGATCGGCATAAGAGTTACGCAGATTTAAAAATAACTCGAAGAGAGTTCAACATTGGTGATCATGTATGTCTATAGGTAAAGTCGAAGAAGAGTGCTCTCAATTTGGGAAGACGTTCCAAGATGGCACCCAGGTATTGTGGACCTTTCGAAGTGTTAGATATGATAGGTTCAGTATCCTATCGGCTTGCACTTCCCCATAATATAAAAGTACATGATGTATTTCATGTTTCATTGTTAAAAAAATATGTGCTTGATGATGCTCATGTAATTGACTGGAATTTTATCTAGGTAGAACCTGAGGGTGAGTTCCATAGGAACGCATGCTACGGAATCAAGCCATCATTCAAATAAAAGTGCAATGGAAGCACTTCAACCCTGAAGAGGCAACTTGGGAAATGGAGGATAAAATGCGAGAGGCATATCCCTCCATGTTCCAGAATGAGAAAGAGAGCTCAGAATAAAGAACAAAAAGGATGGTGTTAAGAATAGCGGGGGGAGGTGATACCCCAAAAATTTATTAATTATTTTATTTTTGTGACAATTATTTTATGTAAGAGTTAATTAAAACTCAAAGTGACACTTTGCACAACAATTTTTTTTTAAATTATTTTAATGAAAGAAAAATGACACTTGGAGATTTCAGCTAAATAAGGGGACACCACCATGGCACAAGAAAACATGTGTAAGCAATCTAAAGAGATCTCTACCAATCAAATCCAATATGAAGCTCAACAACTAGACAAGATCCTAAATCATAGGGATTTAAGGATTGATTGGATATTTGATTGGGATGGCATAAGACTTGGTAACAAATATATATAAGACGGCATTGAGATAGTATGGGATGACATGTTGTGCATAGGAGGAACTAGTTGAGGATTATCTCTTTTCATAAGTCCATCTTTGCTTGTTACGAACTCTGGAAGAGAATGCAGTGAGGAAGTGATTTCTTACGTTTAGTGCATGGTGGTGATCCAGCTCGGGGGTGGAGCTTGGAAAATAGACGAGTTTCTCTCTCCTATGGTTGGGAGGAGCTTATTTCTCCAAGTAGCCATTTCCATTTATACAAGTAAGTGTAATCTGGTTATTCAGATTGATTCTTTTAATGGTAGAAATTACTATATGAGTTTTTATTTATTTGAAAAAAAATATGTAATTTGGGTTGTTACAATTCGTTGATTTACAATTATTTTCAAGACTAAAATAAGCTTTCCATCCTCCATTAATCATTTTCTCAATGCTATGGTTCCAATTGAGCTTGTGATGAATATTAGTTCCAAGATATTTGTAAGAAAACACTTTCTCTAGTTTACTGTTATCATAAATAAAAGTTGTGTAGGTGTCTTTCTTAGATTTTATAATCATAACTTGTCTCTTGTCAGTGTTAACAGTCATATCCATGTTAGAGCAGAAATATTTGAGAATTCTTAATTGTTTATCGAGATCAAAGGGACACATTGTCGTAAGAACAATATCATCAGCATAAAGAAGGAGGACGATAAATATCCTAGCAAAGATCATGCTGGCACAACCTGCTTCTTCTAAACATCTTTCTAGTTTACCGATGTAAATGCCAAAAAGGGTAGGGGAGAGGGGGAAACCTTTCTTAACTCCAATATTACAGTTTATATCTGTTGACTAGCCGTCATTATTCTTAAATTTGGAAATGACCTTTTCGTATAACCTTATCGCAGCAGCTCTCAACTCAAAAGCAACATTAAGCTCCTCTAGCCTATTCCACAAGTTATTTCTAGGCACTGTATCAAAATCTTTCCTATAGTCCACAAAGAACCAAAAAATGTCATAATTATTATTACGACATTCCTTTGCACTGAACCTAAGTGTAACGAGGTGGTCTGTCGTTGAATGATTCCTTCTAAGACCCGATTGGCCTTTAGTCTGTTTACCTTCCATTTCTATCCATTCGTTGATCTTACTTTCTAAGATAATACTATATAACTTGGCTAGGAGAGGGATAATCATAATGGTCTGATAATTAGAGGGGTTATTTTTATCGCCACTTTTGAAAATAGGAATAATGAGGCCCTGAGTCCAAGGTGTAGGGAACCTTTGCTTGACTGCTAGATTAAAGAGTTTGTGGATGTGCGAGATGAGGACATGTCCCCCAATTTTTAAGTTTTCTGCTTGATAGCCTTCAATGTCTTTGGCTTTTCCATTTACTAAATGCTTAACCCTGAAATATATGTCTTCTAACGAGAAAACTTCTTTTATTGTAAGAAGGGTTTGAATGTTATATATATATATATATATATATATGAAATTATATAAAATATATTTTTATTGAAATTTTTAATAAAAAAATGAACATTTAATTTATTGTATATATAATTATTGTCTATTTAGTATTTAACTTTTTTTTACAATTATTTATTAGAGATTATTTAAAGTAGTTTCAATATGAATTCATTTATATTGATTTAATTAAAAATGTTTAATTAAAATTTAAAACTTATTCAATCATTAATCAATTATTTTATAAAAACTAAAAAACAATAAAATAAGAAATCTCAAAATGAAAGAGACCAATTAAAACAAATGGACATTAGACTAGATTTTAGTGAGCAAAGACAGATCAATGGACATTATTTTAGTGAGCAAAGACACATTAATGGACATTAGACTTTAGATTTTAGAGAGCAAAGACATATGCGGAAGAAGAATGACCAATTAATATTAGAACATGTGAACATTAGAGTTGATTATATGGTTTCTTCTCAAATAAATGTAACATTGTGAATATACAAATAGTCATGAACATAGTTATGTTGGAATTGATTCATTGCAAGAGCTACACACCATCATAAAACAACTCTATGGATCTATTTGGCTTTAGGATTAAATAGTTTAAACAAATAGTAAAATAGATAATACTTATAGCTTAATAAGTATTTAGGAAAAATTAAATAAATTTAACTAATTTAATTAAGCTTTTATGTTTCTTATCATAATCAAATATATATATATTTTTTAAAGTATGAGAAGTTAAGACTTATTAATAAAATTATTTTAGAAATTCTTATTGAAAAACTTGTCCACCTTTATAAGAATGAACATTTTAGTATAATTGAAAATGTTGAAATACTTGAAAATGTTTTAGTATGAAAAAATGAAGATAATTATATTAATAATGGACATAATAAAAAAATATTAATATTAATTATAAATATTGTAATCATGAAACAAATATGATTGTATGATTATTTGTAATGGAAAATTTAACATCTTATATGATTATTTATAAGTATCAATCAACAAAATATATAATGGAAAATTTGACATATACTACGACAAGAAGTGAAACATAGGATGATTATTTGTAAGTAACAACTAACAAAATATAATGGAAAATTTGGTATATACCAGGAAAAGAAGTGAAACACAATCCTTACACAATAGAATTTGTTTCTAAAATATTAAAACGGATTAAAATATTTTTTAATTTAAGTTAAACGGTTTCTAAAACATAAACAAATTATTAGAATTTATTTTTAACAAATCAACTTGACTTATTAATCATTTTTTTCCAGTGAAAAAAAGCGTATCAATGTTATTCATAGGAATCAAAAGGTACATGATTGACAAGTCTTGAAGGAGACTGTGTTTTACTGAGGCAGTGATATGTGCTTTGTGAAACATGTGCATCGGGAGATCGTGCGTCAATGGCGATTCTATTACCAACTCCTATTAGCTTTTATTTGTTTCTACCCAATGAGATATAGGTGTAGTTGTTTGTTTTCCATTGTCTAGCCCAAACCCCATCAAGCCATGCCATTATCTAGCACTCATCATGTACCCAATGGGGATTCATTATCAACTCCTTCAATCCCGATTTTTTTTCAATGTCTTCGTCAAATCCTGGATTTATAACGAAAGTTTTTGTCAAATCCTTGATTTGAACAAGTCTAAGATTGATGAGGGAATACGTGCAATAAGTCAATATGGGAGAGTTGGGGTATATGTCGAACTTTGTAACGCATGAGCAATTGTATAAATGGCTGCAGATGTGAAATATTCTCACGTCGTAGAGAAAATTCTTGATATTGAACAATGAAAATGAAGAAGATATCTAAGAATAACAAAAACAACTGTTTTGGATCTTGAAGGGTGCATACTAATCTAGTCCAAAATGACCTATTCAAACCCCCACCCATGGGTACCTTGTAATGTACCCAAATTCCCCTTTAATATTTTAGGAAAAGGGGTATAGAATTTTTCTTTATTTGTCATGCAACATATATGTTAGTCTCATAATATAAAACATTATCTTTAATCATACTTGTTAATTGTGTATAAACCAATTTAACTTGCGACTCATCATTACCCTTAAACATACTTAATGTTCTAGATTAAGCATGCATCATTATTATTTGACCACATAGTAATGTTTTACAATAATAAACCATTCATCACTCAAGAGTCCTTATATTGCTACCACTCACCATAAAGGTAAGCATTTCGAGGTACTAATCTACATTCATCTACACATATAACCTCTATGAGAATCTTCTAAATCATTACATTAGCATAATAACTGATCCCATCAAGTTAAGATACTACATGAACCTACATAAGTACAACCTCTTTCAATAATACATTATCCAGGTCATTATCATATGAGTACGCACAAGATTGTACCGTGGATTAGTAAACCTCCCTTTTAAGCTTTATTCTAGGGCTTACATTTAACTTGTAATCACTCTTTCAATTGATGTATTCCTTTTCACAATCAAATCTAAACTTCTAATCTATTTAAAATAGTATAAAACAATAGCATAATGAATGTTTACACTTATACACATAATGGATGCTCACCCCAACACATACAATAATTTTACAGAGAAGTTTTTCTTGAATATCACATTCACCTCCTATCCAATTTTAAACAACATTACTAATGAATAGTAATATAAAGGAATATATATATACAACTCTTATCTTCATTAAATAGATTTATGTGACTATTACTCTAAGTATGAAACAATAAGGAACATAAAAAAATAACATTCGTTAAAGAAGGATCATATACACATTTTTTCTCATATCAAATTTCTATATGTTAAATACATATATTTTTAAAACTTAACTAACAATAATAACAAAGCTTGTAAAGAACACTTATTTGACTTTGGTGAACCTATACGACTGAAGGATTGACTACAACACTCCACAAAATCATTCGACCTCTATCTAACATATGTTTTCCCTCCTAGAGGTCACCCTTGAGTTGGGCAATGAATCCACAAGGTGAAGAATCATTTTGACTGAGAATTCTTCCAGCTTGTATTCTCAAGAGGCTAAGATGGCCTCTTTATTGAGATCCTAAACATATATAACTTAAGTTGCTAGTTATAATTTCAAATAACTTAACACAATGATGTTAGGGCTTAGCCTTTCCTTTACCCAACCCCATTCAAATAGTAAGGTGACCAACATAATAATCTATGAGTATCTAAATGATAAAGACCATGTGAGGAACCTGCAACAATTAATTGATAAAATACACAATATATGAGATCACAGAATATTTTTATTGATCGTAGGCCACTTCGAGGGGAAAACCTCCTTTGAGCAAGCTCAATACAAATAACTTCACAGTACCTTCATTGGCCTCAACACACACTTATATACTAAGTCTATGCCCAATACTATGGGTCAATACCATGGGACATATAATACTACGGGACGACTTACAAAGCAGATGCATCCAATACTATGGGTTAATACCATGGGCTAATACAAACTATGGATCAACAATTACTACGGGACGAGTTACAAAACATATGCGTCCAACAACAATATACTAACAAAGTAAAGAAAAGGGTTGACACGGGTTCCTAACAGACCAATAAAGACTACACCCTTATTAAGATGCTCCCAACATTTATAACATATATTTATTATACATGTATATCTATATATAAAGACAACGGTATTGGGACAAGCCCTTATTGACACGTTCCTTCATAAATAATAATCAACTAAAATTTTACCGTGAACAAACCTAGGGCTTGCGCCCCTATCGAATCATTCCCGGCGTGATTACATAATTAGGGGTCTCAGGGATGCACCCTAAGATGTGTAACATAAAGTGTACTAAATAACAATATCGCTGGGTTACTCTTTCATCTGGGATTCGCCCTTCATTGTAGAGCATTACACTAAATCAATATTGGGCTCCAAAACGGATCCAAGAGAGGAGATTGCTCCCCTTTGTCTCCTCGTGGTCACCTACCCACCCAAAAGACTTCCTTTTAATTAACTTGTTAATACTCCACAAAAAGGGAAGTGCGCTTCCTTGAAGAATGATCCCCAATATATATTAGGTAATGAAACCATTTATCTTTTCAAAGGGTAACTATCCAATATAATTTGATTTGTTTGTAAATCCTTCGTGAGGAACCCTTCTTCTTTAAATACACAAACGTTCTCTCTTCTTATATAAATATATATATAGTATTTGATTTCATTTGTATTTAGTATTTAAAACCAATCTTACCTCTCCTTTATAATTTAAGATAATGTATAAGGTAATTCTTCCTCCTACCCTATACACAAGGTGGAGAAGAAAATATCCAAGTTCTATTCCTATTTAGGAATTTTAACAATAATTTTACTTGGCATCATTTTCTGGAATGAGGTAGTAATCATATATATGATGATCGCTTAGTTTTGTTGAAGATCATCTAGTAAAAGTTTATCTTTTAACCTAATAGATAGGTTATAGGAGTTTGCTAAACACTCGCGACAAGTAGCTTATTTGTTTAGGATTAAAATAATTTAAGAGGACATTTATGACTTTAGGAAGTTATGTAAAATAGTTACTAACTTCTTACAGGCACCAAGATGACATTCATCATCAAAATCCTGGGTTACAACTTAGGAAGCAAATCTTACAAAGTTTACTAGCGGGGCCTTGGGCTTGAGCTCCTAGCCAAAAACCATTACATAGTTACACTTTTATTTACAAACGAAGATGGGGTAAAAGAGAGAGATGTTACATACCTAATTCCAAACACACCCTCCACCACTTAATTCAAACCACAGCCTCCAACACCTAGTTCTAAACCACTCAAATATATATATGTTTTTAATATATTAAAAACACCTCAAATATTATATACTAGGCGATAGATTGCTTTCATTTTTCATAATTTTAAATCCCCAATATTAACCCACGTAAAATATTACATAATTATTGAATCCCCATGCATCAGTGCTTGTTCCGTTATGTAATGTCTACAGCTAGGCCAATGGACCAAGTTGTACGACTCATTATTTGCATAACTAAACTTAATCATACACAACTAAGTCACAATAATTGATTTCATGAACTAACTTTTAGTGCATGATATATAGTCATGAAAGTGTTTACTTATGCACAAATCAATCTCATGAAACATCAACCAATTTTTCATATGTTCCATACTCACAAATGTTTATGTAAACTTTTGCTCAATGTGAGTACAACAATTGCCAAAGATTTAACCAACCTCTAATATTATTTGAGATTAAACCTCCTAAATTAAATGAAGTATATGTCACATTATTTTCTAATATTCTTTAAGATTAAACCTCCTAACTTAAATGGATTATATTACACGTTACATTATAAGTTTTTTAATGGAGTTCTAGCTGAAGGGGTGATCAGGAAAGTCTCTTCGAAGGATGTCCTAGAGAGAATGAGAAGGAAATTGGACAACTAGGCTTATAGACCTCTCAAACTTGCAAGCAGAATTGTGTTAGTAAAAGTGGTGCTTCAATCCATGCCCATCTACCTTTTCTCTACTTTGGCTGCTCTAAAATCGATTTTAAAGTAAATTAGGAGAATCCAAAGACAATTTCTATGGGGAGGCAACCAGGCCAAACATCGATGGGCATTGGTTAGCTGGAACACTGTCTATAAACCAAAGGATCAGGGTGGTCTAGGGCTGAGAGACCCAAAGAAAAACAATGAAGTCTGTCATGTCCCAAATTTGGCATTGGGTCACAATGGCCTAATCACATTGGCCCTATTCATTAGAGTTTGTCAAATTGATGCTAAAGGTCAAATAATTACCAAGGAGAAAAATTACTAGTTTCCTAGGTTTGGGGTGAAAGCTTTGGGATTTGGAACAATGGGGATAATAAATGATGTTTGAACATTGCAATGGCATAAATATTTAATAAAGGAGATAAATAAATATATACAAGTGAAAATCAAAGTGGCATTTCATCATGAAGACACATGGAGGAAGTGGGACCCACATATGGCTAGATTTCCCCATTACACTTGGCATCATTCTCTCACCAATTCGAATTCAAGGTGAATGGTAACATACTTGGGGGAGTCCAAAAGGTATTATTCATTGTATGACTCATCCAAGGTCAAAATATAGAGGAAGACTAACTCCCATGGAAGAGGAAGAGGCAATTTGGAGCTAGTGAGACACTTGGGCTAGATTCCCTATCTCTATGACAACAATGATGAAGATGCTATGACACCTATGACACAAATCAGACCCGAAGGCTGACATATGACATATATGACATGTTAGGGCTAAAAATAGACTCCAAGAGGGCGCTCAAGGGTGTTAGGGTAGCTAAGATGCTTCCACATGTGATTTGGTGGAAGTGGGAGACCAGGAATTGTTGTACAAGTGGTGTTCTTTGGAATCTCTTCCCAACTTGAGTTGGCATGAGTCTCTTGGAAGGAATTCGACCCATGGAGGACATTAGAAGTTTATAAATGTCAATAACAAAGAATGAAACCAGTTTTTGATCATTTGTAGAATTTGCAATTGCATTTGTGAAGAGGGAGAGCTAGTGGATGACTAGTTTCTTGCCTTAGCCAATTTCGAGGGTGAAAGATTCCCATCCAAGTTGGTAATTGGAAAGTCCATTCAGACCTTTCATTTGGAGCTTTAATGGAGTATTTATTTTCAGGTGTAAGCTACAGGGCAGCTCATGGTTTCTTCTATTGCAGCTCACTCCTTCAACCATTTCCGGTTTTGATGGCATATTCTTGATCCTTGAGGGAGGGCATTTTTGGTGAGCTATTGTACTCTTTCGGGGAGCTTCTAATGCCCCATTTATTTTTTAATATGAATTAAATACTCTTTTCTTCATCTCCAAAAAGTTTCAGGTCGAAATTCCAAGTAAAAATGTATAAATCTCATTTTTAATGGAAGAACAATGCCATTTCCCCACTACCTTGTTGTGAACCAATGTATTGATGATGATTTCGAATGAATGGATGATTCTCTGATGCATTTGTGATTAATGGACTTCCATGGATGTATTTTACAAGTTTCATGTACTATACGTGAGCATTTGAAGTATTTTTACTTAGTTTAATTGCACTGGGAGAAGAAATAGTGCCATTTCCCCAAGAGTCGAATTGGTGATTTTTGCAGTTGAATGGGAGATGGTTGGAACAGATATAATAATAAATTAATGGTGCACATGAGACCTTAATAACATCCTTAATACATTCCCTACCTCTGTTCAGAAATTTGAGTGGCTTTGGAGGCATTTGGGAAGCCATTTTCAGTACTTACCCCAGGGGGATTTGAACCCCAAATTACTAGTAAAATTGCATACTTGGTCCAGAATCTTAAGAGCATTTGCAGAGGTATTTTGGTGGCCATATATCATCCCTAAACATCATATTCAAGTCCTAATATCATTCATACACATTCCTTGAAGATTTGAAGGCATTTGGAGTCAATTTGAGACCTAGAGACCAATACTAGTCAAAGGGAAATCACTAGTAAAGTTACCTACATTGACCAGAATTGAAAGAGTATTTGCAGAAGTGTTTTAAAGGTACAAAGGAATCCCTGAAACACATATTTATGCTCTAATATCATTCATATACCTTCTCAGAAGTTTTGGGATCATTTGGGGCAAATTTGGGACCTAGAGATCGAAACTAGTCCAAGGTCGAACCAAGGAAAAAAGTGGAAAATTGCAATTTTAATAAAATTCCTAATAAGGGACATTACAGTGGTATCATAGCATGGTCCTTGCACCTATGGATTAGGTACATACATTCAAGAATAATAGGCAGCCATGTCTTACTATTATGATGAATCCTATGAGTACAATTCTTATGAGGAATATGCAGATGCTTATGAGCAATATGAAGCAGAATGTGAATGGTACGAGGAAGAGATGCCATCATGCAACACTTCTTACAATTTCAAGAGAAATGAAGATTATTCTTATGACTTTAAATCTGATGAATATGAGTGTGTCACACCAACCAAGGATAATTCTATGAGTGAGTTCCAAAGATGGAGAGCAAAATATAAAACCTTGCCCCAACAATATAAAAAATATCAAGAATATCTTGCTTTTAGCAAAAATACACAAAATGCCATGTCTTTTGAGTACTTTGCTGAACATGTTTTTGAAAATAGGCCCAAACATGAAGATGTGGAGTTAGTAAAGAAAGGTTTATGCCCTTCTTGTAAAGAACCTTGGAGTGAGTATCATACATGTGTGCATGAAATTATGTCCCACTTGAGGAGAGCTTTTGGGAATTCTTCACAAAGAGATTCCAAAGATATTGATCATAAGGAAAACAAGGGGCAAAATGCATCATCTTGCTTGAAGGATAAAAATGAAGAGACATCACAAGAGCATGAAGAAGATTCTATTGAAAATATGGAAGATCATTTCGAGACACCTTCTAGCTTATACATGAACCAAAGAGCATCTACTGATGGATGCTTAAATTATGAAGGAGTACCTACTGATGGGTGCTCACACCTCTATTTTGGTGACATAGAGATCACTTTTGAAAGTGTTGCTGCAAGCCCAAGTTCCATTAAGCATGATAATGAAGACCTTGTAGCAGTTGAAGAAGAACCAAGATCAACTTCTCCATCATTACTTGAGCTTCATGAAGTTGGTCCAAGCAAAATTGAAGAAGATGAGGAGGTTCATTTGCAAGAGCCTCATTTTCTTGAAGGGTCCTTAGAGATGAATCAAAATAAAATACAAGAGTCCCTCATCATTCTCCATGACACTCAAGCATTGGTGTCAAATTCTTGTTGGAGAGCTACTTCATTGGAGGAAACATCCTTCCTTGAAGACATGGAAAAGATTCAAAGAGCAATGTGCCACATCAAAGGTAATTTCATGTCTTTGCTTTTTGATGGAAACCATTTGTTTGAGCTTAATGAATTGTTACATGATGCATACTTGAAGAATAATGAGGATATTCATAAGCTCACAATTCAAAATGAGCAACTTCTTGAAAAGTTGCAAGATACTTGTTTTTCCTCCTATGTTTCAGATTGTCAAATGGTAGATTGTTTGGAGGATTCTCATGACATGGTGGATCATGAGAAATGTGGGAATTTGAATGTGCTTAATGTGTTTGAAGATGAACTTGAAGAGATCCAAACACTTGATGTGGTGGAAGAGGAACTTGAATTGTCTCTTGATGAAGGTTATGCAATTTTTAAAGAAGAGCTTCATTCCTCTACATTGGAACCAATCTATGACAAAGGTTTCCCACTTTTGAAAGAGCCTCATGATACTACCCACATGGATCCTTCCCATGATGAAACTTCTGTACTTTTTGATCATTTGAGTGATTTGGTTCATTCTCCTACATCCTACAATTCCATGTTTTGCAACATTAGTCTTAATAAAGTATGGGTGAAAGGGTTCTTTTTGATGGTGCCACATGAGGAGTATGGAACTCCTAGATTTACTTTTTATGGTGATATGGTTGGAGAACATTCTTTTTCACATTTGCAGCAGCATCCTTTGTTACTTTATGATGATGCACATCTACATGGATGCACCTATGATATGCATTTGAGTCACTTGAAGACTCATGGTTTTTCTTGCTCAACACTTGATTCATTTGATGTTGGAGGAACTTCATCCAACACTTGGGTGATTAGATTTATGATTGGAGAACATTTTTGTTGGAAGCCAAATACTTTGTTATATCTTTATGATGATCACATTCAGGGGTGTATGGGTGAGACTTCTTTGAGTCATTTGAAGTCTCCTTGTTTTTTCTGCTCATTATTTGGTTCATATTTTAGTAGAGATTCTTCATTCACTTCTTGGATGAAAGAATACATGGTTGAATATTTTGATACATATCACATCCTTTTGGATTAGCATTATAGGACATGGGATCCTCACCTATGTCATGGGAGCAGATTTGATTGGTCACTTGAAGCTTGTATGCACTTGGAAAATGGTGGTCTACTTGCTTGGAGGTATAAGCACTTTCATGACTCTTTGATGAAGCATATCCTTGATGTACATTTTCATTATATTGTTATGTACTTTGATGATATATATTTGGTACTCATGATATTTGGAATGATGCATACAAGAAAATGGGATCCAGGAATCCTCTTAACTAATGGTGTGGGTTGGAGAGCACTCTTAATTATTGGGGTGCAATACAAGAAACGGGACCATGGAATAATTTTTATCTCATTGGTTTCAAATTTTTGGGGAAACAAGCACTATGGGAGATGGATTTATCCACTTAATAAAGTGATTTTTATCAGAGTAGTGCAGTAGCAAGCATGGTGGTTCTTCTCTAAAATCTTCATGGAAACTCAAAGACTCAAGGTTGGGCAATTCAATGGCAACTTCAAAGAATTATACAGAAAGCAGGTTCTTCAACACCCGTGTTTAAAATTGCTTGAGGACAAGCAATATTGGGAAGGGAGGATTTGTCATGTCCAAAATTTGGCATTGGGTCACAATGGCCTAATCACATTGGCCCTATTCATTAGAGTTTGTCAAATTGATGCTAAAGGTCAAATAATTACCAAGGAGGAAAATTACTAGTTTCCTAGGTTTGGGGTGAAAGCTTTGGGATTTGGAATAATGGGGATAATAAATGATGTTTGAACATTGGAATGGCATAAATATTTATTAAAGGAGATAAATAAATATATACAAGTGAAAATCAAAGTGGCATTTCATCATGAAGACACATGGAGGAAGTGGGACCCACATATGGCTAGATTTCCCCACTACACTTGGCATCATTCTCTCACCAATTCGAATTCAAGGTGAATGGTAACATACTTGGGGGAGTCCAAAAGGTATTATTCATTGTATGACTCATCCAAGGTTGAAATATAGAGGAAGAGTAACTCCCATGGAAGAGGAAGAGGCAATTTGGAGCTAGTGAGACACTTGGGCTAGATTCCCTAGCTCTATGACAACAATTATGAAGATGCTATGACACCTATGACACAAATCAGACCTGAAGGCTGACATATGACATATATGACATGTCAGGGCTAAAAATAGACTCCAAGAGGGCGCTCAAGGGTGTTAGGGAAGCTAAGATGCTTCCACATGTGATTTGGTGGAAGTGGGAGACCAGGAATTGTTGTACAAGTGGTGTTCTTTGGAATCTCTTCCCAACTTGAGTTGGCATGAGTATCTTGGAAGGAATTCGACCCATGGAGGACATTAGAAGTTTATAAATGTCAATAAAAAAGAATGAAACCAGTTTTTGATCATTTGTAGAATTTGCAATTGCATTTGTGAAGAGGGAGAGCTAGTGGATGACTAGTTTCTTGCCTTAGCCAATTTCGAGGGTGAAAGATTCCCATCCAAGTTGGTAATTGGAAAGTCCATTCAGACCTTTCATTTGGAGCTTTAATGGAGTCTTTATTTGTAGGTGTAAGCTACAGGGCAGCTCATGGTTTCTTCTATTGCAGCTCACTCCTTCAACCATTTCCGGTTTTGATGGCATATTCTTGATCCTTGAGGGAGGGCATTTTTGGTGAGATATTGTACTCTTTAGGGGAGCTTATAATGCCCCATTTATTTTTTAATATGAAGTAAATACTCTGTTCTTCATCTCCAAAAAATTTCAGGTCGAAATTCCAAGTAGAAATGTATAAATCTCATTTTTAATGGAAAAACAATGTCATTTCCCTACTACCTTGTTGTGAACCAATGTATTGATGATGATTTCGAATGAATGGATGATTCTCTGATGCATTTATGATTAATGGACTACCATGGGTGTATTTTACAAGTTTTATGTACTGTACTTGAGCATTTGAAGTATTTTTACTTAGTTTAATTGCACTGGGAGAAGAAATAGTACCATTTCCCCAAGAGTCGAATTGGTGACTTTTGCAGTTGAATGGGAGAGGGTTGGAACAAATATAATAATCAATTAATGGTGCACATGAGACCTTAATAACATCCTTCATACATTCCCTACCTCTGTTCAGAAATTTGAGTGGCTTTGGAGGCATTTGGGAAGCCATTTTCAGTCCTTACCCTAGGGGGATATGAACCCCAAATTACTAATAAAATTGCATACTTGGTCCAGAATCTTAAGAGAGTTTGCGGAGGTATTTTGGTGGCCATATATCATCCCTAAACATCATATTCAAGTCCTAATATCATTCATACACCTTCCTTGAAGATTTGAAGGCATTTGGAGTCAATTTGAGACCTAGAGACCAATACTAGTCAAAGGGAAATCACTAGTAAAGTTACCTACATTGACCAGAATTGAAAGAGTATTTGCAGAAGTGTTTTAAAGGTACAAAGGAATCCCTGAAACACATATTTATGCTCTAATATCATTCATATACCTTCTCAGAATATTTGGTATCATTTGGGGCAAATTTTGGACCTAGAGATCGAAACTAGTCCAAGGTCGAACCAAGGAAAAAAGTGGAAAATTGCAATTTTAATAAAATTCCTAATAAGGGACATTACAAAGCCCTAGGTGCAAAGATCTAGTGGCATTTGGTGTCGCACAAATAGGAACCATGGGAAAAACTTTGGCATAACAAGTATGCTCAGGGGAAACCAAAACAAGACCTTATAAGATTTAATGAAAATATGCAAGGATCCCATATATTGAATTTTGCTCATGAGAATAGAAGGATAGTCCAAGAGGATAGCTTCAGGGAAATAAGGGAAGGACAAGATGCCAATATCTGGAGTGACTCTTGGCAACAGATGCCAAAGATCATCGCCTAACATGAACTACACACTAGTTGGTCCAGAGCCAAAGATCTGGGATTGCTAAAAGCTTGACAATTTTGGAGAGAAGAACAAGTAAATGAGGAATTTCATGAATGGAAACCATAGAATTGGTGGAACCAAAGATACCCAACGGAGGAGATACCCAATATTATGGAGGCCTTGCAGGACCAGTGCATTCGAATCTAGAACCACTCGGATAAACTGAGATGGGGGTTCCAATCAAAGGGTATTTATAACACCAAAGAGGCATATGATCTTATCTTCAACCAAGAAGACATGCAACATAGAGAGAACTAGACGACGACCTTGAACTATAATCCATGGCCTAAAATTGCTACCTTTATCTGACTGGTCTCGTATAGACGAATTCTAACAGGAGAGAACCTAATGAGAAGAGGCATGCATGGCCCTTTTTGGTGCATTATCTGTGAAGGTAAGGAGGAATCAATGAGTCATCTTTTGGACTCTTCCCCTATGGATTCATCCCTATGGGAATGTGGTGCAACAATATTTAGGAGGATGAACCGGGTAAGAGGACAACCTCAACAAACAATTAAAGGTTGAGATAAGAAGGCTTTCAAAAATCCGGTTATTCTTAAAATATGTATCATGTTTCCTGGAACCTTGATGTGGGCAATCTGGAAGGAAAGAAACAGGCGAATCTTTGAAGGAAAGAAAAATCTGCCTCAGACAGCTTGGAACCAAATCAGTAAGCATATCTAGGAGACTATCAAAATTTACCAATCGAATGAGAGAGATTGGTAAATGGATGATAATGAGAAGCGAATTTTTGAAGGATGGGGAGTGGATTGTTCTCCACAAGGTTGGAGGAACTTCAAGGCACAAAAAGTGGATTTTGGCAGTCCACGTCTATGGTAACTCCCTCCAAGCGGACATTTCAAGTTAAACTTTGATGGAGCATCCAAAGGGAACCCAGGATCGGCTGGTTTTGGTGGAGTTATTAGAAACAACAAGGGTGGTATTCTCCAGCAATATCATGGGAATATTGGACATGACACCAACAATGCGGCAGAGTTGAAAGGCTTACTTCATGGCATCTGATTCTCAATCTGCAATAGTTGGGAACCTATGATCATAGAAGGTGACTCCAACATCATCATCCAGATGGCCAAAAAGTTACAAGGAGGGAAAAGGGTATCCAAAGTCGTGGAAAGTTGGCGCATGATGTATTGGATTGAAACACTAGCGGATCTCATCCGAGGATGCCACGCTTGGTAATTCTCCCACATCACGTGATGGCAACAAGGTCGTGGATCTGCCGAAAAAAATTGGGGATGGAAGTGAAGTGAGGATTGTGGAAGGAAAACTACCAGATGAAGGAGATAATGAGTGGCAGATCAAGTGCATCCACTTGGTGTCCCATGACATCAGGATGTACTAGGATTTGATGGGGCACACGGGTCAAGAGTTGAATTACATGTCTGGGGCACACATGTCAAGCCAACCCAACACCTGGAGTCATAACCACCAACACTTATTTCTCGATGTGGGTACCTCCATGTTTAATCAGGACATGAATGCCCATGAACTCCCATCGAATATCAATAATGGGAAATCCTGCAACCATATCCATCAAATGGAGGGAAAGGTGGAACGAACCGAGGAGAGCAACTGAGAGATTTACTGGAGTACCGTGATACTCAATAGAAAGTACAGAGGAATTGGTATCATAACCCAAATTGGGATGAGCAACCCGACTATTTAATCGAGGCACACACCCCTTCTCCGCATTTTGTTTTCTCATTCTCTGAGGATTTTTTCTGTGATTAAGTAGAAGCTGGTGTTGTGTCAATTGCAGTAGTGGGTAACTATTCTGATGGACCCTAAAAGGAAAGAGCACAAGGGAAAAAAGGCTGGTGATGGGGGAAGGAGGAATACTTCCCGGGAGCTAAGGAAAGCTGGGCAGGCTTCCCATTTCTCCATGAAACACATTCCCCCACTAATTCATGACAAAATTAAGAGGGTCGAACATGACCTGTGAAATCAGGTGCAAGCCATGAACATGGAAACAATCAAGGAGGAGGTGGAAGAATGGATTAGTGACCCTGGGACCACGGCGGGGAGACTCTCCGCCTACGATCATATGGTAACCCTCTACTGGGTAACAAAGGTACTACTTTCCCACGTTCTGATGGACAAGGAGAATAAAGCCATGAATGGGGTGGAACCTGTGAAATCCTGGAAGGAGCACCTACTCGACAATCACATGATGCACAAGAAAATAGACCATATTGCTCTAAAGCCCGGTTTGATGCCGGAGAATACTGGTACCGAGGCTCATTCTCAGGGTACATGCCCCATTCATAGTCCCCCAATCCAGACTGCAACTGTGGAAGATAACAAGATTGGCGGCCTCCGATCGGGGACAATGATCCACCAGAATGTCACCCAGGTTCAGAAGTGATGGGTCTCGGTTTTATTTACTTGGGTTAGGGTTATCTCTTTGATGTGTCTTATTTTGTCTAGGTAGTTTGTGAGTTTCTAGCAGTCTTACTTTACAGTTCAATGGGTTTTGTTGCGGCTTTAGTTTTAATTTCCACAATCATGTTGTATCTTTTTGTGGGTATTATCAGACAGATTTTGAATGTGATAATTGTAATGGGGTTAATAGGGAAGACAATTTTTGTAGAAGGGATAATCAAAGGAAAAAACACATGCAGTTGAGGAATCTGTGTAGACAGTTATGTAGAAAATTTGGGCATGATAGGCCCAGTAAGTCCCGAACTATATGTACTAAAGGATCCACTTTAGTATATTTTTCTTTCCTAAAAAAACAAAACATAAAATTATTTCATTATCAAATGTGATATGCTCCTAATTCACCAGAAAAATATGGAGAATCCAAATTTTACATATACAATAGATTTTGTATCATAAAATTAAAATTAATAAATTGCTAGCAACAGTAATAAATATTTATTGTTAGCACTCTGTGTAAAATAATTAAAAAAACACAATTGTCAAAAAAAAAAACTTCGCGGTGACTATAAATTTTATGGGCACAAATTTATTTTATGTTTATGGATGGCTCAGTTGTTTAATAGATATCTATGTAGCGAAGCAAATAGAAAAAAATATTCTATAAATTGAACATTTTGCAAGGCACGGTTCTGCTTTTCTCTGCGTCTATGGTTTTCTTGCTTCATACAGCCTACAGGCACAAGTCATGCATCTCTGATATGTGATTCTCCTTCCCATTCTCACTCTCGCCGTTGTTGTTGTCGACGCTCTTTGTGGCTAAATAACTTCCGTGCAATATATGGCACGTTCTACTTTTTGTTAGTGGGGTCTCTGGTGTGGCTGAATAACTTCTGTGCAATGTATGGCAGGTTCTAATTTTAGTTAGTGGGGTCTCTAGTTTGACAATAGTAATGATTGTTGCAGCAAGTTCATTGTAATTTTTCAGATCTCAACATTTTGAAGATAAACAATAGATTTGTCACAATAATCATTGCTCCGCCACAAGCTAGTTGGCTAATTAATTTTGGCGGTGACAGTGGGCTTATCGCCAATCAATAATCAATGACAAACCACAAATGGAAAACGGCTTGAGAGTGACCTCTGCTGCTGGCGAGTAGGGATGGAATTTGACAGACAAATTGTCTGTCATGGAGCAATGTCAAATACAGTCAGAAATTAAAGTAAACCAAACCATCACACTTCTTCCTTGAAATGCTTAAAACATTCTATAAAATTATGGAAATCTTCAATTTTGACAGATGAATTGGATTTGAAATTCCAACCTATGCCGACGGACCTTTGGTTCCTATATGGACCTTCGATCATTGGAGGTTGTTGAAAGTATCAATTAACTAAGAGGGGGGGGTGAATCAGTTAATTAATAAGCTTAAACAATAATTAAAAATCCTTTGTTTGATATCGTATAGCAGCCAGGGTGTTATCAGAACCTTTACATTCATTCTTTTAACAGCAGAAAGTTCATTGCAGTAGATTTAATATATAGGCATAGTATAATCATTCAATCACACAAATATACACATAGACACAGATTTTTCATGAGGAAACCCATAAAGGGAAAAACCTCTTCTTCTTAGGATGTTAGGAAAGCTTCAACTTCTGTACATCATTTTTATCTTTGAGCTTCTACTCAAATGAGGCTACAACCTTCGAATTACAAGCACCCACTTGTAAAAGAGCACCAACTCTTCTTCTTCAGCACCCACTAAAATATGAGGACAACAATCCTCCCTAGCACCTCCCTTACACCCTAGCAAGAATTTTTTAGTCGATTATGTCACACTGGTTCAGATAAATCAATACATACTCTTTTAATTTTTATTTTTTGGTCTATGTTGCTATAGTTTGGGTTTCTGGGCATTCTATTTTTCATTAAATCGAGCCACACATTTTTCTTCTGAATTGTTAAGAATTTTCCAGTCAATTATATCACACTGATTCAAATATATCAGTACATACCCTTTTCATTTTTTCTGTTCTGTGCTGCTACAGCTTGAGTTTCTGGGCATTTTGTTCTTCATTAGATCGAGCCATACATTTTTGTTCTGAAATGTTTTCTTTGAATCATAGCTTCATCAGCAACCACTCCTCTTCATCCTCTCAAATCTCACATTAGTTTTGTTCTCATCAATTGTTTTTTATAGATGCTGAAGTTATATGCCTCGGTCTCTTTAACTTCAAGATATACCAATTCTAAAAACTGAAATTGTCTCTTTAACTTCCAGAATTTACACGCTGTAACTAACATTTTAACTATCTCTTTAAATTCCAGAGTTTACACGCTGTAATTGACTAATTAAAAATATGTTTGTGAGTCGCAGCTTCCTTGACTCATGGTTGTTTGAGTCAAAGCTATTTCAACCAATTGCTAATTTGTAAAAAATCGGCCGCAACAGCAAATTTGAGAATTACATGTTTAGAGAACCACTTGTATAGCCCAAACCATAGCTTTGTTTGGCGATTTCCTTAAAAGTCAAGTAAATGAGGCCGTTGCGCACAAAACCCATGTCCCAGATTTTCGAGATTCGTCTCCAGCTGTCCGCAAATCGAGATGCGAATCACTGTGTTCTTATTTGAGTCACGACTGTCTGAGTCTCAGCCGTCTAAGCCATGGCCGTTTGAGTTGTAGTCGTCTAAGTCACAGCTTGTCTAAGTCACAACTGTATGAGTTATAGCTTGTCTGAGTTGCTGAGTCATAACTCATCTGAGTCACAGCTGTCTAACTTATAGCTTGTCTGAGTTGCTGAGTCACAGCTTGTCTAAGTCACAGCTATCTGAGTTATAGCTTGTCTGAGTTGCTGAGTCACAGCTTGTCTGAGTCACAGCTGTCTGAGTTATAGCTTGTCTGAGTTGCTGAGTCACAGCTTGTCTGGGTCACAACTTGTCTAACAACATTCTTTTCTTGTATTTAAAAACTCAGTCGCTGCTTTCCAACCATCAATGACAACTGAATCAAAGCACCAACAACCTCCCTCTTTGGCATTGATGGAAACCTAAAAATTATGATGTTGCACTGACTGCTTGTTATCTGCAACTACCTGAACTTCTCCCCCTTTGACATCAATGCCAAAGAAATCATGACAATACATCTTCCCCTATCAATATTAACTCAGAAATCAGCAAATAAAACATTCTGGAACCATCTCAGAATTACATCAGATATGCAATAAGCACAAACTCCCCCTGCCAAAGTGAACAAGTTAGTTGGAACAAGATATGACACCCAACTTCTGGCGTAGATATTCAAACTGGATTTTGGATAAGGGTTTAGTAAAGATATTAGCAATCTGTTCTTTAGAAGGAATGAAATGTAATTAGACAACTTTGTTTGTAACCTGCTCCCTTAAAAAATGATATTTGGTTGGAATGTGTTTGGTCTTGGAATGAAGAACAGGGTTCTTTGACACACTAATGGCACTTGTGTTATGGGTGTGTGCAAGAAGATGAGGGTCACTTTAGATGCAATGCTACTTTTTTTAAATCTCGTTCCTGATACCTAAAACATAACGCGTTTCTGATATTTACCACCTGCCATGGTAAGACCCGAGCCTAACATGTCATTGGACATGTAGGCTAGGTAACAATAACGCGTACGCGTTATGTAGTTAAAAAACGCGTACGCGTTATGTATTTACAAATCGCGTACGCGATATGTAAAACTAAAAATCAATTTAAAAACACAGTCGGCCGATTGCCGACCACCCGCGACACTCACGCATCAGAAACGCGAATAGAGGCGAAATTGACCCTGGACGAGGACGCTTTGTGGCCCACTCAACTATCCGTGTTGCTCGATTTCGCTGGAGGGGAGACAAATTCACCGGTGCATTCTCATCTAGTCAGGTAATTTATTCACCCAAATCATTTTTTTGTGATTTTTTAATCCAAATTACAATTTTTTTATTGTTTAACCTAGTTTTGTAATATTGATCAAATTGGGAATAACCCAATTTGTAATTAAATTCACACCTCAAAATGAAACCCTTTTCAAAAAACTCAAAACTTCATAATCAAACCAAAAATTGAAAAAATTAAAACTCCCCCCTTTCTACAATGTATTCATCTAAGTCACCCGACACGAGGACACGGGACACGAGTGTCCCCACCAGGCTTCAAATTTGAAGCCTTCAGGCCACTTCAAATTTTACCCACACGTCATAGAAGGCCACTTCAAATTTTACCATGCAAAAAAAATTTAATTTCATGGTAAGCCCTTCAATAATTAAATTAACCACTACTGTTTAAAATTGCAACAGAAGGGTAGCTTCAAATTTCACCCATCAACAATTTTTAGTGGCAAATTGGGAATGCGGCTACTAGCTAGGTGACTTGGGAGTGGGACTCGCTTACTCTCCAATATCCACGTGTTCGATCATCCATGGATCATGGACCATTGGGCCTCTAATAATATCATTGAGCAACTTACGTGGACGGGCTTACACTGAGTAGCCCATGGCTTGAACGCTTCGAAGTTCTCGTGTTTGTAGCGAGCGCTTACGTGTTTAACACATTTAATGGCATCAACAAAATTATTAAACCTGGAAGGTGGCTCATACGTGTTGTTGCTAGCGGGCTTACCAAGTTACAAGTTATCACATACCAATTCGTGAATGCTGACTCCGTGAGTTAATTGAGTATTCAATGTATAATATATTATGTTAATATGCCCCCGCGAATTTGGCATTTCAGACAAAATCCACAATCCATAAACTTCTTGTAATGTTGCAGGTTGTTGCTCCTGCCCGTGGCCCCTACCTATAGACCTGTGTTTTCTTTGTTGTATCAAGTTAATCCTACCATCTACGGCTCCCAGCCTCACACCCTGTGTTTTCTTTGTTGTATCAAGTCAATCCTGCAGCTCCCAAGTTCCACCTTTTGTTTTCTTTGTTGTATCAAGTCAATGCTGGAATTCCATGCTTCCATGGCTCCGACCATATTGCATGAATAGAAACAAGCTTTTTCTTATACCCCTATTCCACTGTGGATGAGCTACTTCCAAGTTCCACCTACCCTATCTCCTCCAGTCCTCCAGGATAGTTTGCGGAGCGAAGCTGGCAATGCCAGCCTGCCATAAACATATTTAAAGAAATTCGTTTTCTTTGAGGAGCTCAACTTCAAGGCTGACTAGATTTTTGACATCCTATGAATTTACAGGTCTGCTATATCCACTGAAAAATAAAGCCTCTCAACTTTACTACGTTAGTAAACATTGAAATTTTGATGTACTATTACATTTTCAAATGAAAAGAATAACTTATTATTAATAAAAAAATCAAATCATATTAATATATTAATGAATTTGAATTTAGCTTCCCAATTATATTAAAATAAATTATACATTTTAAATGATCCACAACCAAATATTATACTGAGAAGGAAATGGAAAAAAAGGAATTTCCTCAACACAACATGCTATTTCCTTATGATGATGCTTTTACGTTTATGATTACCAACCTTGGAATCAGGTTTGGTTATCCGAAGGTGTAATATCTTCTAAGCTAAGTCAATAGGTAGGAATGTTGGTATTGATATAATTATGACAAAGTTTTATAAAGGATTAGGAACAATTCCGTTGGCTTGTAGATGACATATTTATGGATAAAAAGCTTGTTGTTATGAGATAATGACATCATGCCTCAAAAACATGTCCCATACAATCTAATGTTAATGGGCGCTCTACATAGAAATTGGAATGTCAACATTTGTGAGTACAATAAATATGTGGATGATTTTGGCCTACTACAACTTTAATATATTGAGTGGATTGATAACCTTCACAATTATATAAGAGATTGTAGCTATGACTAGGAGGAGAGTTAACAATGCAACAAAATCAAGTAATCGAATTTTGTGCATAAAATGAACATAAGACTCCCACCAAATTTCACTGAATCTACGTCTTAACAAAAGAACTCATCGTTTCACGGGATTCCACCCCATCAATCCTTTTAACAGTAATGGCCATAACAGTTGCTACAACCCTAGCGCGAGAAAAATCAATCGAGCTACGCATGACAATACTTGAAACCAGACTTTTTGAACTCCCTATTACGTCATAGGAATCAATACTACTTTCTCCACAACATGTGGCACCCTCAATATCTTCCATCACCGCAATTTACATTTGATAAAAAACTTGTTCCCAAATAGTAATTACCCCATTCTTTGCTCTAAAAAGGCCTCGGTTAACCTAGAATCCAATCCATACAACATGAACACATCCATATATACACATAGAATAAATATTAATAAATTTCTCATAGCCCTTCAATAGTGTTCAATATCTCATAGCCCTTCATAGTGAAATGGGACCCCACCCTTCAAATTTGATCCCTGGTCCCCACTAGACACGGTGACCCCCGGAATTATGACACGTAGGACACGGTGACCCCCGGAATTAATATATTTTTAAAATATATTAAAATTTAAAAATATAGACATATAGATCATCCAATAAAATTTAACATTTACAATTACAAATATTCAATAGAAATTACATTTACAATTACAAATATGAAATATTCAATAGAAATTAGATCATTCACAAATCACAACACATTTGTCATTCACAATCACAAAACACAATGAGACATTGAGACACATAGATGCAAACTCATCACTGCCTTGATCCTCCTCCTCCATGCCTGAATCAACAAACTCATCACTGCCTTGATCCTCCTCCTCCTCCTCTCTACCAATCTGACTAACTTACTTTTTAATTGTCAAATGTTTAATTTTAAGTTTTAAATGTATGTAAGTAAATGCCATTAAATTGCTTATGTGAGTTTGATTTAATACATGTTCAATTTTGAAGAGACGTCATTATATACCATGTATATGTTTCTAATGATTTTCGTATTAATGTCTTTATTGCAGTTGCGGCTATGGATGCCAATGCCGAAATATTGATTGAGCTTGCCCAATTGAGGGGCATAAGTGAAGCTTTTAGTGGTGGCGACAGGATTCGCCGTTCACTTGCATCAACCTTGGATGCAATTGTGGACACAATTTCACAATCTACGAATGTCCTGTATGATATTGCATCTTACAGAGAAAGAAAAAGACAACAATATGCTGATGGACTAGATTACAATGCAGTAAAAAAGCTAAAAATATCCAAAGAGGTTATATTTGCATTGTTTAGGGACCCTCGGACGGGGGAAATCCCTAATGCAAGCAAGCCGCATATCTCCATTGAGTGGTGCACGTTTCAACCATTTGTTGATAACTGGATGGACAGATGGTACATGGTTTTTGATATGCCACCACACAACAACAGGGAAATTCCCTTATATTTCCTTCGAAAGATGTATGCAGAGTTCGTGTTGCATAAACACGTTAACTATTTTGACATCTTACAGTTCCAGGGGATCGGTGGGGGGATGCCCCAAAACCGACCCAATGCCAGGCTTCGAGACCAGGATCGCCCTATCCCTGCACCTCGCAGGCAGTTGCCTGGGCCAGATGTCCCACCAGCACATCGCATTATTCCGCAGACACGGGATGCATTTTTGAGTTTGGCACGGACGGTTGTTCGCCATGGCAGGATGGTTCAACATATGGGTGAGGAAGGGACATCTGTCCCTGGTGTGGTACATACACCAGCTCGTCACCATGCAGGACCATCAGCTAGTGCAGGACCATCAGGACCATCCACTACTGCAGGACCATCAGGACCATCCACTAGTGGAGGACCATCAGCTATTCCCCATCCTAGTACTGATCCTCACGAGTGCACGTCATGTGGTCGTCCCTGCTATGGTATTGCATCAGATGTTGCCTTCAGTGGCTTTTTGAGAGAGGTATCTTGATGGTTAATTGTAATAAATTCTTCATTTATTTTCGTCTTTGTACACATATATATAGTTTGAGCTAATATATTAATTTTGTGAACTTGCAGTTGATGATGATTACCGGCAGTGACGCCCCAGATCCGGATGTTCCAGACTCGGCAGGCCCATCTTATATACCACCTATTGCCGTATCTCACACCGAGGTAAACATTTTAAAATTTCAGTTTTTTAATACTTGTTAATTTGTTAATTTCCACATACTTTACATTTTAGTTCATTAATGCTATATACGGTCTAATATTTACAATTATTAAACTTGCAGATGGCAGATCCTTCACAGGGGCAAGGTAATGTGGAGGTAGTGCCCATGGTCATACCGTCCCCTGAAACGTCTGGGCTCCAGGTAAACAATTAAAAATGACATTTTTTAAATACATGTTTGTTTGTTGAATCATGCATGTCTAACTACATGAACACTTGCTGACTGTAGGCACCATCCGACACATCTGGCCCATTGCCTGGATTTGCATCTCCCTCCAGGCCATTCGTGAACAAGGGTCGTGTGTATGTGAGGCGTTCTACTCCGAGAAAGACTCCAGCTGCCCACGACCATGGGCTTACTCACACCACGGTAATGTATATCCTTCGATGATATTTGTTGTTTAACTTGAAATCCAGTGCATAAATCGTTTTTGTTAATGTTTGAATTGCATGTTTACTGCAACAGGAACCCGAGTTGTCTGCTGAGAACCTTGCATCGATGGTTGATGCAGCAGTTAGTGCCGCATCTGCAGTGGCGACTGATCACACACAGGTATGTAACTATTTCAACATTATCTTTACATAGTTTATTATTGTTGGACCTATTGTTTATTCATGCATTTCTAACTATTTCAACATTTTTTCATTGTAGCCACCACCAGCAGGAGCAGTGCCTGGCCCCCCTGGTTCAACCATCCTGGATGTTCAACCGACGGCTCCATCTGCTACACAAGCAACACAATCTCCTTTGTCAGTTGAGGTGAGATGTCCTTCAGTGACCAAGTGTTTCATGCACTTTCCATGCACCAGTTGATAATTGTTGAGATAATGTATTAGTGTACATAGTTAGTTGAATTTAACAATTGATATTTAATTTGCAGGATCCAGGGATGCACATTGATCCTAGGGATGTGCCTAGAGGATCAACGTCGGGAAAGAACAAGAGAAAGCTTGAGTTTTGATAGTTTTGGATAGTTTTGGACACATGTGCTTTTGGATACTTTTGTATATATATGTACTTTTCGATACATTCAGTTTTGGAGACATGTACATTGACTTTATTGTGCATGTACTTTTGGAGACATGTACATTGACTTCATTGGATACATGTACTTTTCGATACTTTTGGATATACATGTACTTTTGGAGACATGCACTTTTGGAGACATGCACTTTTGGAGACTTTTGGATATACATGTACTTTTGGAGACATGCACTTTTGGATATATATGTACTTTTGGATACATGTACTTGTGTCATTCTAATGTGCTGATTTGTGTGGATTATCTATTACTCATGAATGCACTATGTCAAAAGAACAAACTATTATATTCAAAGGTTTCAACGAATTCACTACATGCATGCACTAATTGGTATCTAATTAAAATTTGTGATTTTGGATGATCATTACAAGTTATGTCAAAGTTCTTGCTCGTGTAATTTAATCAAACTAAATGCAATACAATGTTTTCAAGGTTTCAACGAACTCACTCATGCACACCCATTGCCATCAACTACCAATGAAAGTCTAACATTATGAGGTTCTTCTTAAAAAATGGGTAATATTTCCTTGATGATCGTAAATTGAGAACCATTTGTAGCCACTCATATAATACCATCTTCACTTATCTTTGTACATGATAATCCATATAATGTGCTATGTTTTTTAACCTAAACAATCATCAAAAACCTAGAATTATAGGGATATGACAAAGAACCTTATGGGGCACCTTATATATTAACCTTGTGTATACATTAGGATCTTTGTCATACCATTGTTTGAAATGTCATTCAATACCTTCAATTTTATCAACATCAAATTAGTAGACAAAGTGACCCATCTTTGATCTCTTGTATAGGCCTTTGTGTGCCTTATCAATAAGATGTACATCATGAATATTATCATAGGTCTCATACATAGGTGCATCCTCATCCATGCAAACAAAGGTGTCATGGATCAACCTATTATCCCTTTATTCTCAATAATATTAGTATCATTATCTTCCATAGGATCAAATTCAACTCCATCACCCCCATTATTACTACTCTAAATTACAGCCTTAGGAGTTTTGATCATGTGTTTTTGTCTCTTTAGGAGTTTTGAAATATTATACTCTTTCAAAAATAATATGGAAGTTCAAATATTTAAAAGTGGCTTAAATTATAAAATGGGCGGAAATTCACCAAGTGTCCCTTAACGGCATTTTCATGCGACTTGCAACTCGACATAACTCGGAAACTGGACGTCGGACCGACGAACCGTCGACTCCGTTGGTCTCCTGGCGTGCGATTACCTCTAGGGGGCCCTCTCCCTCGTCTCCCCATGGCCCAGTGGCTTCATTGTGCATTCATTTCGTAAACTAGGGTTTTGCTCAGTGTAATTGCATGCAATCTCGCATTGGTAGGTCAACTCTGCAAAAACCTCCCCCGAGCCAGTGTTGGCAGTGTTCCCACGTCGGCATTGCCCACACACACTTGCGGGAGCCAACGGCACGCAATCTTCTTGCTCCATTTGCTTTTTGGCTCCCGGACGGAAATTCACCAAGTGTCCCTGAACGGCATTTTCATGCGACTTGCAACTCGACATAACTCGGAAACCGGACGTCAGACCGACGAACCGTCGACTCCGTTGGTCTCCTGGCGTGCGATTACCTCTAGGGGGCCCTCTCCCTCGTCTCCCCATGGCCCAGTGGCTTCATTGTGCATTCATTTCGTAAACTAGGGTTTTGCTCAGTTTAATTGCATGCAATCTCGCATTGGTGGGTCAACTCTGCAAAAACCTCCCCCGAGCCAGTGTTGGCAGTGTTCCCACGTCGGCATTTCCCACACACACTTGCGGGAGCCAACGGCACGTAATCTTCTTGCTCCGTTTGCTTTTTGGCTCCCGGACGGAAATTCACCAAGTGTCCCTGAACGGCATTTTCATGCGACTTGCAACTCGACATAACTCGGAAACCGGACGTCGGACCGACGAACTGTCGACTCCGTTGGTCTCCTGGCGTGCGATTACCTCTAGGGGGCCCTCTCCCTCGTCTCCCCATTGCCCAGTGGCTTCATTGTGCATTCATTTCGTAAACTAGGGTTTTGCTCAGTGTAATTGCATGCAATCTCGCATTGGTAGGTCAACTCTGCAAAAACCTCCCCCGAGCCAGTGTTGGCAGTGTTCCCACGTCGGCATTGCCCACACACACTTGCGGGAGCCAACGGCACGCAATCTTCCTGCTCCGTTTGCTTTTTGGCTCCCGGACGGAAATTCACCAAGTGTCCCTGAACGCCATTTTCATGCGACTTGCAACTCGACATAACTCGGAAACCGGACGTCGGACCGACGAACCGTCGACTCCGTTGGTCTCCTGGCATGCGATTACCTCTAGGGGGCCCTCTCCCTCGTCTCCCCATGGCCCAGTGGCTTCATTGTGCATTCATTTCGTAAACTAGGGTTTTGCTCAGTGTAATTGCATGCAATCTCGCATTGGTAGGTCAACTCTGCAAAAACCTCCCCCGAGCCAGTGTTGGCAGTGTTCCCACGTCGGCATTTCCCACACACACTTGCGGGAGCCAACGGCACGCAATCTTCCTGCTCCGTTTGCTTTTTGGCTCCCGGACGGAAATTCACCAAGTGTCCCTGAACGACATTTTCATGCGACTTGCAACTCGACATAACTCGGAAACCGGACGTCGGACCGACGAACCGTCGACTCCGTTGGTCTCCTGGCATGCGATTACCTCTAGGGGGCCCTCTCCCTCGTCTCCCCATGGCCCAGTGGCTTCATTGTGCATTCATTTCGTAAACTAGGGTTTTGCTCAGTGTAATTGCATGCAATCTCGCATTGGTGGGTTAAACTTGCTCACCTTGCAAACATCATCCATCAAACAGAAATTTGATGGAGTTGAAATCAATGGATTGCTTGTCACAATAGGCATTCATAAGTTTGCGTAATTGAATACTCCTCTTAATCCCTAAAAAATACTTCATTCCCATCCTGCAGATCCCAAACAATGTCAAAGGTAAGAAGGATTTCCATATAATCCAAATATATGTTTTTTTTCAAATATATTTTACATGGAAACATAGCAAAATGGAATCTAATATTTCGTTTGCACACGGAAGAAAAGATTGGCAAGGCCAACATTGGCTTCCTTTTGGATTAATATCTCCATTTATAATTCCATAGATTTATAGAGTTGTCTTAATCCTAACTGTATACATTGCATGAGAATAAACACCATCAATCTCATTTTTGAGACTTGGTTGTCATGTTAATGCAAATGTAAATGTAAAGGTTGCCTTTACAGGACTTTTGAAACTGAGTGTGGGAAAGGGGATCATGATCGAGATGTTGTGTAGGTAAACATTATATTCTGCAGGTAAAAATGGAAGTTTACGAGAAATTCTCTCATTAGTTACACAAAATCTATTGTTGAATGGTGTTCTTCAATAATTGTAGATGGAACAAGAAGACGAGATATTTTTGGGAGGTGGTTGATGTAGATCAATCACATAGAATAATGCATGGAATTTGTGGATTTCATTTAGTTTGAAACTCAAACAATGTTATAGTAGAAATATGAACAAGAAAATTCTATCACTCGCCATTATTCTAGGTATAAATATTGAATTATCCTAGTTGGATGAGGACTAATCAACCATTTCACCACATTATGATCATGTCTCAAATCTTGTACAACCAAGTTTTGTGAATATGAGATTAAATCTTATCAACTAGCATGAATACATTACATTTTGTCTATTTAGTGGACTCACACGTTGGAACTGATGTTTTTTAAAATGAACATATATGCAATGGTTTCCCTGAAAGATAATTAATGGGGCCAAGGTATGATACTTCAAGCCTCATTGTGAACATGAAAAGTTAATGGAGATCATTAGTAATAGACATGATCCAAATGGTCTACTTAGATGACCATAGGTAAGTAGATAAGTAAGATTGCCTAACATGGTCACTCTTGTGTTATATTCCAAGGTATATGGGTTGTTTGTTAATTTTGTTAATTTTTCAATTCATTTATCCAAAGAATCATAAGCACATGAAATCCCATCAATAAGAACAATGGTCTTTTTCAACACCACCAAAGAAAAAATCAGAAAAATAAAATGACCTACTTCAAAAATTATTTTATGGCTTATTGTGCATGGTCCATCAAACAAAAGGTAAACAAACACAATTATATGGCCTACAATGTAGGTCTTTTGATGCTCTATTTCACAAGGTTTTAACAAACACACTTGTTGTGATCATCATTAAAGTCTACAATTTCTTTCAATGAATGTGCCAAATTGACCTAACAACATAGGAAATTGAAAACCACATCCATTGAAAGGAATAATTCAGTTTTTTTTGTCATGAATTAATTTACTATCATGGATTTATGGCTCCCGGCAGTGTTCCCACGTCGGCATTGCCCACACACACTTGCGGGAGCCAACGGCACGCAATTTTCCTGCTCCATTTGCTTTTTGGCTCCCGGACGGAAATTCACCAAGTGTCCCTGAACGGCATTTTCATGCGACTTGCAACTCGACATAACTCGGAAACCGGACGTCGGACCGACGAACCGTCGACTCCATTGGTCTCCTGGCGTGCGATTACCTCTAGGGGGACCTCTCCCTCGTCTCCCCATGGCCCAGTGGCTTCATTGTGCATTCATTTCGTAAACTAGGGTTTTGCTCAGTGTGGGAGTGTGCAATTTTTGCACACAGGGGTCAACTTTGGAAAATCATCCACCGGGCAAGTATGGCTAGTGTTCCTAGCCCGAACCTATCTAGACACACCTGCAGGACTCCCCGGAACCCGGTTTTGTTGCATGGTTGGAGTTCTATGCCCCCGGTAGGTATCCAGCAGGTGTCCCTGAAGGCCTTCTGGTAGTGAGACGGGACGAGCCATAGAATGAAGACCGTGGCTCGGATCGACGAACCGTCGACTCCGTTGGATTCAGCACACCGGGATAGTGCCAGGGGTGCCCCTCCCCTCCTACCCGGTGGCCCATGTGTCACCTTGCAGGTCCATCTTTGAAACTAGGGTTTTGCTCAGTGTGGGAGTGTGCAATTTTTGCACACGGGGGTCAACTTTGGAAAATCATCCACCGGGCAAGTATGGCTAGTGTTCCTAGCCCGAACCTGTCTAGACACACCTGCAGGTCTCCCCGGAACCCGGTTTTGTTGCATGGTTGGAGTTCTATGCCCCCGGTAGGTATCCAGCAGGTGTCCCTGAAGGCCTTCTGGTAGTGAGACGGGACGAGCCATAGAATGAAGACCGTGGCTCGGATCGACGAACCGTCGACTCCGTTGGATTCAGCACACCGGGATAGTGCCAGGGGTGCCCCTCCCCTCCTACCCGGTGGCCCATGTGTCACCTTGCAGGTCCATCTTTGAAACTAGGGTTTTGCTCAGTGTGGGAGTGTGCAATTTTTGCACACGGGGGTCAACTTTGGAAAATCATCCACCGGGCGGGTATGGCTAGTGTTCCTAGCCCAAACCTGCCTAGACACTTTGGAAACTAGGGTTTTGCAGGTCCATGATGATGATGAAGATGTTGATGATGATGGCTTGGTCTAAGGTGGTGCTCTCAACTAGCTAATTCATTATGAAATATTTAACAAGACATGAATTAAATTTAATAGAAGTGTATTGTTTAATATAGTGAGCATGAATTGAATTAATTTTGTTGGGTGAAGCCAATAACCAACATGATGAACATAATATAATTTTAGGGTTTACTGATCATATGTAAAAAATGGATTAAAAAACACAATTATTATAATTTTAGTTTAATGTTTATCCACTTTAATCCATATATTTTTTAGTTTTGACTATGAATACACAATAATTATTATATATATATGTGTGTGTTTTTGTGTGGATAACTTAGAGATGTATAATAAAAATGGGTAAAAGGTGGTTGTCACTAGAGACTTTCATAGTTGTATAGTGAAAATGTAATAGCTATTAAAATTTGGATTAGAAAATTATTAAAGAAAATAAATTCTATAGAAATGGGTAAAAGGTGGTTGTCGCTAGATTAAGAGAGACTTTCATAGTTGTATAGTGTACAATTGTCTAGTGGTTATGGCAGTGATGTGTAAAATCTTATGATCACATGAAAGAGATCACAAATAGGTTCATAAAACTAAGAACAACAATACTTTGAGCAATTTTTCAAAGGAAACTAGAATAGAGCCAGTAAAGAGAAAAAAATACTAAAAACTTGATTTCATACTAAAATGAATGAAAAATGGTTTTACATAAAGAAATTTGAATTACTCAAGGAACCAATTCGATTGTCTAGTGATTCATAAGGATTTAGTTGGGATTAACATAGAGCTTAAATGCCCTTAAAGTTAGCTAAGCAACCTCTCAAACATGATTAATATATGGTTTACTGATCATATGAACATAATATAATTTTAATCCATCTCTTGTAAATTTGGAATATCAAGAACGCAAAATTGACATATTCATATGAAACATACATGTGAAAATTGAGCATATATCAATATTCAATTACAAATAGTGAAAATAGTATAGTATTAAAAGTATGTAACGTACCTCATCATGCTAGATCCCACCTATTATCATACAACCAAGCCCTCCGGATCATCTCTTATACTGATGGTCTCCATTAGTCTCTCGTGCTCTGTATCCGGTAAGAAGTAGCGTACCTTCGATGTATTTCGACTAGGCATTGTTCGTACCTGAAGGTTTGTGCCAATGATTAAGTTGGTAAAGTGATATACACTTGCACCTGGATTGTAATCCCTGTAAACATATCCACCCTTCTTTCTTCCATTGCTGTCCCGTGTCAAGTATTCACCTTTAACAACCATAGACCCAGTTGGAAAGTGGTTGTTTTCATCGTCAGTCATGGACACAATGAGGGTTTGCTTTCCATCTATACAGCGTGCCAACCAGTATTCATCACCCCATTCAGTATCTTTTGAGGCAACCACTGCGTATATGTGCCCTGCATTATATGATTGTAGGTATATGATCAAAATATTTTTCGTGCGATACAAGGCCATTAATGTGCATTTGAAGACTACGTAAACAAACAAAAAATGTTAAGGAAATGCATCATACCGGGTTGTACAAGGTCTGAGACATGATCAAAATCTGCAGAAATAGATGATTGGTCTTCTTCCAATGGAGTTAACTCAACAATTGCACGCTGATCAAGTGGAAGTGATATGCGATCCCATCCATCAACCCAATCCAATGATTCACACCCATCCCAGTCACCATCACAACAAGGCGGGCAAAAACAAGCAAGTTTTCTGGTCCAAATTTCAAATACTGGGTTATCAGAGCTTCGAACCGAATGAAAGCCACGAGTCCCAGGCACAGTCTTGCATTCCCATGCATGTGAACGATCTATGTCTACCACCTCCCAAAAAAATCTCTCCACATGTCTCTTTCTTGTGGATTCTACTCGCATAGTTGATTCCTCTCCCATTACTGACGTGCACCACCTGACTATAGATTGAGCATTTAGAATAGTAGATTCTGTAGATACTTTCAATTCCTCTCTTCGTAGGGCTGTTTTGACACATGCTCCGGCTCCATCATGCTCTCCTTTACCATGCCCAGTCTCAAAATAGTTCCACATATGTGGCACTTTGTAGTTTTTATGCAATGAACACAACCACTGAAATATGCGTGCATTTTTGAACTAACCAGCACACCCATCAGACCAAATCCAGTGTCGGTCCATCTGTATGTTCCTTCCCTTCAAGTGATCATAGAACATGATGAAGCAATGACGTACATAGTGGAAGTCGTGGCACCTATCATCACTTATGTAGAAGTGATATTCCTTCAGAATTTCTCTTTGCTCTTCAGTGCTATTTGGGCCATGCCTGTATGTGATATGGACCATCAAGGAAACCTGCTCAGAGTGATAATAATGACTTTGGTTCTCATTTTGAGGTTGCAGAGTGTAGTTCTCGGCAAAATCAACAACTGAAAGTATAGTACCAAGGGGAAATGTATCTCTGCATATTCTAAACTTCTCATCCTGCCATCGTGCCACGTGGACATGCTGAACATATTGATGTGTCTTTTCAATAAATTCCTTGATGAAGTCACTAACTTGTACCTGGTGACACAAAATGATCTCAATGTCAGTTTTTTGTTGTAAGTAAGGATTGAAATGTAACCGTTACAACATAATTTTATAGATATAAATGCATACCTGAGATGTCACCAATTGTATTTTTTTGCTTTCTTTCCCTGGGACTATTTCATAGTTGATATATTTGAAACTTTTCATGTCTGTAACCATTTTCCCAAATTCACTGTCTCCATTCTCGTGCATACATTGGCTCAATAATGCCATTCCAGCACAGTTGGAGCATGTTCCATCCAAACAAGATTTTGCATAGTATGTTTGCCCCTCGGGCCTATTGCACATGATGCTATGAATGAATTCTCTTGATGAAGTCGGTGGTATTGTCATGGAGCAATCCTGCACAATGTTAGTATGGAACACACGACGAATGTACAAAAATGTTTCATAGTAATATTCATATTCTACATGGTATCTACAACAACAAGTGTTACGAAGAGTATTTATTCTAACATACCATGGCTTACATTTCTCAAAAGATCTTTGCCCCAAGTTCAATTGTCTATGCTCAATCTTAAATTTTTCGTAAAGCTCTGTCTGTGTTATATCAAGAAAATGCTTAGTATGTGGCTCACGATCCTTTGAACCCCTTCTTAGTTTTAGTACATCCTTTCGGTTTGAAGAAGGCCTTGTGTGATCATGCCAAAAACTATGCACTAGTCCCTTTACTGCATCAACTAGCTTCATGTCACGACGTGGCAACCGACCAACAAAGGCCCAAAAATCTGTCTGATCGGTTGTGTCAAGATGTTCTCTTCTAATAGAATACCTACGGAGGGTTTTTACATTCAAATTAACTAGTTTCGATGTAGGCCTGAGAATACGAAGGGCCCTGGTGTTCTTATCTGCAATTGATTGTGACAACACACGATGAGCAGCATTGCGGTCCTTTGAACGTGTGTTCTTACCAATTTTACCAAATGCATCTACTAGGCTTTTAACTATATGAGAACTTGGTTCATAATTCTTTATCATCTTTATCCCTAACTTTTTCCTAACAACATTCATGCTCCTAGATTTTAACAATGATAAAAATAATCTACATTTATCTCCATCACATTTAGAAACAAAATATTTATCAAGTATCTGTTGAGTTTGATAAGCAATACTACGTTTAGATAGCGTACCTTCAATGGAATTCATAAGTCTTTCATCAACTTGTATACGCTTCGGAGTTCTTCGACGTGTGCTTGCTAATGGAGGTAAGGGGGTTGGAATTGTACCATGTAGCGCATCACCAAGACGCTCTGGCATTTCAGTAGTAGCTTGGTGTCCTTCATTCTCTTCCTGGTAGTTGGATGGTGGAAGTCCAACATCCTCATCCATGGTCTGTGGAAGTCCAACATCCCCTTGTGGAAGTCCAACATCCTCATCGATGGTGTGGATAACATTCTCTTCTTCAACAGTAGGCAAAATGTCCAACGCCTCTCTGACTTCATCGCTTGTATAACCACATCCGGATAGCAAATTGGGTGTTTCTTCGTGAGCTTCATCTTGAGATGGTAACTTATCACTTTGACTTGAAGTGGGAATTGAAACATCCCCTAATGAGCACCTACGTTTTGCTTCTTGATTACTTCCATGGGGTGCTTGTTCAACAACTATTGTGGAAATTGAAGGTCCCTCTTGTCGTGGATTAATAGGATGAACCATGGTATCCTCTACAATTGGATTTGGATTAGTTTCCAAAGAAAGCCTCCGATTCATCATGTATATTCTTTTCTTTTCTTTCTCTTCTTCAATGACTTCTTGAGGTCTCTTCTTCCTTGTTGATTTGTTTACTCGGTTACGTGCATTCCCCATCACCACAATGATCAATTCAATATAGTTTGTTTTTGTTGCTCCTCAATTACAAGCTCTTCAATAATAAGCAAATGGAAGTTCTTCCTTGTTGGTCTTGAAGCTTGATATCTTACCTTGTTTGCTCCTCAAATATAGGCAAAATGAATCTTTCAAAGGCCTTATCTTTGGTGTTCTTCAATTGGAGATTCTTCAAGCTTGCTAATTATTTTCTTCAAATATGGCCATATAACCCAACACCAAAGTGAGCAACCATGAAAGATGTCCTCAATGCTGCACCTGCATAAAAAAAAATGATGGAGTTGGTGTAGAATGTGAAAATTTTCAGACGCGGGCTCGTGCTATTCGAAAAATCGCGGGATTGTTGCTTTCGTTCGGACAGAGTGAAGTTGCTCTCGGACAGCAACAGTCCATTATTTCTGGAGTTACAAAACGCGTACGCGTTATATAAATATAAAACGCGTGCGCGATATGTAGTGACAAAACGCGAACGCGATATAGTCAAGCACAATAAATAGGTTAGGTGCACAGCTAGGGCAACGAACAAAATCAAAGAAAAGTAATAATTTATATGATTGCATACAAAACAAATGTTTTGTATGGTTTAATACCCCCTAGCTCTCTCCCAATAATCCCTAGATACCCCCTATCTCTTTCTAAATATCTGTCCCTCATTCTCCCTACATGTTTATTTCATGTTTCTTTCTCTCCCTTCAGCCATGTCTCTACCACCCCACTCTCCATCTCTCCACCTTCTCTTTATCTTCGTCATTATCCCTCCCTATAGCACTCTCTCTCTTCTTCTCCCTTAATCACTAACCCTCTACGCCTTTATCCCTCCCCCCTGCCCTCTCTGTCTTACCTTGTTCCTAGAGCCCCTCCCCCATAAAGGCCTTTAGACCCTCTTCTAAATATTAATCCCTAAGTGCATAAGTGCACAAGATGATGAGGAGGAGGAGGGTGATGACAATGAAGATGATCATGATGTAAATGAAGATGATAAAGATGATGAGGAGGAGGAGGGTGATGACAATGAAGATGATCATGATGCAGATGAAGATGATAAAGATGATAATGTTGATGAAGATGATGGTGATGATGATGAAGATGTTGATGATGATGGTGATGAAGATGTTGATGATGATGGTGATGATGATGGTGATGAAGATGATGGTGACATGATGGAGATGTTGATCTGATGAGGAAGATGATGATGATGATGGTGATGATGGTGATGATGATGAAGATGTTGATGAGGACGATGATGGAGATGAAGATGATGATGATGAAGAAGATGATGATGATGGAGATGTTGTGTTGATGGGGAACCTAGAGATGACAATGATGATGAAGATGGTGATGGTGATGGTGATGGTGATGGTGATGACGATGAAGATTTTGATGATGATGCTGATGGCGATGATGATGAAGATGTTGACGATGATGGTGATGGTGATGTTGAGATGATGATCATGATGATGTTCAGAAGATCATGATGGTGATGATGGTGATGATGATGGAGAAAATGACAATGATGGATATGTTGATGAGGAACCTGCAGATGCCAATGATGATGATGATGGAGATGTTGATGAGGAACCTACAGATGCCAATGATGATGGTGATGACGATGAAGATGTTGATGATGATGGTGCTGGTAATGATGATGATGATGATGATGACGAAGATGATGGTGACATGATGGAGATGTTGATCTGATGAGGAAGATGATGATGATGATGATGGTGATGATGATGAAGATGTTGATGACGATGATGATGGTGATGAAGATGATGATGATGATGAAGATGATGATGATGGAGATGTGTTGATGGGGAACCTAGAGATGACAATGATGATGAAGATGTTGATGATGAAGAAGATGATGACGATGATGATGGTGATGAAGATGATGATGATGAAGAAGATGATGATGATGGAGATGTGTTGATGGGGAACCTAGAGATGACAATGATGATGAAGATGGTGACGGTGATGACGATGAAGATTTTGATGATGATGCTGATGGTGATGATGATGAAGATGTTGACGATGATGGTGATGGTGATGTTTAGATGATGATCATGATGATGTTCAGAAGATCATGATGGTGATGATGGTGATGATGATGGAGAAAATGACGATGATGGATATGTTGATGAGGAACCTGCAGATGCCAATGATGACGATGATGGAGATGTTGATGAGGAACCTACAGATGCCAATGATGATGGTGATGACGATGAAGATGTTGATGATGATGGTGTTGGTAATGATGATGATGATGATGATGATGATGATGAAGATGAAGATGATGGTGACATGATGGAGATGTTGATCTGATGAGGAAGATGATGATGATGATGATGGTGATGATGATGAAGATGTTGATGACGATGATGATGGTGATGAAGATGATGATGATGAAGAAGATGACGATGATGATGGTGATGAAGATGATGATGATGAAGAAGATGACGATGATGGAGATGTGTTGATGGGGAACCTAGAGATGACAATGATGATGAAGATGGTGATGGTGATGACGATGAAGATTTTGATGATGATGCTGATGCTGATGATGATGCTGATGATGATGATGATGATGATGAAGATGTTGACGATGATGGTGATGGTGATGTTCAGATGGTGATGATGATGATGGAGATGTTGATGAGGAAGGGGGAGATGACAATGATGATGAAGATGTTTATGGTCATGAAGATGATGATGATGGTGATGGTGATGATGATGGAGATGATGGAGATGATGGAGATGGCGATGAAGATGATGATGATGATGATGATGGTGAAGATGATGAAGAAGATGATGATGATGGAGATGTTGACCTGATGACGATGAAGATGATGATTATGGTGATGATGATGAAGATGTTGATGGTGATGATGATGGTGATGAAGATGATGATGATGGAGAAGATGATAATGATGGAGATGTTGATGAGGAACCTACAAATGCCAATGATGATGATGATGATGATGGTGATGACAATGAAGATGTTGATGATGATGGTGATGGTAATGATGATGAAGATGATGATGATGATGGTGATGGTGATGGTGATGTTTAGATGATGATGTTCAGAAGATGATGGTGACATGATGGATATGTTGATCTGATTCAAGGAAGATAATGATGATGATGATGATGGTGATGATGATGAAGATGTTGATGATGATGATGATGGTGATGAAGATGATGATGATGAAGAAGATGATGATGATGGAGATGTTGATGTTGATGGGGAACCTAGAGATGACAATGATGATGAATATGGTGATGGTGATGGTGATGGTGATGACGATGAAGATTTTGATGATGATGGTGATGGTGATGATGATGAAGATGTTGATGATGATGGTGATGGTGATGTTTAGATGATGATCATGATGATGATAATGATGATGGAGATTTTGATTTGATGAGGAATATGATGATGATGATGATGATGGTGATGATGATGAAGATGTTGATGATGACGATGATGGTCATGAAGATGATGATGATGAAGAATATGATGCTGATGGAGAATATGATGCTCACAACTCCCTCTAGTCTCTCTCTCCCCAACCATCAATCTCTCTCTCTCTCTCTCTCTCTCTCTCTCTCTCTCTCTCTCTCTCTCTCAAACACACACACATACACACACATTATGTCACTTTCCATTCTCAAACCCATACCCCCTCCATCCATATCTATCTCCAACTTTCTCCCTCCATCCCTCACCCTACCTTCTCTCCCTCCCTCTCTCATCGCCTGTCTCTCACCTTCTATCCCTCCCTCATCTTTCCCTCAACCTATCCCAATCTCTCCATCACTCCCTCTCTCTCCATCGCCACCACTCTCTGCATGTCTCCCACCAACACTTTCTGTCCCTCCCTTCCTATCTCTTATTTCGTTCTATCCCCATCTATCTCTCACTCCCTCCAAATCCATTCCTCCCCATTGTCCCTCTCCCTCCCTCGCTCTATGTCTCTCCCCCCCTTGTATTCTTTATTTCTCTCTCACATCCCCCTTGCCTCCATCCATTCCCCCTCGTCACTCAAGTCTCACTTTCAACTTCTAACCCTATACCTCTTCAGAACCTATCTACTCCTAATAGTGCTCTCAAGCTCCACTTCCCTTCACCCCCTGTAGCCCATCATGTTCTCATTCCCTTCATCTCTCCCCACTCAAGCTTCCAACATCCTTCTAAGCCCTTGACCCTTTCCCACCCCTATTAAATATTAACCATAGATTCCCTTGACCCTTCCCCACCCCTTCTCAAATATTAAACAAAATTTCCCTTGACTTCTACACCCCCTCTTTCTCAAGTATTAAACATGTATTTTATGATTTAAATAACGCGAGCGCGTTTTGTAACTATATAACGCGTACGTGTTATGTAGTTATATAACGCGTACGCGTTAATTATTGATATAACGCGCACGCGTTATTTAGTTATATAACGCGTACGCGTTATTTAAATCTAAAAGCGCGGCAATATTTTTGAATTTAAACAAGCCGAGTCACATGCTCACATGTCAACAATAATCCTATGTGTATGCTTTGGAGTTTGCTTCGGTAATTCCAAACCTGTGCTATGTTAATGAAAAACCAAAGCTAATTGGGTATTTCTTCCAGTTTCTGGAGAAGCCTGTGCTTAGCCACTCGTTACAATATGCTACACAGAGTCATTTTTGACGAAATCTTAGACACAAATAGCATTTTTTCTGCAGATTCCAAATATGTAACTTTTATTTTGAAATATTAATTTTTCCTATTTTCTTTCAATTTCTTTTCTGTCCTACCTCCTTAACTCGTGAAACACATTGTTAGTGTTTCTTCCATAACTTTTTCAATTCTCAATCATTTAAAAAAAAAATTGTATGGTGCACAAGAGGACACTAACCTCCACGTTCTATGAAAAACCCATTTCAAGAATTTTGCATTAAGACCTTCAAAGGCTCTACCCACAAAAGATGTACTATTTTTGAGGTTTGATCACTTAGACAATTATAAAAAAATTATAAAATTACTAATTTAATTTTCGAAAAATAATGGCGCACAAGTGCTATGTGTTCTCTACATGCATGCCGATTTTTGTAGCTTGATTCCATCATTTAGGCCCTCAAAGGCTCTACCCACAAAAACATATACCTTATCATTTGCCTGAAAAATAAAAAGTGTCTGTTAGGAAAACTGAAACTTGACATAGCTATGCAAATTTTCAATACATAAAAGTTATATATTCAGAAACGTGATTCAATTTCCTACATTTCATCTTTTTTACTCAATGCAAGATATTTTCCGTAAGTAAATAAAAAAATCCAAGTAAGTTGAGGGATGCCTGCTTTTTCAGTTTTCTATTGCATCTAACGTGCCAAAAGTGACCCTCATTAGCTTGCACTGACCCTTATCACAGTGAATAGGAATAGGTTGAGAATATTTCACCTCCAAATCAACAAGAGTTTGTATCATCCATAATACCTGTGTACAACATGTTGCAGCAACTATGTATTCAGCCTCAGTAGTAGATAGAGAGATAGAACCTTGCTTTTTACTCATCCATGCTACTAATGAATCGCCTAAGAAGAATGCACCTCCACTAATGCTCTTTCTTTCATCCAAACAGTTTTCCCAGTCAGCATCTGAACATGCAATCAACTGAAAGTTTTGATTCCTAGGATACCAGAGACCATAACTCATTGTTCCTTTCAAGTATTTGAAAATTCTCTTCACAGCTACCAAGTGACTTTGTTTGGGAGTGGACTGAAATCTTCCTACCATTTGAACAACATGCATAATATCAGGACGAGTTGCAGTAATGTAAAGAAGACTTCCTATCATTGACCTATATGTTCTTTGATCAACATTTGGTGAAATATCATCTTTGCTAAGCTTGCAGCCAACAATCATAGGGGTACTAACAGGTGAAGAATCCTCCATCTTAAATTTCTTCAACATCTCTTGTAGATATTTCTTTTGAGAGATAAATAGTCCTTCAGAACTCTGAGAAATTTGAAGACCAAGAAAGTATGACAGTTCTCCAATCATGGACATTTCAAACTCAGATTGCATAGCATTAGCAAACCATTGAACAAAAGAAGCATTAGTACATCCAAAAATGATATCATCAACATAAACCAAAACAACTAATAAGTCATCACCTTCTATTTTGATATACAGATTACTATCAACATTTCCTTTCTTGAATCCTTTTTCTTGTAAATATTTATTTAATCTATAGTACCAGGCTCTTGGTGCTTGTTTCAATCCATATAGAGCTTTCTTCAATTTGCAGACATGATCAGGATTGTTTGTTAGAGAGAATCCCTCAGGTTGTTCCATATAAACTTCTTCTTCTAAATCTCCATTGAGAAATGTTGACTTTACATCCATTTGATAAATTTTGAACTTCTTGTGATAGGCATAAGTAAGAAATATTCTTATAGCTTCCATTCTTGCCACAGGTGCAAAGATTTCATCAAAATCTTGTCCTTCAACTTGAGCATATCCTTTACAGACCAATCTAGCTTTATTCCTGACAATTTGTCCTTGGTCATTCATTTTATTCTTAAACACCCATTTGGACCCAATCACATTCTTGTCTGTTGGCCTATGAACAAGTTCCCAAGTATTATTCTTTTCAATCTGATCAAGCTCTTCATTCATAGATTTTATCCAATCTTCATCTTCATTGGCTTCAGTAAAATTCTTGGGTTCTATGACAGATAAAAAAGCAATGTGAGACTGTTCTGAATTCTTAAGTAACTTACTTCTTGTCTGAACACCTTCATTCTTGTTGCCAATAATTTGACTTTCAAGATGATTCTTTTGAATAATTCTTGAAGAAGGATTTACTGGTTGTTGCTGTGTACCTGTACTTTCATTTTTTGACTTAGAGTCTTCCTTTTCTGATTCTTGGACCTGTTCTTCTTCATCTTCAGCTGCATTTTCTGTATCAACATTTTTTATTTGAATATCTTTTACAGGCATACCTTCATCAATCTTAATGTCAATGTTGTCAACCATTTTACGTGACCTCTTATTGTAACATCTGTATACTTTACTATTTGTAACATACCCAGAAAGATACCTTCATCAGCCCTATCATCATATTTGCCAAGATGTTCATCATTGTTTTTGATATAACATTTACTTCCAAAAACTCTAAAATGATTGATTGAAGCAAGTCTCCCGAACCACAATTCATAAGGAGTTTTAGCACTATTAGGCCTTAAGTGAGCTTTATTAAAAACATGAACAGCTACGTGAATTGCTTCTACCCAGAATATCTGAGAAATATTTCTTTCATTCATCATTGACCTTGCCATCTGCTGAACTGATCTATTATGTCTCTCAACTACTCCATTTTGCTTTGGAGTGCCTGAAATTGTATATTCTCTTTTGATTCCTTGTTCATAACAGAATTCTTTCAAGTCCCTTGAACAAAACTCTCCTCCTATATCAGATCTTACTGCTTTTAATATTTTTCCTGTTTGATTCTCTGTCAAAGCTTTAAATACTTTGAATTTTTCAAATGCTTCAGATTTTTCTTTCAAGAAAGCAATCCATGTTAGTCTAGAGTAATCATCAATAATCAGCATAAAATAGTTTTCTTTACCTGTTTCTTCCTTTCTTGATGGTCCACATAAATCCATATGTAGTAATTGAAGAGGTTTATCTCTTGATGTGAAGCTCTTAGATTTAAACTGAGTTCGAGTCAATTTTCCCATTTGACAAGGTTTACATACAACATCATATGGTTTTGAAATCTTAGGAAAATCTTTTACAGCTTCATTGTTGCTAAGTTTCATTAAATGATCAAAACTCAAATGTCCAAGTCTTCTATGCCATAACCAACTCTCATCATACTTGCTTAGATGACAGTCTTCCTTATCTTCTTGCAAAACATAGACATTATTTTCTGTTCTTATACCTTTAGCAACCAATTGTCCTGAATATACAGATTTTATTTCGCATTCTTTACAATTGAATACAACTTCACATCCTCTATCACATACCTGATTGACACTAAGAATATTATGCTTCAATCCATCCACAAATAATACATCTTCATCTTTTCCTTTACTACTTAGATGTACCAATCCTTTGCCTTTGATTTTTCCTGGAGCATCATTTCCAAAAGTTACGTCTCCTGATTTGTGTTCACTCAGAGATAGAAATTTACCTTTATCTCCAGTCATGTGCTTGGAACAACCACTGTCAATATACCAGGGGTCCTTTTGTCTTTGAGCATAAAGCACTAATCCACAGTGGTTGTTTTCTTTCTTCTTCCATACTTTAGCCTTTTTAACAGAAAAATCTATTCTTGAATCTGATTCATAATTCTTTATTTAAATGACAATCTATGGCCTTGTGTCCAAAATTTTGACAAATATAACATTCTGGTTGATTGTACAAAGACTCAAAAGAATTTATATTTCTAGCATAATCTCTTCTTCTTGCTGGAAAATGTGTGGTATGATACTCTTGTTTTCTCATTGACTGTTTATCTTTATGTTGCAGCACTTGATTACTGTTAAACATTCTTCGTTGTATGTTTCTAAAGTGAAAAACACAATTCGCAACTCTATGACCAAAATCAGAACAACAATAACAGTATCCATTGAAAATTTTTTGATACCTGAATCTTGATTGTCTTCTTGGAATAGATGGCCATGTCATTCTGTTCTTTAATTCTTTTTCATGTCTTCTTGACTACAGACCAGTAGCTATATCATCTTTCCACTCATTAGATTAACTTAACTTTTGTCTTTATTTTCTTTAGTTTTGATGAAACTTGCTGACTTTGTATATTCTGACTGATTGTTGTTCTGAAAGTTAATTACCTTAGTTGTTTCTTTGTTTTCTAACAAACTGCTACTCCCTTCTTCATAACCTAAACCAATCTTGATCAGAGGAGATCTTTTTTTATTTAGAATGTTATTTAGTTCTTCTGCTGCTTTAATACTTGACAAGTTTTGATGATAGAGAGATTGAAATTTTTCCAATTCTTTTCTGAATTTTACAACTTCTTCCTCTAATGCTTCACATCTAATCTTTTTCTGTGATAATTGTTCTTTTAGAACATCATTTATTTTCTTTGTTTCTTCTAGTTCTATCTTTAACAAGCTACAGTCTGTACTTGGTTCTTTAGCATTCTTTTCATATTGCACTAACAACTGTTTTTGTTTCCTCTTCTTTAATTTGAGTCTGTCAACTTATTCCAAAGCACTAATCAACTCACCTTCCATATCAACAATAGCATCTTCATCATTCATATCGCTTCCATCATCTTCAAGATCTTCTATGGCCATAAGCACAAAATCATTCATTTTATCTTCACAAGATGACTCACTGTCTGAAACTTCTAAGAGGTCAACATCATTTGCACATAAACTTTTCTTTTTGTAGTTATTATTTTTATTGTATCTTTTAAATGTATGTTTCTCTTCATCAATAGAATTCTGACTTTTTTCTTTATAAGGACATTTAGATGCAAAGTGCCCTACCTTACCACAATTGAAACATTTAAAAGGCAACTTCCCTTTATATTTTCCTGATCCAGTTTTCAGTCTTCTTACAAATTTTGCCTCAATCTCTTTCATTTCAGATTCTATCTATTTGTCTTCTTTAAAATATGCTTCTCTAACGGTAGCTTTATCTTTACTAATTCGCATTTCATAGGTAGTTAAAGTTCCTAGAACTTGATCAATAGATAAAGTTTTCAGATCACTCATTTCTTCTATTGCAGAGACTTTTGGATTGAACTTATCAGGTAGAGATATCAAAATCTTTTGAACTAGAGGAGCTTCTTCAATCTTCTCACCAAGACCCTTCATGGCATTCACAAGCTCTTCAACTCTCAAAAAATATTTACTAACAGACTCATCCTCATTCATCTTTAGCTGTTCAAATTTCAGTCTGTAAGTTTGAAGTTTGGCATATTTTACTTTTTCATTTCCTTCATAGCTACTAATGAGTTTGTCCCACATTTCTTTGGAAAATTCAAGATGCATTACCTTTACAAATTTAGATTCAGAAAGACCACTCAGAATGGCATTCATTGCCTTTGCATTAAAACTAAATTCTAGCTTATCATCTTTGGAAGCTAGAACAATAGGTTTTGTATATCTAGTTTCTACCACTTCCCAAACATCAGCACCTAAAGACATTAGGTATGTTCTCATTCTAACCTTCCAAAAGGCAAAATTTGTTCCATCAAACATAGGAGCTTTATTGGTTGAACCATCATGACTTGCCATGTTTAAGCTTGTCAGATCTTCCTTAGACTAAATGGTCTGGCTTTGATACCAATTGTTGAAAGTATCAATTAACTGAGAGGGGGGGGGTGAATTAGTTAATTAATAATCTTAAACAATAATTAAAAATCCTTTGTTTGATATCGTATAGCAGTCAAGGTGTTATCAGAACCTTTACATTCATTCTTTTCACATTAGAAAGTTCATTGCAGTAGATTTAATATATAGGCACAGTGTAATCATTCAATCACACAAATATACACATAGACACAGATTTTTCATGAGGAAACCCATAAAGGGAAAAAACCTCTTCTTCTTAGGATGTTAGGAAAGCTTTAACTTCTGTACATCATTTTTATCTTTGAGCTTCTACTCAAATGAGGCTACAACCTTCGAATTACAAGCACCCACTTGTAAAAGAGCACCAACTCTTCTTCTTCAGCACCCACTGAAATATGAGGACAACAATCCTCCCTAGCACCTCCCTTCCACCCTAGCAAGAATTTTTCAGTCGATTATGTCACACTGGTTGAGATAAATCAATACATACTCTTTTAATTTTTATTTTTTGTTCTGTGTTGCTACAGCTTGGGTTTCTGGGCATTCTATTTTTCATTAAATCGAGCCACACATTTTTCTTCTAAATTGTTAAGAATTTTCCAGTCAATCATATCACACTGATTCAAATATATCTGTACATACCCTTTTCATTTTTTATGTTCTGTGCTGCTACAGCTTGAGTATCTAGGCATTTTGTTCTTCATTAGATCGAGCCATACATTTCTGTTCTGAAATGTTTTCTTTGAATCACAGCTTCATCAGCAACCACTCCTCTTCATCCTCTCAAATCTCACATTAATTTTGTTCTCATCAATTGTTTTTTATAGATGTTGAAGTTATATGCCTTGGCCTCTTCAGATATACCAATTCTAAAAACTGAAACTATCTCTTTAACTTCCAGAATTTACACGTTGTAACTAACATTTTAACTGTCTCTTTGAATTCCAGAGTTTACACGATGTAACTGACTAATTAAAAATATGTTTGTGAGTCGTAGCTTGCTTGAGTCACGGCTGTTTGAGTCATAGCTATTTCAACCAATTGCTAATTTGTAAAAAACCGACCGCAATAGTAAATCTGAGAATTACATGTTCAGAGAACCACTTGTATAGCTCAAATCGTAGCTTTGTTTGGTAAGTTCCTCGCGAGTCAGGTAAATGAGAAAATTGTGCACAAAACCCAGGTCCCATATTTTTGAGATACGTCTCCCGTTGTCCGCAAATCGAAACGTGAATCACTGTGTTCTTATCTAAGTCACGGTCGTCTGAGTCTCAGCCGTCTAAGTTACGGCTGTCTGAGTTGCAGCCGTCAGAGTCACAGCTTGTCTGAGTCACAGCTATCTGAGTTATAGCTTACATGAGTTGCTGAGTCACAACTTGTCTGAGTCACAGCTGTCTGAGTTATAGCTTGTCTGAGTTGCTAAGTCACAGCTTGTCTGAGTCACAGCTGTCTGAGTTATAGCTTGTCTGAGTTGCTGAGTCACAACTTGTCTAACAACATTCTTTTCTTGTATTTAAAAACTCAGTCGTTGCTTTCCAACCATCAATGACAACTGAATCAAAGTGCCAATAGAGGTCCACCAAAAGGCCGCGCTAGTAGACTCTTCCCTTTTGATATCCCAGTAGCCTTAGTTGAGGAATCATAATGGAAACCTTCCATTTTGACAGGTGGATTGGATTTAAAATTCCAACCTACGTCGATGGACCTTTGGTTCCAGTATGGACCTCCGATTGCTAGATGTCCACCAAAAGGTCGCATTAGTAGACTCTTCCCTTTTGATATCCTGGTAGCCTCAGTCGGGGAATCATAATGGAAACGTTCAATTTTGTCAGGTGGATTGGATTTGAAACTCCAACCTATGCCGACGGACCTTTGGTTCCGGTATGGACCTCCGATCGCTGGAGGTCCACCAAAAGGCCGTGTCAGTAGACTCTTCCCTTTTGATATCTCAGTAACCTCAGTCGAGGAATCATAATGGAAACCTTCAATTTTTCCAGGTGGATTGGATTTGAAATTCCAACCTACGTCGACGGACCTTTGGTTCCGGTATGGACCTCCGATCACTGGAGGTCCACCAAAAGGTCATGTCAGTAGACTCTTCCCTTCTGATATCTCGGTAGCCTCAATCGGGGAATCCCATTGGGAAATTGGGGAATTGAAGGGATTCAATCCCAGGTGCCCTTCAGTGGGTCATACAGAGTTAGCACATAAATGGGGGCGCTTTGCCACTTATCCTTATCTGAATACACTTGACGAAAAGCTTGGATCAAACGTATTAATTGCTCGCTAGTCTCGGAGATCTTTTTGTCTTCATAGAACCAGGGGCTACTCAGCGTAGGGTCGCAGCTTCTGCACACAACACACAACTTTGACATTATCATGTGACTTGTAAGTCACTCTGAGCAGGCACTCTCGACCAATTTTGTCAAGAATATTAAGGATAATATCCATTTATGTCACTTCAAATTCTCAAATTGCTCAAATTAAACAAAAAGCAGTGGATAATTAAATGACAGAGACAAGAAAGTGTTTAGCTATTGCTAAAAACAAATAAAAGCTAGACCAATCAATATAGAGGGAAAGAAATGAACAAAGGGAAATGAAAAAATATTTTATACTCTTTAATATTTCTTTTTTCTTTTTTATTGTGTTGGTGTATATATATTTTTAATATTTATTTTTTATTCTGTTCGTTTATATATATTATTTACTTTTCTCATATTTATTTAGCCAAAAACCAATATTTATATTTGCATTAATTACGCCGAAGGCATTTCACCAATGAGAAGCATGACCATCCACGTCTGCTAGATTCCTTGTTTATGGAGCGAATGGAATCCCACCACATGTTTTCTGCTTTGGCCCTCCAGATTTATAACTGCTATGGCTTCTCCGTGCATGTTTTTTTTTCGCTGCACTCCTCCACGCCCAAGACTTGACAGTAGACTATCTAATTCATGCTAGTACATTGACGTGATCCTGGTACATTAGCCAGTCTTTTGTGTACGGTGATTGCAAGAAAAAAAAGGAGTGCCAACTATTGTTGTCGATCCATTATTGTCATGAATCTTCCAGCCAAAGGAGGAGAGTTGACTGTCTAAAACAAGCTGACCAAGTTTGAAGACCATGCCGATTATATCCGACCATGCTGACCCATCTACAGAAGTTATGCACTGTTTGCTGATGTAAAGAACTTTTATGCAGTTGCTTACTCGTCCGTCAGAGGCTTAATATTTCCTAGGCATAATCCTGTCGATTGCTCTTATAAACTAGGCATAATGATACAAATTTCCTATACGGCTTGTTAAAAAATAGTCAAAATAACTACATGTTTGGAAAGCCTACAACTATAGTCTTATGAATTTCCGCTGACTTTACCGACATATACACTTCGTGTTCAAATAAAGAAACTCTTTGCCCATATCATGACATAGTACTTTAAACTTTTTTATATCAGTAAATTGACAGAGTAGTTCGAATTTGTTGTTAATATTTCATATTCTGAGTTGTTGATATTACACAATCTGAAATCTGAGTGTAACAGGGATAGTTGAATACATTGAATCTACTATCTACTTATACAATAAAAATTTTGAATAATGAAAATTTAAAATTTTACCAAAAATTAAATTACTAGACTTATGGCTTACATTAAAAAAAATAGTGGCAAAATATTATCAAATGGATTAAGCTAAACTATAGAGGAAATGCATTTTTTTTGTGGAATATGGCAACGTGATTTTTGCTAGGAGACTATTCCCACCAATCCATAACTCCAGGAGAGATGTGCACTTGCGCAGAGCAGTTAGAATAGTTCCATTAAGACCATTCTCAGACAAAATGACATGTTCGAAATCGACAAGATGACCGACCTCTGTTGGTATGGTACCCATCAATAGTTGTCTATATGAAAGGTCGATCCATCGAAGACGTGCGCATTTGCACAGCGCTTTAGGAATCGATCCTCCCAGGATATAGTTATAGCTGAGGTCAAGAACTCTCACTGCTTTAAGCTGCCCGTATATTGATGGAATTCGTCCATTGAAATAATTACCAGAAAGATTCAACGTATGCAATAAGGAAAGGTTGCTCAAATAGGGGAAAGAGTACCTCCCAATTGTAATTTAGGTTTGACAGGAAGCTGAAAATGTCTCCATAGCTTGTCGAGGTTCGACAAGAAGAGGACGCTAACTTGCCATGCAATTTTTTTTTAAACACGTCGACCTTTTGTTGCTTACTTCGACCTTGGTTTCGGTGACATTACCAAGGGCTACACCATCAGTTGAAGTTTATTGTCTCGATAGACTATGTGTGCCGTGTCAAAGCACTAGTTAGACACTTGCAACCTTTTTTTTACGTAGTTGTTGATTGCAGTTTCAAAAGTTTGTCGGGTTGACAGTCGACTGGAAATGCTCAATCGACTGGGTGCAGTTGACAAGCACTTAGTCTGACAAGAAGCAATCAGTCAATAGGATGTAGTTGGCCATCGAGTTTTAAAGCAATTAGAAGATATTGGGCCTGCTATTGTCAAACATGTTATAATAATGCTCAATGAATGCCTTGGCAACCTCGTCTAAATACCGCTCCATAGTATTGTCCAGAATTGTATAGCATGTACTGGCCACCACAATATTTTCTTGACACTAAATTAGTTGACACAATATTTTCACTTCCTATAAGGTGAATCCGGGTCGACATGTTTAAGGTTAGGGTTAGTTTAATGGACACTTCCAATATGTTGTTTAAAGTTGTTTTTACAAAATCACATCGCGGTAATGAAGCATTTTCAGACTATTTGCAGGTAACTTTAGTTCATGAAATTTATGTTTATGTTAATAATTTCTCCCGAATAGTCGGCTTCCGATTGGTCATGGTCTGACCACCCCCTTTCTGTTGACCCTTCGACAGATTTTGCTACTTTCGATTTCCTGACCACTTCCTTTTAGTCGAATTAAATCCGACCAGTCCATTCGACTAAAGTTTATCGACAACCCCATTGTCGACCTCATCAACTCTCGCTGGAATAAATAAGATGAAATGGTGAATTGGTCAAAAGCATTGTTCTAATGCTGATCAAACAGTTAGACAATGTTGAGTTTAATTTTAGAAAGCATGTGTAACATCAAGCTACCTGCAACTTCACTTTAAATAAAGTCTCAATAAAGCGTAGTCTAAGATGTCCATTTTCTACTAAATCTCGGAAACAACGAGGAGAAAATTTGGTTGGTTTTCCCAAGACTGTCGGTTGCTCACTGCTAGATGACTCTCGACCTTATCCATCGATCAAAGCTTTTTCAGAAATGTCCACTCGACCAGGTACTTCACTGACTATTATCCACATCTTGGTCGGTAACGTGATCGACTGATTAAGCATTATCGACCAGCTAGTTCACATCTTATGTCAGGTAATGTCCAAATATACCTTGACTTCACGCCGACTGCTTGATGACCATTTAGTGGATGGTTTTGGATATTTACTATCCAAATTGAGTTCGACCAAATGTGTAGCTCATCTTATATCTCATTATGCTAATTCGATTCTTGATAATGTCAAACTCTTCACTCGACCAGGTAATGTCAACACTGACTTCTGCAGTCTATTCGTCGAACAGAACAGTAAGTCATGTGCGAATTATAATCCATTCGATGATAATTCTAGTTCTCCATGAATTTCAAACTAAAACTCAGGCAAAACTACAAATATTTGAAAAATAAATTAGGTTAGTGCGCAGCTCTGATGAACAAGTATTTAGTTTATATAGACATAAAGCAAATAAATTTTAATTATAAATCCATACTTCAAATATTTAGTGAATATTGTCAACAACTCGCAATTAATAGAGTAAATTTTGCTCGTGGAGTGATTATACTTCTGTCAATGGTTCCAATCGCCCATCGGAGCTTCCGTTTAGTATAACTGATCTAGCATGCCGAGAATTGACAAAATCACGTCGTGGTAATGAAGCATTTTCAGACTATTTGCAGCTAACGTTAGTTCGAGAAATTTCAAACTCAAACTCAAGCAAAACTACAAATATTTCAAAAAGAAATTAGGTTAGTGTGCAACTCTGATGAACAAGTATTTAGTTTATATAGACATAATAAGGCTTCCGACACTGGAAGCCTTATGACCGTGCAGGAGATTCTAGCTGTTTCATTTCGTTGGCTCATGGCACACCTACTGAATTTTTAGTTGCCTACTACATGCTAAAATCACCTCTGGAGCTTGCCAGGAAAAACACCCCTTTAGAGAATGCAATTATGGAATTCAGCATTGCTTATTTCTTAGTCGACTCGATGCATTACCTGGTTTTCTTTCCCGATGATTTTGTCTTCATAGAACATCATATGGCTACATTTTTTGCAATGGCATCCTGTCTCTACTATGTTGGTCACAGGGGTTTAAGTATTATGTCTCTCCTCTTTTTGGCAGAAATTACCAGTGCCTATCAAAATGCCTGGACTCTTGCTTGAATTGCTAGGCTAGAATCCTCACAGGTTGCCCTGATTTATTAAATTTTGTCTCCCTTGTTTTATTCATTCTATACCCTTATTCGAGGATTTGTTTCCCCCATTCTTATCTATAACCTAGCTCAGTTCTACATTGATGGAAAAGTCGATGATGTCATTCCAAGGTGGTTGGCATGTTGTTGGATCGCCATAGTGGCTATGGAAATACTTGAAAGTATGGCATGGATTCGTAATCTACGGATTGAGTTATTCAGATACAATGCTCAGACATGGTCAGATAAGTGTATCAAGACGATGTGAAATCAACATCAGGTGAGACAGCCCCGCATTGTAGGAATTCTGTCATCTTCCCACCAATGAGGGATGTTTACACTGAGTGACATCTACCATGTTCTATTTTAATTTTTGGGCACCTAAGGAAGGAATAAGCAATTTCTGGGTGGCTATTCCTTTTCTCCTCACTAAGGATCTCTTCTTATTCTGTAAGTAATTTCCTGTAATGTAATCATTCTTATCTCTACCGAGGTCACAAAATGGTCTAGGAGACCTATGAAATGGTCTTTATGAGATCTGTGAATAATGGAAAAAGTTTTAGAAGTGCAAAGTGATGATATGAAATTGCAAATAATGTTCGCCTCTTTAAATGGCTTGTTCTTTCCCCATTATGTTTTTATAATGGTCTATCAGATCTATGAATACTGGAAAAAAATTTAAAAGTGCAAAGTGATGATATGAAATTGTAAATATTGTTCGTCTCTTTAAATGGCATGTTTTTTCCTCATTCAGTTTTTATCAAGTACTATTTTAGTGTTATTTTAAATTTTCATTCATTGTGATAGAGAAGGCTTCTGGCAATTTCTTATCTAGTGTATTTCTATACCTCCTTTTTGAACTTGAGGCTTCATTCTAGGAACTGCTCTGAGCTACACATTCTTGTATTTACAAACCCAGATAACGTAGAGTTGGAATATTCAAGTATTAGTTCTTACTCAAGTAATCTGTTGAGAATGAATGAGTTCTATTTCTTGAAATTGCGAAATCTTCTCTAATTGAAAGAATCCAATGGAGGAATCAAAACATTTATTAACTTTAGATGATTGTTGGAGGAATCAACTTATTTCAATCTTAGACAATTGTTAGAAATCAATTTTAATTTACTGGCTTGGATTGGGTAGAAAAGACATTACATACTATTGTTCATTTCCAATCCATGGAAGGGGATGTTATACTTTTTTTTATTGGCATATCTTAATCATGAAGAATTTTTTGTGAAATCTTAAGATGTCTGGTTCTTCTGCAATGTGCATTGAACGTGGAATTCTCCATCCTCCATTTTCTCTTTATTTAGTGAGTTGCTAGGATCTCCTCGTTATCTTGCTACCTGGAATTATTCAATATGCATAAAAATATGTGGATTGTCTCCGTACAAGTCTCCATTTTTTGTCCAAACTATGCCAAAGTTTGGATATCGACCATATTGACCATAATTCACTCGACTGATTTAGTATCGACCACAAATTTTATATGTCAACCAAAATTTGTCATCCACCATAATTCACATTTGGTCAATGACCAGGATTCACAAATTTTATATCGACCATAATTCACCTAATGTCGACTGGTTAGGGTGAATCCACATGTCGACCAGGATTCACAAATTTTATATCAACCACAAATATTAAACTAACCCTAAAAATTTATATTGACCAGGTCACCGTCGACCTGGAAGTTACATTGGCCAATTTTTTAAGCTTTTATCTTAAATTAAAATGGGTTTTACTACATGAAACTGAACTTTAACCCATTGTAAAATAGATCATGACCTATAGGATGAATATACTTCAACTTATGCTGAAGAATCCTACCTATGAATAGTTAATAAACAAATCCGATTGAAAAGCGTTGCCGACAGAAAACTAAGATTAGATTCCGCTAGACACATCGATTGTGTATTTCCAGCCAGGTCACAAGTATTGGTTATAGATGTGAAGGTGGTCTCCAAATTACCAAAGAGATCGAGAAGTCCTGGGTGAAATCTTTCGAGGATGGGATTGACACTAACCCTTGCAAATGGCCCGGTGTGAAGTGCAATGATCCCCGTCATGGTATAAGGATAGATATTCTCATGTTGATATTTGATATTGTACTTGCAAGTAAGTACAATATGTTTGGAATCGGAGTGCTCTTATGGTCGATATTTAGACTCCCTATCACCTGCGAGCCTTCGATAGGTTAGGAGTGTCGACAGGTCGCGATCCCCGACAGCTTCATCCTTGACAAGTTCGTGACCTCGTCTACAAAGTGGAAAATAAAAGGGAATTTATTTGCACGAAATCAAGCAATCACAACGTAAATTTGGATGGTAAGCTACATCGTTTAAAAAGCCAACTATTCTGACAGATCATACTATTTTATGGCAAATTGAGTTGAGAAGGTAGATACGCTTTTCTTGGTTTGTTGAGCGATTTTAATGGAGCAATAGATTGGGTTGATATTGATGTGTGAATATGGTTGATGCTAAGCTTTATTCGGCCCTCTTAGTTAATGTTATTATTGGCCCAACCATTGTCGTTGCACTAATGAGAACACCGTAATGAACATGTTAATGTATAGTACATAAATGAAAAAGATTTATTGTTACAGATTCACTTCTCATAATAATTATTGTTATTACAGAAATGTTATTATTGGGACAACCATTGTCGTTGCACTAATGACAACACCGTAATGAACATGATAATGCATGGCGCAGAATTGTTTTTATAGAATCACGTCATGGTAATGAAGCATTTTCAATCTATTTGTAGGTAACGTTATTTCAGGAAATTTATGTTTCTGTTAATAAATTCTCCCATAATACTCGGCTTCTGACTGGTCGTGGTCTGGCCACCCCCTTTTGTTGCTAGTCCTCGATCGTTATTTCATCAACACAAGTAATCTGTCGACTCGAAGAAGTCCGAACGACTATAGCAATCATTAGCCCATTAACGCCGATGACTACAATGACCAAGATGTCCACTGATGAGAATACAATTGTTTTTTTTTGGAGATTGGTGGATAGAAAGATGACTATGACAACCGATCAAACTTCCGTCCAAAGCAATTGGTCATTGTAGAGCAATCAATCGATTAACCTTTTTGATGTTATTGTTTCAGAGAACCTTGTGCTGACTACCACGATTGACCACCAACTATCTCAGTTGACAATTAGACATGGGAAAAGCAATTTAATGGAGTTTTGTCATGATCCGCCAACCACCTGTAAAATAACATAAAGGTTCTCTTTATTTTTGTGTTTGGAAAAGCGACTTGCTTTGTCGTTTCATAACAATATATACGTTCCACATGTAATAATATGTCTTGTTGAGTCATAATGTTGTCAAAGTTAATATGTAGTCAATGTTATACTTGGAGAGGTAACATCTATGGTCAATCCAAAATATAGTCGAAGCACACTTGGTCAGTATGTAAAATGGGTTGGTTGTTCAAAATTAATTATAGTCGAAGCAACAAGTGGTCAGGTATATAAAAAAGTGGTCGAGTCACTATCATATGAAAACTATAGTCAAAGCTCGACTTGTAAATTTTGGTCGAGTCGAGTCAGCTTCACACACCCGTCTGCCAACAAATCCTCCAAAGATGTCAATGGATCCATACTTGGAAGCTCTTCTACAAGGTGACAAAAATATAAGGAGAAATACGGCATTGCTCAGTGATGACTCAAGGGATTGCTCACACACAAATTGGACGGAAGAGAACAAGCCGATCTTGAAATAACTGACGAAGAACCTAAACACTAAAATAACTACAGAACTTGGGAAGCATAAGAAACAAGGGAGAACCTAGGAAATAATCATGGAGTTGGTTTTGGAAGAATAGGTAGAGGTTGTAGGTACCAATCATTCTTTGATTCTTTGAGTTTTTTTATTCATGGCAACTAGGGGAATTATGGATTTTGGCCATCTAGCAATATTCATTAAGACAACCAACTATTGTCATGAATCCATTCGATCATTAAGCCGACTATATTCATTAAGCCAGCCAAATATAGGAATCTAGCAATATTCATTAAGCCTCAGACCATTTTTATGGAGATTAAGCCATTTTGATGGAGGTTAATGCCTGTGCTTATGTTTTCTTCCTTCTAACTTTCCTCTTTTCCTAGCAGCATTCATTTTTGTCCCTAAAGGGGAAAATGCTAGTTATTTATAATGATACCAGTGATTGAATGGATATACAATATTTTTTCAAATAAAATAATTTACAAGTTTATTAATATTATAAGTAAAATTTTATTTTCAAAATATTTTATAATTTTTAATATTTCTCTTTTTTATTACCATGGTATATATATATTAATATTTCTCTTTTTTATTCACTGTAGTGCATGGAATTATGGACTTGAACAGTGTTTGGCATTTGTGCCATGTTAATTGTTGTTTTTTATAATATAGTTTTACACCTAAATCAAGTGCTTTTCCTAAATTTTTAACATTTACCATCTTATTGAACAACTTTTCACTCCCACATTGACACTATTCTGACATATTCCCAACAACTTTTTATTCCTTGATGTGTAGTACTACATCTGACATCTGCACGTTGTGTGACACAACCGAAGTAGTACTGAAATCTGACATTGGCACGCTTTGTGACACAACCCATTTTCATACGATTTGTCTAAAACTACTACGATTTTGTCTGGAGGAAATCATTTTTTTAGACACGAATTTGATGGAATCTGGGATAGAATTTTTAGAATCTCAAATAACAGTATAAATCCTGGATAACTTGGATGTCTTGGGGGTTTTCCAGGGTGCTGAATTCATCTAGATATTCAGAAAAATGATTTAATCAACACAAATCGCCATATTTTTAGATTTCATATTGCCGGATTCTAACCAAGTTTTGGTCGGACAAGCGAAATCGTCGACTTATGTGGACCTTTTATTATATATATATATATACATATATATATATATATATATATTTCAATTTTTACTAATAATATAAGTAAAATTTTATTTTCAAATATTTTATATTCTTTAATATGCCTCTTTTTATTGTGTTGGTATATATATATATGTGTGTGTGTGTGTGTGTGTGTGTGTTTTAAATCATTTTTTTTAAATAAAAAAGCACCTATAGTTCTTCTCTATCATCTTGAAGTCCTTTATTGATTGTGGGAACAATTTGTCAAGATTTACAACGTTTTTCTATAATCCAACAAACGTTAGATAAAAGGAAATTAAGCCTCACTCACCTCAGTGAGAAATCCAAAATACATATGAAAGAATGCATAAATACTTTGTTTCACTTTGTTACTTAGAAGAAACCAAATAAAATGCAATCCTTGAGTCGACTCTCACCATCCATTTCTATCCAAGCAAAGTGATGGTCCTCAGTAATGACATCTTTTGAACTGATTTTTTTTTATCACAATTCTAACCTTTTTTACTCTTTTCTAAGCCTCCGTTTACCTTTTTAGTATCTAGATGATAATTTTGGCATAAAGGTATATTTTGTTGCATTTTATCATGTTTTGTTGATTAGTTGACAAATAATTTAGGATATATATGATCATAACTACCTATAGAATGTGCAGATTCTTGGTGCTATATGAAAATAAAGAAGACTTTGTATTGCTCATCATTCTTTACTATGGATACTCACCACGGAACCCTACAAGTAGTACCATGGAATCCTTATTGGGGATAGCGTACATGAGGTACTATGGAAGTTATATTGCAGATACTCTAGAGGAGGTACTATGGAGGCTATATTGCGAATACTCTATAAGCACTAGTATGGAAAATCTACAGGTAGTACCGTAGAAAGTCTACGAGATTTTCTACACATAGTTTTGTGAATGATACAAGGATATTTTGGATCCAGCCTCAAGAGAGGATAAGATTACATCCCATATTTTGTGCCTAGGACACCACATGGATACACGACAAGAATATATGAAGTCTAAGAAGGATTTGATTGCATGACACTTGGCATGTATTTCTAGTCGACAATTTAAACAATAATTTATGTTTTGTAATGAAGGCATTTGCAATGATAGTTTAGTTAGTTGTACACTCAATTAGGATTCCTAATTATATGACATTTTTATTTAATACTTATGATAGAAAACTTGAAAATACCTAATATTTGAGTAGGTACAAAATAACATCTCAGATATAGATATTTAGGGGATCACTATGATAGTACTGATATTTTTCAGTATATGAAATACTTCCTCGAAGTCACTTAAGATGGTATGCCCAGTTTATTCATCCATTGGGAGGTAAAGGAATCAAAGGAAAATCGAGCCAAGGATTAAATGTGACCATCAGACAATAGCCTAGGGCCTAATGAAGAGCGAGTAGACACTAGAATTGTTGAGCCATTAGATCAAGACTGATCCGACAACCTAGGGATCGAGCATGCCCATAAAATGCAAGATAGTTAAGGAAGGAAGGGGTACGTGCAACTTTGGAAGATCACGGGATATATCAATGGTGGAGATCTAAAATGTGCCGATAAGATGTGCCCTCCCCGAAAGGGACATGAGTGCACATTTTCCTCAAAACCACTAAGGACAAGTGCTTGTTGTTGATTGATTGCAACTCATTGAGTGCTATTTTCTTTTATTGCTCATCATCGGTGCGTTACCATCCTGGGAAACCAGAAATGGTATCCAATCATGACGACACCTGAAGCACTTTACATCTCATTACCTTGAAAACTCATCCTTTCTCCTTCTACCATTTTTCAAGTGGATCGCAATACTTTTTTTCCTCATACCTTTAGCCGCGAAATCAAACGTGGAAAATTGTACTCCCAAAGGAATAAAGGGATATTTTCCCTTTCACGTCCCCTCCCATCTATCCAACGCGAGGAAGGGAACATGATACTGATCTATGGGGATTTGACATAAAATCAGTACATTCATTAGATTCATACAATTAAAAACAAGAGTGTGCAGATGCAAATCAAGCAAGTATGCACAACGGAATTAAAACAACATCCACACACAATTCAGGCTCATTCAACATATGAAAATAATCATCAATTTAAACATTGCAGAAGTAAATACACATAGAGATTACTTATCTTCATTGTGCAATTGTCCCAAGCAACTAGCTATGTCGTTGTAATGTTCCACCCAACCATAGGCCAGTTGTGTTCATCGATTCTCTCAACACAACTGCCACCCCCCGAGTTAGGCATGATTCTTACAAGGAAAAGGGGGCATTCAAGCTAATACACAGCCAATTAATCATTCCATATGAGCCAAGCCAGACTACAGCTGGGTTTATCAGGCTACATTTGAACCCTGGATGCTTACACTCAAGCTCAAGCCAAAACAATGGATTTACCAACAGGATGGCCATGGGTTTTCCCCAAATCGTTTCCAGCAAAAAACACACTATGGAAAGGGGAAAAACATTCATATGGAGGAAAAAATTTCTTCCCCAACTATCTAAGCATTTAACAGCCAAAATGGTTTCTATGGAACCCCAATTCAATTTCCCCTACTTCCCGACTGGTATACAACACAAAAACACCCTTCTCCCAACTGAGAATGAAACAAAACATAGAGAAACATGGTTGGAAAACGCCCAGGTAGATCCAAAACCGTGAGTGAGAGCAACTGGTTGATTGATAATGGATTGGGGAGCAATTCATGGCTCTTTTCTTACCCAAGAAGCAAAATGCGATTTTCCATGTAGGGTGGCTTTCCCATACCCGAATTTGGATAGCCATATCTCTCATTCCCCAAGGCATTAACTACCTCAACCAACTCTTAGAAGAATTAAATGATTGGGTGCATACGTCAAAATGGGTAGTTGGGGTTCATTCATTGACATTTGGCTTATCACCATTGGCTCAAGGGTTTGAATGTTTTCCCTCCCAATTCCTTGTAAAAACATGCCCCCATCTCTTGTTGCATTCCATAGCTAGTTGTGGGTATTTTTATTAAAATGCATATTTACATGATGTTGAAATTCGAATGTGCATGGCTAGCACTCAAACCATATGCATCAATAAATCGATGGTGGGGCCTTGGCCTTGAGCTCCTCACCATGATTTCATAACTATATTACATCATTTACATTTTAAGGCAATAGGGTCAAGATGGGGATGTGACATTCCCTCTTTCCAAAAATATTTTTTTCATCAAACTCGAACGTGCTCCGGATAGACCCATTGTACCAACTTAGTCCGCCATCTACACGAAGCCAACTAGTCCACATGAGCGTCTGAATCGTTCCAACTCAGCCGTCATCTAGCATCCGAGTATTTTTTGCTTACTATTATCTAACCTTTTTGTTGATACCCTCCACCTGTTACTTAATCAAAAGAGCCCTAATTTTTGTTAAGTTTCCCTAATAACCACTAAATTTCTTGAACTAATTCTTAACCTAGGATGGATTCTAAACCCAAATTCAAGCTCCCAATGTCCCATTTCTTAGGTGAAGAGCATGTTTATGACCATGAAGATGACGATTTCGACACTATTATCATCAAATTAGACCTGAATGAAACTATCAGAGAGGATAAATCCCTAGCCTTCACTAACGAAGATAAACCTAACCTGTGGATGTCCAATTTTGCTAGAATTGTATGCCCTAGGTATGTAGTTTTTCTTGAATTTGTAACATGGTGCTCGAACATTACTTTTCCACCAAGCGAGCAATTCTCTCTTCATGCATGTCAAAAACCCTCTGTTTTATCATTCCATATTTGCTCAAACAAATGTTTTGTGTCCTTGAATCCTTGGCTCCTTATCGTTTCAATGAGAAATCCCTAGCAAGAGCATTTCACATTCTTGGTCCATATGAACATCACCATTTTATTTCTCAGCACCTGGAGCCTAGTATGCCCATACATACCATCCCACCTCCTTATGATACCATAGTTTTTCTAAAAGTTCCAGGAAATCCATTTACATCATCTACACAATTGCAGGTATGGAGAATGATAACTCTATAGATTGGGTGATTCTAGGGTTTCTACTCAAGCTAACCACAAAACCTAGTAAAAGTACCCCCATTTAGACCTGTGCATTCACCTAGCAAAAATAATCCATTAGCAATTGGAGGAGTTCCCTGACATTGAATACTTCAAATATCCATCCTACCTATTCTTTATGTTTTTCTACCAGAACTATGAGAGCTTTAAACATCCAGGTTTTAGGACAACTGATGAGATAGGGATCCAAATCCCAATCCATCAATGGAATGATCTAGTCCTTTGGAGGGTTAATAACTCTAATTTCTAATATTTCCCGTATTAGGTTATGAGCATTTCCTATAGCTTTATTTTTTGTAGTTGACCTCTAAGGATGTTGCCAGAAAACAAGAAGCACTTACAATCCACCTCAGAGGTTTAGAAAGGAGGCTAGTTCCTCTATAAGGACCGTATAGTCACCAACATAGATCCATCTTAAACCTGTATCTATCAAGCACCGAGAGGGATCCAATTTCTTGAGTTGTATTTCTTTTTTTAAATTTAAACTCAAGAAATTTAATCTCTCTTGATTGATAGGTCTAGGTTTATGTTTTAATTTTTTATTTTATAAACGAACATCTATTTTTTAATTACTTTTCATAATATTTTATTTTATGAGACGACATGGATTTTTTAAATACTTTCCATAATTTTTATTTATTTTTACATTTTAATTAATAGCCGACAATACATTTTACTTTTTTACTTTTCGTTACATTTTACTTTTTTTAACATTTTAATTAATGGCCGACAATAATAAAGACAAACGTTTATAGCCTAGGATTTAATTCAAACAAAAATTTAAGTCCATGTACTATATAGCCTAGGATTTAATTCAAACAAAAATACACGTCCTTTTATTAATGGCCGACATAATTTTAATTTATTATTATTATTATGTTAAAGACAAACTTTATTTATTATGGCCGACTATATGGACAAACATGGACAAACGTTACATGATATCCCCCATACTAGGCTATAGAGCACCTCGTTTCACTCGGTGCAATAAGATTTTATGGATATGAGGAGGAACCATACAAACTATGTACTTTTGTGACCCGAAGAATATTTTCCTTAGATGAGCTGCATATTAGATATTTCAGGTAGCATGAATAATTTTTGTTACCAAAGGAAATATGACCCACTATCGTAAAAGGGTTGAATGCCTCTCAATATGTTGACGTATATTTGAGTTTGCTCAATATTGAGAAAGATGAAAATGTAGGATATGACCCACACCAAATTGTCTCAAAGAAGAGGCTAGAAAATAAAAACTCAGCTTACATATGTGAAGCCAGACTAGTCTGGGAAAAAATAGCTAATAAGGAGACCTGGGAAGAGGTCCAAGAAGCTTTTAAAATATTTGAAGAACAATAAAGATAAGCATAGTTAATAGGATATAAAAGGACATCCAAGAAGGCTTAAAGAATGGATATTAATGAAGTTGAGAATGGACCAAACCCAAAGTGGGATAGAACATAAATGAAGGGAGATGATAAAACATTGGTACAGGTGGCTTATTCAATTGAAATCCCAAGAGAAATAAATGAACTGATAGAAAAACTAATGCTCTCAAGAGGACCTCCCATTAAATACACCATCTATCCATCTATAGAGTTCACAATCCCTCAGAAGATGCAAGGATAATGCCCAGTAGAGCCAGTACCCGTGAAAACATATCTCCATTGTGGTTACAAGAACATCAAAGAAAGGGATTGAGAATGGTGAAGGATATGAGACAAGAAATCCTAGCAATAGAAAGGAGACTGATCTCGGTTACTGATCATCAACAAGATACATTTAGGTTTTCTATTCTTGAGCCCAAAGAATCCAAACCTGTCAAATTGAGTGATTGGACGGCCAAGGAGCATACTTTCAACTTCAAAGAATTTGGGAATTTGTAAAATTAAACTTCTACAAACAGTCCAATGGCATGATCTGTACAGAGATAGTTAAATTAGAAAAGGAAGAGATGTGTTAAGTATAGGAATTATTTTCCCATGGGATGGAAATGGAGAATCTTATCTCAAGGATGCCTTTAAAGAACATCTGCATCAAAAGAAGGAAGATCTTCCCCCAGAACCTTTGGAAGGATAAATTGAATGGGAGCAGGAAGTGGATAGACTCAATAACTGTTTTGAAAACTGGGTGGGATTAAAAAATATTTCCAAGAGATTGGGACCAATCTCCTATGAAAATAAAACAAATGCATACATCTCTTTCGAATCCCTGAAAGCTCACAAGCACCCATTGGGAAAGGAGTGGCATATGGTTATATGGTATCACAAACAGGTATTACCTCCCAAGACATCAATAGGGAAACCTTTTGGCCAATATTCAAGTCAATAATCTAGCTAATCAACAGGCCAATCATCAGTACAGGTACCAAGACAATTTTCTAATCAACCACCACCAATTTATTTTATGCTTAGGACCAACCAATGTAGAAATCATGTATTAAATGAATCAGACAAGTATTCCTAAATTAAGTCCAATGGGACAGTCTCATAATAAACCAAATATCTACATGAGATGGAAAAATAAGACTACCAACAAACGGAATTGAAGATGTTGAGTTCAATGAGCAAATTTGAAAGAAAGATGTAAAAGTCAAATTTGTAAAAATTAAATAAAGTCCTTTTACAATTCACTTAGAATGTAAGAGTTGAATCTAGTTACAAAAATACTCTATATAATGTTACTCATATTCGGTCTAAAAGGATGGCAATTTTAGAATAGAGGGCCTCTATCTAGTTTTGCAAAGTCGATGGTCAAAGTTTGTCCTGTAATATTATTTGTATGAGATTAAAGATACAATATTGTTTTAGAGAAGTTGTCCCTATGTCTTGTAAATCCATTGCTACCTCATCTACGTGTGTATGCAAAGACTCATGAGGAAAACATAAGCCCGATGCAACAGTTTCGGTTCCATTATGGTGTTGATGATGTTTGTGGTGATTGAAAATTAAACGTTATATTATATATTTTTAAATTGTTTGTCTCTGCTATTAGTTTTAAACATTTTTTGTTTATCCAATAGTACAATGAATTTCCCTTTCTTATTGTACACATAAATATCTTGTTGGATTTTTTATGCTCATGTTTCCTTTTCAGTGGTGTAAGAATTATTGAACTCCTTATCCTGAGCCTCAGTATGGTCATGTAATCTTGGTGTTAGCACCGAATTTGTGCCAAGGGCTCGGAAGGAGTCGAGACCCATAGAAGTGCTAGAAGAAGACCCTGCTCTAAAACCCTGTGGTCGAAAAATACGGAAGATCAGAGCTCTATATAATGGAGCCAGTCTGAGATAAAGAAAATCTGATGAAGCTTAAGGTCTTTGTGGGGATTAGGGAATTAAATTGAAAGATTATGCCTGCTACGTGTGTAGATACATATAGACAGTCGAGATCAAAGGTGATAGAGATCGATGGGTGTAGGCTTTCACCGCAATATGAGTTAGCGGTCCTTTAAGCGATGGAGGGGGGTTAAACGTAGGGCAAGACCGAAAGTGATCAACGGTGCAGGCACGAGGAGATCCAGATCGATGATCCATTTGATGTTCGCAAAATTAACATGCGCGAAAAGGGTCGTGATTCCAATTTGCGAAGTTTGGTTAAAGCCCGACACCTCTTGATGACCCAGATCTCGCGAAGGGAAGATCTATAATGGAGGTTAACTTCATAGATGTTAATTGTGCAACAAATCGGTAGGTTCGAAATCAGTGAAGTTTGTAGGGGAAGTGACATTCGATGGTTCTGATCAAGGCATGGTAAAGATCTATGGTCCTGATCTGATAACGAGTGTTGGCAGATAAAAATCATCCCCTCTGCAAACTAATGAGTGCCAGATGGATGGAGGCCACATCAGCACCATCGGGCATCTTCCCACCTATCACAAGAACCGGTTTAATCATGTTTCATGTCAGCTCAGGTCTCAGACATCATTGTTGCTCGTGTAAGAGATCCAGTCAGCGAATCATGGCAACATAATTTCTCAAGACTGCCATCATTCTCATGGTAGTTATAGGCATGGCTCCCATGGTACACAACTCATGTCCATACCCAAAGGTGGTGAGCTTTACCACTCAGGAATTTTTAGTTGAGAGCGAGTTATGGAGGGTGGAAGGAGAGTTGAGGTGGTTATCGTGCCAAAGCAAGTGTGGTATGAAGTGGAGGAAGAGAAGATTCCTCTATCTCCAATAGCTCTCGACTAGGTGCAGGAAAGCTCATCCAGCGAACCGAAAGAGCACGCGGGCCAGCAAAGGGACAGGCAGGTTCAACGTCCGTTGAAGGAAAAAGGGACCAGAGGAGACAAGCATGACGTTCATCAAGATATGGATATCATCCATGATTACATCCTACCCACAAAGGATGCAACACCTCCTCCTTCGATCGAGAAGACATCGGATGAAGACCCCCTGAAAGCAGAAGATTTCTTCGACCCACAGGGCAACTTGAAGGTTCCAGAATGAGGTGGCAGCTCGTCCGTGCCATTACTTTTCTTTCCTAGCAAGTCTGTTTCGGGATAAGTGTATGGGCATTTTTCTCTTCCGTTTTGGGGTAAATTTTGGTCTATCTATTGTTTGAAACCACGACAGTTTGTACCCTGCAAAAGGAATCTGTATCGTGAGTCGTAGCTTTTCTGATAGCCATCGTTATCATTTTGTAATTCGCTATTGAGGGTAGCAAACTGAATAGCATAGGTGGAAGCATAGTCATAGCATGTTTTGTAACTTTTTTTGATGCTCAGTCCAGGGACGAGAGCCTATAAATGGCAATGTAGTAGAATAACAAAGGGTTGGAAAATCATTTTTGGCCGAGGCCTGGGAGAACATGTTTCTATATTTCTGAAGCATCATCCTTAATAGAATCGCAGTGCTTGTAATGGGTGTCCTAACAGAGATTGATGTGTCGCTTTGCTTACAGTCTGTTTATTCTCTTTCTCTAATGTGATCCCGCTTCATGTTATTCATTTCCGTTATGTTTTCTCTTTCATATCTGAAATCAGAGTATATTAGTATAGAATTCTTGGCAATAGGCTCTAGCTACTATTTTAGATGTTCACTCAACAGTTCCACTAAATTCGATATCGAATTCATCCACGTTGAATGCTCATATCGATGGTCTATCCTTGCTTTCTTCTTTTATCACCTGAAATTAGCATTTCGACGGGAAGCAGGTGGCTACCTTGCCTCTATTATGGTATCACACACTACCGCGCTGGTATTTGATTTGTGTGTTGTGTCTTGACTCCATTTCTCACATCTCTCTCATGATTATCATGCCAAAATTTAAACGAATTTTCCCCTTGCAGAAGTCTGACCTTCTGAGTGTGTTGATTAAATATTTTTGATAAGAACACTATGTGTTTATCTTTAATTATTTTCAGTCTTCTCTGTGTATTCTTCATGACTGCACTTTTATTGATTATTTTCAGCCCTTTGTAGTCTTTGTTAAAACCCAAAAACTGCTCACTAGCTCATTTCCCTATTCACACGACCCATTTATCCACTTTTCCTACCATTTTAGCCTCTAAAACCTTCAAAAGGTCACCAAAAAGACCAAAATTAATCTTTTTTCCCTCAAAATATGTAATCTTCCTCAAAAAATACAAAAAACCCTAAAAAGAGTCCAAAATTCCCAAAAATCAATTAAAAGAGAATAATATTCAAAAAAGGAAAAAGAGGGAAAAAGAGACCTAAACCACATTTAGCATTACCATTGGTTTCCTTAAACCATAATGGTATTCTCCATCACCCAAAAGCTATAAAAAGGTGATAGAGGCTCCCCATTAATCATCCACATTCATCCTATCCTTATGCTTCCCATTTCACTCCTGAGATCTTAAGCCTCCATCTGAGCTTAGATCCACCTTTGGAGTATCTTTTATGGCCATTCCCCCATTAGCATCTTGGAGAAGAGAAAGACCCTTGAAGCATTGGAGCATATCACCGTCGCAGTTGCTCAAACCCAACCATCCTCACCATTTGAGGTAACATGATTATTGTAAAGCTAGTTTTTCCATAAATAAAGAATTTGTTCTACATATAGATCTGAGTTCTTTACCATTTACTTTCAAGTTTTTACATGAACATGCTAAATTAATTTTTTATTTTATCATATCTTAGACTAATTCTGCTTTTTTACTTTAATTTTTTATTATTTCAATTGAGACTACTACTACAAGTTAGTAGGTGCTCATTAGCACATGCCTGGGTGAAAACCCAACAATAGGTTTTTGGCGACTCCGCTATATTTCGAATCTTTGAATCTTGCTTTAGATCTAGATTTCTTACATTTTTTGTTATTATTTCACTTTAATATTGTAGATCTGGCCTTCTACTAAGCCCATAGCTCACTTCCCTAGCCATTGGCCTTTTCTGCAGCCCACACAGTCCAAAAATCTCATTTTCGGTTATCATTTCTGGCGACATTTGTCGTCTCATCAATCGCGGGTTTCTGCACCCATAGTCGCGATTCCATCACCGCTTTTTAGCCCTTTTTCGTGATTCTGAAAAACTAATTTTTGCATCTCGAGCATGACTGTGCAGCCCCTCAGTCGTGGTTTAATTGCAGGTTTCTCGCCCCACAGTCGTGATTTTGAAACCCTAATATGTTGTGTCCTGAGCGCGACTATGCACCCCCTCAGCTGTAATTTAATCGTGGGTTTCTTGCCCCACATTCGCGATTTTGAAACCTTGACTATTGTGTCTCGAGCATGACTGTGCACCCCCTCATCCGTGATTTAATCGCGACTCTCGCTCGAGACAACCACGATTTCTCCTGTGCCTCCAATTCGTCTTTCTGAGTTTTGCTCATTTCGGCCCGAATTTTCCAGCCATCTCCCCTGCAATTTTTTTGGACATCCTACTGTTTTCTTTTTGCAGCATTAGGAGATTCACTCATTTTTTATGTTATTTGCTTTACCTTAACAATTTAAAGAATTTCACATATTTTTTGAAAAGTTGTTAAAGCATTCACATTCAAATTGGTTTCATATTTACTTTTAAATTGTTTCCATATTTACAAATTGAAATCGTTATTTTAATTTGTGAATTTTCGCCCAAGCGAGGCATTTCATTTTTTGGTACATAACCACACATGCACATAATCTGTCACCAATAAATCAAAGTGAGCCTTAAAATTCTCTTAACTCAGCCAACATTCTAACCCCACTTGGGGAGCACCAAAAGAATATTGTAGATAGGTAGGATTGAGGGGATAAGTATCCAAATAACACCCCTCACTCACTTTCATTTTGAGACATAGTGGTTGACATTTAGGTTACCAAAATCCCCTAGTAATTATTAGCATGGTTTCAAACCAATTTGTCGAAAAGGCCTCTCCCTTAGGAGGGTTGAAGTAGCCAGACTAGTTCTGGAGACCTGAGTGGACTACAGCAATCCATTCAGTCACCAAAGAATACCTACTCATTGTTCTCATTGTACCATGCTTGTGGGAGTACAACGGTGATAGAACAAGAGCTGGAAAATCACCTTTCTGGATGTGTCATGAATGGGGTATCTTAGTGGCCTATCTTCTAGGATTGTCTACCCGGTGTCCCTCCTAGTAGGGGGATATCTAGCCTTTGGCTCTACAATGCATATTGTTTGACTTGGATTTCATCACCTTGCAGAGGATACTTCTTGTTGAATCATAATACCTTTGTCAGTTAGGTGTTTGCATGTTCTATTACCTCCCATTGGTTAGTGATTCCACCCTTTTTCATTTTTTAGGAGCCATTTGCATGTTGGTATTTTGACCACATTTTTTTATTACTCCACTTACTATAGCACAGCTGTTATAGTAAGTATTTTGAGTTTGGTTGTTGGCCTGAGTTCCATTGTTTTTTGTGCTCCCCTCTTGCACACATGGTTGCATTAGGGTTTCAAGCTTTCCACTCACCACCACCCATTATTTTTAATAGACAACTGTCACCATTGAGTCCCCGAGACGTTCTCAGTGTTTCCAGGGTGAACCCCTACAGTATGGTTCACTTGACACCACTCACCATAGACGAAGATAATTGTCACTTGACTCCATGTGTCATCAACATAGAGCCCTGTCATCCAATTCTGATGCACCTCATTTCACATCTGACTCTGAGGCAGAATCCAAAAATTCCATCTACACCGCACTCACTATCCCCATGGAACATCTACCACCCCTACCACCACAATGGCCACCATGGTATCCACAGCTACAACAACAACTCGCTTGGGTATGTCCAACATGGGACCCACACCTATCTTAGGTACGCCCAACATGGGACCCACACCTACCTTAGGTATGCCCAATATGGGACCTACACCCATCATCACCACCACTACTAAGATCCCAGCAACTACTGTAACCATCCCAAACCCATCTGTAACTCATGTTGCACTTGGGGGTGCTGGCCCCTCTCACACATCTTTAGGTGGAGGGCACATCCCTTTTATAGCTAATATTCCCTTTGCGGGCAGTGGCCCAATCCATAATGCTACCACTAGCACTTATGCCCCAGCAACCATGTCACACCCTTCTACCAGTCTGCCATTTATGGCTAGTCTTAACCTACCAGACTTGGCAAGGTTAACAAATGCCCCATTAGACATGAGCCTACTTGGCCCCCCATGCCCACAAAACTCCCGTCAGACATCCCAAAGTTTGAAGGGAAGGCTGGTGAAGACCCACAAAATCATGTTATGTCTTTTCACCTATGGTGTTCCTCAAACTCCATAGTCGATGATTCTATTCGCCTCCGACTTTTACAAATAACTTTCACCAGCTCAGCATCCAATTGGTATATTGAGCAGCCCCATGGGACACACCCTACATTTACATCCTTTGCCTCAAATTTCCTACAGTTCTTTCAATTACCCGTCCTCTATGATGCAGGAATAGAAATACTATTGTCTTGTAGATAGAACACAGTCACCCATATCACATATCATATTCATGAGTGGTGTAAGCAGCATAGTCTATGCAAGATCAAACTAGACGACCGTATTTTCTTGGATTGGTTCCTAAAATCTCTCCTTCCACTCATAGCCAAGGATGTAGCTTCTGAACGACCCCAATCGGAAGAAGAAGCCATTTTAAAATCCTAGCAGTTCGACTTAATCTACGCCCAGTCTGGCTATCTATACACCATATTACCTGATGCTCCACGCGGTGATCCATCTCAGAACGATGCGTAGGGGGAATGCCATGGCGCCGATGGCATCATTGGCTAGGTTATGTAAGAGAACAAACCAATCCCCATGATGAGTACCAATAACGCCCCAGACCTTTCTAGGGCTGTAACATCTTATTCTGGAGCTACAACTTCGTATGATCCAATGACGCACACTCACCACACTCATGGACCCTCATGTCCACCACAGTGTTATGGGAAAACACCCTCAGGTTATGCACCACCTACATACTATAACTAGTAGGCCAATCATACCCCGGTTCACCCACAAGCCCAATCGGCTTATTACCCTCAATAGGCAGCACCTTCTGCCCCAACACTTCCAATAGCTCAAGGTTACCAACAACCACAACAAGCACTGGGTCCACCTCCAAACCCTCCTACTTATTATCCACTACATCCTGTTGCAGTACCTGCACGACCTCAAAACACCCCTACTACCCAAGGGCAAGTATACACACAACAAAACCAACCCCAAAACCCGAAAAACTAGCGTAACCAAGGAGGTCAATAGAACTGCGAAAGAGGACGTAACTGCGGAAATAATCAACCTCAAAACCAAGGCAGCCGGCCACCTAATCCCCTGAATAATAATAACGCTTCCCCCGCCAACCAAAACCTTGATCGTCCACTGAAACAAGGTAAAAATCCTAACTTAAGAACAAACCACCCATGTTCCTTTTGTTCGGTATACGGCCAATACACACATAATTGCGACCATTTGGAGAAAGCACGTCAAATTTGGGCCAATCTTAATGCTCATGCAACCTCAAACTATAACATTATAGAAGACTTAGCCCAGTCCCCCGCTACTATGTCCATTCTATAAGTCCTAAAAAACTGTCCTGCACAGAGGAAATTATTGTTGTCTGCCATTGGTTCCATAGACCCTAATGACTCCCATATGATGGCATTCGACTTAGACTAAGCTGAACCACATTTTTTTTGCCACTAGCTTTTCAGGTTTCTATATCCATTCGAAACCTTGTCATTCATCCATGCATCATCGATGAAGGCGCCTCCACCTGCATAATGTCGACTTTTGTCTAGTAGAAACTCAGATCCCCCACACTGCAGCCATCCACTACCGCATTGGGATCTTACGATGGTCGTTCAGCTCAACCACACGGCCTGTTAGTCAACGTACCCATGCAGTTGGGGGGAAAAATGGTTCTCATAGACATAGATGTCATTAACGCCCAGTTTGACTACAACGTCCTATTAGAACGAAGTTACATGTATAAAATGAAAGTTGTCACTTATTCCGTCTTCCGCCTCATGATGCTTCCCCATGAAGGATGCATAGTCAAAATCGACCAGATAACACAACACAATCCTAATTCCCTTGCAGCACCTGCAAACATTCTATCTACGACTGAACAACCCATTCATAGTGCACCTACATCATTCATCTCCTCAGTCAAACCAGGGATATATTCAGATACTCCCATGACCTCCATGTTCCAATCTATCCCACCCCCCTTGCGGATAACTAAAATATTTAATTTATGCACCCTTTCGCACAACACACAGCCACATACTCAACAAACACCATTACTGCCACAACCACCCGCAGTTCCTAGTCACATCGGAGCAACACCGATTCATACTATCCCATTCTTATTTCCTCCTTCAGCAGTCATCAGCACGCCAGTAATGGCTACGCCAAATCTTCCAGCTTTAACATTAGGACTACCTGTGTGGTACCTACCTGCACCGACCCCTCCCCCGACACCGAATGTCATTTTACAACCAGTGCAACCCATCAATACTTCAAACCATCCACCAGCTAGCATAGTGAACATCCAAAACCGACCACCATCGACTGGGACCACAGCATCAACATCTAGTAATGCTCCCCCTCAACTTCGTTACAATGGGGCTAGAGGCCCACAAACCTACACCACTAGACCCACAACCCACACTGCCCCACCAACTCCCAAGTTGGCAAAGAATCCCCTAACAATCTGTGTTCCCCCTAAAGGCTCTTTGTGCAATGATATATTCCATGCTACCCATCAATGTCCACAATTACCAGCACTCCAAGAACACATGAAAATGTTGGATGATGACACTAACATTCCAGTTGTCAAACTTGAACTGCCCCCTTAGCCTCGCAATAAATCGCTGCGTACCAACCACCCTTGTACGATATGCAACATTTACGGCCATTACTCACATTACTACCCCGATCTACCGGATTATAGAGCAACTCTATACGAATTCAATAATGTCAACCTGGAGATATCCCCCCCTCTCATTGAGGAAATATACCCCCCAAGTCTTCCTCTTCGGAAGAAATCAATACCATTTATATGATTTCATCCACCTACGTGCCTCAACCAATTAATTTGATGACGCACTACTTCCGTAGTGACGAGGAAATCCTAGAAACACTTACTGCACCTGAATACCCCTGGGATGATATGCACCATCGGTCATACTTCATCCCTGAGGTATCTACCTCCACCATAGCGAACCAACTATCCATCGAATCCAAATATTTTTTACCAACTAAGGTCGACTGGTTTAAAGATCTTATCCCAGCCCTAGATGCCTTTGAAGAAGGTAATATGGCCAACATTTTGCCTATCATAAAAATTGATATCTCCACCACACCTGGAAAACCTGAACTTATCTCCTTAGGGGCATCATGCACTGAAGAGGAAGTTCAATCCTATAAGAAACTCTTCCAAGAGTTTCACGATGTTTTTTCCTTGTCTTACACCGAGATGCATGGTCTCGATCCTACCATTGTAGAACATCACATAGACACTTGGCCTAACATACCACCTATCTACCAGAAACAATGTCCCATTCACCCATCTAAGCTTCCAGCCGTTAAGGCTGAAATTGAAAAGCTTCAAGTAGTAGGGTTCATATACCATATCACTTATACCACTTGGGTTTCCAACCCAGTGGTAGTCAATAAAAAATTGGGCACCATTCGTGTCTATACTGATTTCCGCGACCTCAATCTAGCTTGTCCCAAAAACAACTTCCCAACACCATTTATCGACCAATTAATCGATGCATGTGTGGGGCATGAGGTACTATCCTTCATGGATGGTTTCTCCGGGTATAACAAAATTCAAATCCGCAAGGAAAATCAATACAAAACTGCTTTCACCACCCCATGGGGCACTTTTTCCTATCGCATTATGCCTTTCGTCTCAAAAATGCTGGAGCCACATTCCAACAAGCCATGACTTATTGTTTTCATGACCTGATTAATATCATATTGGTTTACCTAGACGACCTCATGGCTCAATCTAAGAAATGATCTGACCATCTAGACGACCTTCGACAAGTCTTCTTGCATTGTTGCAAATACCAAATCCACTTGAACCCACTCAAGTGTGTCTTTTGCATTCCAGTAGGTCGTCTATTGGGTTTCATCATTTCAGAAAAAGGAATCACCGTAGACCCATTAAAGGTCCAAGCCATCATGGACCTACCATCACCTCGTACACTAAGGCAGCTACAAATCCTTCAAGGGAGGTCCAACTTCCTCCACCGCTTTGTCCCCAATTACGCCACAATAGTTCATGGTTTCCTTCATTTTCTATGCCTTCATACCCGTTTTGTATGGGACGACCAAGTGGAAGGAGCTTTCACAGACCTGAAGAAAGCACTCACTAATGCCCCCTTGATTTCTCCTCCGGATTTCACAAGAGACTTTATCCTTTACGTTTCGACATCCAATTATGCCATTTCTGGAGTACTCGTCCAAGAAGACTCTGGTTGTCAAGAGCATGTCATTTACTATGTAAGCCAAACCGTATCAGGCCCACCACTGTGCTACCAACATGAATAGAAAATGGCCCTCGCAGTCGTCTTTTAAGTACAGAAGTTGCGCCATTACATTCTCCTCAACCATACCACAATTGTCGCAAATTCCAACCTAATGGTCTATCTCTTAAATCATCGCCTTTTGCAAGGCCGCGTAGCTAAATGGGTGATTATCCTACAAGAATATGACCTAACTTTCAAAACCCCAAAGAGCACCAAATCCTTAGCACTCACTCAACTTATTATGGATCTACCACCCTCATCGTCATCACCAGCTATCAATATCGATCTAATTGACGACTAGTTATTCATCGTCTCATCTGACGACCCTTAGTACGGTGACATTTTGGTTTACCTCCATACACAGAAGTTTTGACCCAATATTGACCATGATGGACGTCGTCACATCCCCCACCATGCTCTCCTTTATCTCCTCTTAGGCGATGTCCTCTATCGACGTGGTATCGACACAATCCTACGACGTTTCCTTTCTCGAGAAGAAGCAGAATAAGTACTTAATGATTGTCATAGCGGTGCTTGCGGCAACCATTTATCTAGAATGACCACTGCCCAAAAGGTAATCCACGCCGGTTATTTTTGGCCCTCATTATTTACTGATTGCATCACAACAGTCAAACATTTCCAAAATTGCCAGCTCTTTGCCCCTAAAGCAAGGACTCCCCCTGCCCCACTACATCCAGTAATCACTGTTGGTCCCTTTTGCAAATGGGCCATCGACTTCATAGAATGTAACCCAGCATCATCTTGCAGGCATAAACACATCATTGTGGCCGTTGATTACTTTACTAAATGGATAGAATCCATGCCTAATTACAACTACAAATCTGACACTGCAGCCCGCTTTTTCCTCAACCATGTTATTGGTCGTTATGGAATACCAAAGCAACTCGTCTCAGACAATGGTTCTCACTTTGAGGACTCTGTTTGGTGAGAATTGTCAACCCTCCTTAAGTTTGAACATCATTTCTCTTCCGCCTACTACCCCCAAGGGAATGGCCAAGTTGAAGCTATTAACAAAATTTTGAAGACTATCCTCTAGTGCACTGTCGACCGACATAATTCCAATTGGCATCTTCTTTTTCCTGTACTATGAGCTTACCGCACGTCCACTAAAACTGCCACTGGTTTCATCCCTTTCCATTTGGTTCACAGCATAGAATTTGTCCTCCCAATTGAGTTTCAGATCCCAACATTGCATATCGCCATCGAAATCCTCCCAGATACTTCACCAATTGAACAACTCTTACTTCTTTTAGAGCAATCCGACAAAGATCACCGCACAACTCTCCAAACAATGGAAGCCACAGAGAACCGATCCAAATTCAGTTATGATAAACATGTTCACCCACGAGCATTTAGTAAAGGAGACCTTGTACTCATTTACAATCAAGCCCATGACAAAAAGGGTAAAGGAAAATCCGAATCCATGTGGCAAGGCCCATACATTATACACACTTTCCTTGGACATGGGGCATACATTTTCACCGATTCAGAAGGTAACCCCATGCACAACCCTAGTAACGGGTTGTACCCAAACGCTTTTATCCATAAAAATATTATGGACACCACAGTATGCATTGTACAGTTTTTAATTCTTTTTTTCACTGTAAACTTTCAAAACCTTACATTTTTATCTTTTCCTACACAAATGGATCCTGTTTCATTTCACTATATCGGTTTCGCTAATAGTACAAGCCGCTAGTCTCCAAATCTTGCCTCCGCAGCTTGGGTACTCTATTCCCCCTCACATGAGTTGATCCACCTCGATGGATTGTGTATAGGAGCTGCTACCAATAACTAGGCTGAGTATGATGCTGTGACCGGTATCCTAACTGCTGCCCTCCAGATGGGCATAAGTCACCTTCACGTCTTCCTTGACTCCCAGCTTCTTGTTTCTCAGCTCAACATTTGTTACCAGGTATGCGATCCTTGCCTCTTTAGAAAATTCCTGCGCACTAAACAAATGATTAGATACTTTGAATCCATTTCATTCACTCATGTCCCAAGAAATCTCAACAGTGTAGCAGACCAAATGGCTAATAACATTCTAGATTGGCATGTCAACTAAAACATGTAGGACATCAAAACATACATCACATAAGCATTTAAAAATCAAACAAAAGAAACCATCATAGTATTGCATCCATGTGCATACACAACTGTATACTAAAAAATGCATCCATGTGCATATATATATATATATATATATATATATATATATATATATATATATATATATATATATATATATAGTCATAATGTCAAAAGAGTGCCCTTAGCACCCACATATACAAAAACTACATAGTCGTACATCATATGTATCAGCAAAAAGCCCCCCCATATGCTCATCATCATTTGGGGGCAGGTAGTAGACAGACTAGTCCTCCTCCTCTAGATCAAACTGGTCCTGAACCCTCCTCTCTACTGCCAACATAGCAATCTGCCTCAGAATCGACCTCCACTCATGCGGAGCATCGTAACATGCCTCTAAGACCTCTCGGTCCAACTCCCTCGAGCCATCATCTTCCACACCATCCAGTAATCCCTCAATGGTAGCCCGTATATCATTTGCCTCCCTAGCACTACCACGGCGACGTACGAATCCTCACGTAGGTGGAGGAGGTAATCGAGATACCACCAGTACATGACCTCTATGGACCAGATGCCCCAGTGGAGGCCCCGGACCCACATCTGCGATAACCAACACTCAGAGAAGTCAACATCGTAAGAACAACCCTAACCATCATAATGTACAAAACCAATAAATATATAAACATGATGTAGAAAACAAAAACATATACATACCATCTGGCCCCCAGGCCTATCCTGCAACTCATGGAATCTCGATATCACCACGAAAGTCCATGCCCCGATAGGGAAAATTATTGAACAGAACCCGCATATGCTCCCGCTGCTGGTACATCTCAGTAGTAAAAAACTACCTTGACCCCCCACCACCACAGTGAGACATCATCTCGCCCCACCGCACCATCCGCAGCTCAAGGACACCACCATCCCGGACCGGATTATGGGGCCATAAAGTAGGCACCCGCTAAAAGAAAAAACAACATAAGAAGGAGGCATAACGGAAGTTCCCCCCAAACTGACTCACCTCGTTCAACTTTTGCTGAACACAAGCCAGGAACATCTGTCCCCAGGCATAGTATGTCCTAGTCATAACCCGATGTACCAACATCATCTTCCCACCCAACAATTCGTGCGGCGCCTGAGACCCAAGTACTTGCAGCATGCAAGCCGCAACCACTCTCATAGCCGAATCCTCTATATCGATAACTGACAATGCATTCGCATGCACTCGGGACCCCATACGACAAAATATCTCCAGAAGATCCTCTATGTCAATATATCCCTGTATCCTAGGTTGTGTATCTCCTATCACACCTAAATGGGGTAAACCAGTCAAAAAATAAACATCCATCAAGGTGAGGTCCAACCTCTCACCTTGAATCATGAAGGCCTAAAGGGCCAGATCCCAGAATCTGACCTACTTGGTCAGCAATAACCGTGCTGACTGCATAATAGGCACCTGGGAAAACTTCATCAGTCCACCTGCTTCCAACGTAGCCAAAGCATCGTGGTCCCCATCGATAACCTCCATCAAATCAACAGGCATCTCCCTCTCCCTCCATACAGGCCTTAGGACTCTGATCATCCTACCAAAAAACATAGAAAATATTTCAGAAAAATTGTACCAATTTTTTTTCCCTAGTAACGATCTAAATCGCGGTTGTGGGACCCACAGCCACAATCCAAATCACGACTATGAAGGCCACCGTCGTGATCCAAATCGTGACTGTGAAGGCCACAGCCGCGATCCAAATCCAGATTGTGAAGGCCACAACTGCGATCAAAATCCTGACTGTGAAGGCCACAGCCGCGATCCAAATCCAGACTGTGAAGGCCACAGCCGCTATCCAAATCCCAACTGTGAAGGCCACAACCATGATTCCAATCACGACCATGAGGGCCACATTCGCAATTGAGATCACGATTATAGAGTTCATAGCCACGATTCGAGATTGCAACTGTAGAGCTCTAAGCCGCGATCGGAATTGCGCAAAAGGGCTCAAGTCCTGTGATTTCCCCATTGCTCACCCAAAGTGACCAATGCACTGCCCCTGAGCACCCATTTCCCCCCCGAAATTAAATAAACTTATAGATTAAGGCTAATAGGCTTACCTGGAACTCGCGGAACGAAAAATAAATGGTCGAATCTCCCACAAATGCCAAAAATGCTCTGCACAACTCAAATCTCCTGTCAAACCGAATAGTGAAAATGACATGTGTCACTATAGCTAAACTTGTTATTTATAAACATTTCACCCATTTTTATTTGACCATTACGGAGTCATACGAAGTCCTTTCTCCACATTGTTGATATTATTGGAATCATAGCAGCGAGACCTTCACAGTATTACAGTCAGTTTCTCGATTTCACCGACACAGTTTTTGGGCAATTTTTTCCATGCCCCTTGTAGCCTAGGTTTGCATGCCACATCTGTCGTTGTCCGTTTTTTACGTTCTTTATATCACCAGATTCAGTTTTCTGCACTCGTGATGATGCTTGATATCATTTCTCGCTCTCATGAACATTTTTTCATTGCATTTTTTCCATGCCCCTCGTTGCCTCGGTTTGCATGCCACATCGACCGTTGTCCATTTCTAACATTCTTTATATCAACGGATTCAGTTTTTCACACTTGTGATGATGCTTGAGATCATTTCTCGCTCTCACCACCATATTTTTGGGGCATTTTTTCATGCCCCTCATTACCTCAATTTGTGTGCCACATGGGTCGTTACCCATTTTAAAACATTCTTCATATCATTGAATTCAGTTTTCCACGCTTGTGACGATGCTTGAGATCATTTCTCGCTCTCACCAATACTTTTTGTTCTGTATAATTTTATCCCTTTTTCGAGCCAAGTAATCCTTTTACAAAAAAGGCACTTAGGGAGTTTCTGTTAAGCTCTTTTATGACTCCTAAAACAATGAAAAGATCACCGAGCAATATTACTTCCTTTCATGCTCGCTAAAAGTATCTGAAAGGGAATCTACCTGGTATAAGTTTACCCCTTTTTCGAACCTTGTAGACTAATTATGAAAAATGAATACTCTATTCACATCGGTTAGAAGAGTTCTCCATTTGCATCATTTTATGCTTTTTCGGGCCTTGGAGACTAACATACGAAAAATACCACCAATGGAGTCTACTTACCACTTTCAGACTCTCTAAAATTGAAATCAACCACGATCAATCCCCATCTTGGGCTTGTATAAATCCACACAATGGTACTCCACCACCAATTCAGAGTCTTCTTATCGTTTTCAGACTCCTTAAAAATGAAAGCACTCACAAGCATGAACTGTCCTGGGCTCGCACAAATCCACAAGACAGTACCATTTTCGAGCACACTTTTATCCCTTCTTGGAGCTCATTAAAACCATGAAGAAGGCCACAATGGTGCCTCTCAACGCCACAATAGATCATGTATCCTTACACGGCAGCTTCCCCATTATGGTCGCCTTTGTTCAAAGTATTTTGTAGCTTGTCCCATAAAGTCACTCCAGTCTGCAGTACTTGCCCCTGATCCCTTAAAGCTATGATCCCCACACCTAAAGTTAGTTTCATATGCTTCCAGGTAAACCATGTCATCATGCTCTAAACAAAGGATGTTTGAGTCCCCCCCCCTCTAAAAATGCGAGTTACTCCCCATCCCCATAGTATATCAGTCCCACTATCAGTACTATCACCCCTTGGTCATACACCTTGAGATCCTATTAAGGAAACATCATTTCCTTGATAGTTGTAGGTCTCCCTCTGTCGACGTCAACCAATTTATTCCAGAGGAGAGACTTAGAGGTCCCTGTGCCTTGGACTCATCACCATCAGTGGTGAGTGCCTACAGATCATTTTGAAATGAGTCCTTAGTGCCTCTCCAAATGATTATTTCTCACATGCTCGACGTCAACACCTTGATCGCATCGTTGAGATTCGTACAGGGTATTGGTCCTTTTAGTTATTTGTTGAATGCCCCAGATGTCAACTGACTCTAGCACATTTGTGAGTCTACTTGAGGAAATAACTAGTTACATATTCCTATAGATATCTGGGTTGTGCTTGGCGACAGTATTTAGAAGTGCCCCAGTTTTATACTGCCTTGAGTATACAGTTCCATATACTCTTCAGAAGATCACTCACAGTTATTGAGTCCCTACAGTTATTGGATACCTTCAGATTCGTTAGTTCATCAACCCTTCTGACACCATATTCAAAACGATTGTTGCTCTTTTATAGTGTATCAGTCCTTCAGATCAGTTATGGTATGACCATGAGTATATCCCAGCATTGTGTCTCCTCTGGACCATTATGATGTACACAACAGGTTTATATGTATTAGTCAGGCCCACCTTTCTTGGGCCTCATTGTTATTTATATGTCTTGATACAAGCATGTGTATGCACGCCTCGTCCATTATCAGAGATTATTCCTCGTTCACTTTGAGGACATGTAGTTTTAGTTTGTGCAGTTTGCATGGGCCTCGTGTTCCATTCTCCAATCGGTCTCTTCTCTCCTCCAAACCCTAGGAAAAAGACAAAATAAATATGATGTTTATCGGCCATATAATGAGCTCCTGCCCTCACACATCAAGGGGCAATCTGTTAACACCCAAAAAGTGCTCACTAGCTCATTTCCCTATTCACATGCCCCATTTGTCCACTTTTCCTACCATTTTAGCCTTTAAAACCTTCAAAAGGTCACCAAAAAGACCAAAATTCATCTTCCCCCCTCAAAAAATACAAAAAACCCTAAAAAATGGTCCAAAATTCCCAAAAATCAATTAAAAGGGAATAATATTCAAAAGATATTCAAAAAAGGAAAAAGAGGGAAAAAGAGACCTAAACCACATTTAGCAATACCATTGGTTTCCTTAAACCATAATGGTATTCTCCATCACCCAAAAGCTATAAAAAGGTGATAGAGGCTCTCCATTAATCATCCACATTCATCCTATCCTTATGCTGCCCATTTCACTCCTGAGATCTTGAGCCTCCATTTGAGCTTAGATCCACCTTTGGAGTATCTTTTGTGGCCATTCCCCCATTAGCATCTTGGAGAAGAGAAAGACCCTTGGAGCATTGGAGCACCTCACCATCACAGTTGCTCAAACCCAACCATTCTCACCATTTGAGGTAACATGATTATTGTAAAGCTATTTTTTCCATAAATAAAGAATTTGTTTTACATATAGATCTGAGTTCTTTACCATTTACTTTCAAGTTTTTACATGAACATGCTAGATTAACTTTTTAATTTTCTCATATCTTAGACTAATTCTGGTCTTTTACTTTATTTTTTTATTATTTCAATTGAGACTTCTACTACAAGTTAGTAGGTTCTCATTAGCACATGCTTGGGTGAAAACCCAAGAAACAGTGTTATGAGAGATCCCTCTTAGACTGTGTTAGGTCAGTAGCACAAGTCTAAAGTGGTTTTGTTGTTACCCCAGCTTACCCTCTCCCACATCCTAGGTGCTCATTTTGGGTGCTAACACTTGGATTTAAGATATTTGTCTCTGCATTCACTTCTTGAATAACATCAGCATTTCATTCGTTAAATTTGCCATCATATTTTCATATATTGTGTGACAATCTGTAAATTTCCTCTGCAATTCCATCTTTACAAACGAAAATCTATCCATAACCTTTGGTTATTTAAAATAAAGTTCAAGATGAAATCAAAATACATCTTATATGATATATAGCTCTAATATCTATAAAATATGACTTTCTATCATGCCTAGGCGCATGCTATTTCAACCTAGTCTACCTCTGGAACTAACATTGAAAAATGATGACCATAGTGGGAAGCACATATAAAATAAATAATTCCCCGAACACAAAGTTGAAGATGATCTGATTTCTACATGGTGAAAGTAGATCATATATTTTTGGTTGAATCTCACCTCGCAACTTCATTGGATCAAGCTGGCTCCTGATACTAGACCCACAAGATCAAATCACCAGTCAAAGGAGTTTTGAAGCTTGCTTGACTCTTGGACTCACTAGAGGAACATCTATACATCTGAAGGGAGAGGTATTCCTATTTTTAATTCACATATGATATCTCCTGCAGTAGATAATCAAGAAAGACTTGAGGATTTAAATAATTATGAAAATATGCATAATATTTTGGAGACTCCTTTACATCTAGATTTGGAAATTCAGTTCACTTCTCCATCATCATCTGATAATACATATATACTTAATCATTCCTTTACTCAACCTCAAATAACTTCACTCACACCTCAAGCTCATAATACTACTTTACAACATCTAAATATGGTTGGAAGAGGACATGGAGGTCCACCCCCTGCTGTAAATTGATGGATAGCTAATAGATTTGTCCCTTTGAATATGCCAAACAATATTCACGGCATGCCTGATAAATACCTTAATATCTTAACTAATTTTGATGGATAAAAGGATACTACAACTGAAGATCATATATCTAAGTTTCAATATTTTATAGACAACCTCCTCATCAAGGAAGACGATGTATATAAGCAACTTTTTGTGCAATAATTAGAAGTTGAGGTAAGGAAATGGTTCAGATCCTTGTCAGCTAATTCTTTTAATTCCTGGTCTGCTCTGTAGCAGGTGTTCATGAGACAGTGGTGGTAAAAAGAGAGATCACTTATATTACCTAACTGAATTTGCAGCTTTAAAAGGGAAAAATGGAGAAAATGTGAGTGAATTCAACAAAACGTTCAACAAGGTTTATAATAAAATTCCTCAAGATATTAAACCTTCACAAGTTGCTGCCAAGGTCACATATGCAGGAGCACATGAATATGAAGTTTCCATGATTCTAAGAGAAAGGAGATCCGCTATTCTTTTAAATATGCATGATGATGCTCTTCATGTAGTCAAAGAAAACATGACAGCTTCAAGCAAGTTAAAACAAAGACAAGATGTTGCTAAAAATAATCCTAAGGAGTAGGATGACACCTCAGATAAAAATAGATAAAATCAGGATGAAAAAATAGAGGAGATGTTGAAGATATTAAGAGTTTCATCAAATAAAATCACAAGGCTTGAGGTGGATGGAAACAATCAGTACAAAAACAGTCAAGGTATGTGAGAAAGAAATAAAAATCAATACAGAAGGCCTTCTAATCCTAAAATACTAAATCAGGATAGGAGAAATGAATATCCTCCCATACAACCACATATGAGAACAAATGATGCAAATTATGTGGTGGATATACCACTAGATGAAGAATATATTGAACCTCCTGAATAAATCCTTTGGATAAATGATTATAATGATATGATACACCTAACTCAAGGAGAGTATGGAAGATCTTTGTAGGATGATGTATACCAAAATAAGCCCAAATCACAAAAAAAAAATTCTAAGGCCTAGAAACTTCTCTAGAAATCAGCCTCAAAATTATGTTCCTAAAAAATTGACTAAAGAGCCTAATATTTCCAAGCCAATAGATAACCCTTCCCCTACTGAAAATATTCCAGCTGACCAAATTAAATATGATGCATCATCCTCCCCAGGACTAAATTTTACACCTCTTGTTGCTCTAAAAAAAATGTAATCCTTCATCCTAAAAAGAATGAACTAGATAATATTCTCATCCCTTCGATCTGCAACATGAACTATCTACGATAAAAATTCCACTCTCATTCTCAGAACTGGTTCAAAATCCTGCCTATTCCAAGCAAATTGAAAAGGTACTCAATCTGGCAGTCTCAATATTGCCGATGAAAGCCCTAATATTGACATTGGACCTGTTGTAGAAGATAAAAATAATGACTATACACCTCCATTCTACATAACCTTGAGTATGCATAGCAAAATTTTGCATAATTGTATGCTATATTCAAGTGCCTCTCATAATTTAATTCCAAAGGTAATTATGAAAGAGTTGGGATTAGAAATCACTAATCCCTATAATGATTTATACAACTTTGATTCAAAACCAGTAAAATGTGTGAGCATGATAAAGGATATGGTAGTAACCTTAGCTCAATTACCATCCAAAAGTATCTTTCTTGATGTGGTGGTAGTTGATGTACCTCCATGATATGTTATGTTGCTTCCTAGAACATGTGCCAAAAGACTGGGAGGAACTATGCAGATGGACATGAAATATGCAACAGTCCCATTGTTTGCAGAAGTAATAAGGAGACTGTATAGAGAATCAAGGTATTCCTACATACTTAGTGAGGGAAAAAACCCTATAAATTACCCTATATATACCATGGGGGAAGATATGGGTTGTTGTATTTTAACTGCAAGAGAAAATTATGAAAAGGAACCCCCTACACTTATGGCAGTGAAGAATGTAAGTAAGGTACATGATCAGATTTGAGATATGTGTTTTGATGGGTATTCCACTAAAGATGAAGCTTGAGCTAGAGTAATAATTATTTCCCTACGTAAATAAGAGTTACTTCTATCATTCAAATTGAATTTTGAAACTACTAATAATGTGGCTGAATATGAGTCACTCATATTGGGTTTGGAAACAGCTAGGAAGATGGGGATTAAACAAATTTCTATTTTTGGTGACTCAGAACTTATAGTGCAACGAATCAAAGGGATATATCAGACCAAACACCCCAGGATGAGAACTTACAAAAATCAGGTATGGGATTTAATAGATAAATTTTCCCAAGATTTCAACATCAAAACCATCCCTAGAGAAACGAATCAAAAGACTAATTCATTGGACTTAGCAGTAAGTACATTTAAACCTCCCACTGAAATAAAATTAATGCGTGAAGTTTAAATGGTTTATAGGCCTTCTATTCTCGATAATACCAAGCACTACCAAGTTTTTGAAAATGACCAACAAATCAAAAGGTTTTTAGAAGTAATTGATGAATTCTCCAACACTAGTTTTGATCAAGAACAAGAGGTGGAAGAGGGTGCAGATAATCAAGAGGAGGAAGATGTAGACATCAAATTAAACCATGAAATACAAAATCATAAGATTGTCCAGCTAAAGAGTAATTTCATACATAAAGGACTAGTTCCTTTATAAAGGTTTTTTTATAAGAATGATGTTCCCCCCAACCCCATAATTCAATCTAAAGAAGAAGACATGGAAGAAGTAAATGTTGGCACTCATGAAGAACCTAAGAATATCAAGCTCTCAAAATTTCTACCTACTGAAATGAAACAGAGATACATAAATATTTGCAAGGAAAATATTTTTTTTTGGCATGGAGGTACGAGGATTTGAGAACCTATGATGCTTCAATAATTGATCATAAGACCCCCCTCAAAGATGGAACAAATTATTGTAGGAAGAAACTCAAACAAGCAAACCCTATATTAATACCCATTATAGAAAGGGAGGTGAGGAAGTTATTAGATGTCAAAATAATAATTCCTTTGAGATACTCTAAATGGGTTTCTAATATGGTTCCTGACAGAAAAAGGAATAGATAAAGCAGGTTGTGTGTTGATTTTAGGAATCTCAACAAATGCCCCCTCAAAGACAATTATCCTTTGCCCAAAATGGACCAAATTCTATAGAAAGTGGTTGGAGAAGATAGGATATCCATGATGGATGGATTTTCAATATACAATCAAGTAGCCATGAATAAAGAATATAGGGAGAAAACAAATTTCACCACTCCATGGGGAATCTTTATGTATGATGAAATGCATTTTGGATTGATGAATGCAGGAGAAAATTTCCAATGTGCCATGGATATAGAATTTGTTGGAGAAAGAGATAAATTGATAGTTATATATATTGAGAATATGAATATGTTTTCTAAAATTGATGAGGAGCATTTATCTCACTTGAAGCAAACTTTCAAAAAATGCAGGAAATATGGCCTTTCTTTAAATCCAAAGAAATCCAGTTTTTCCTTGAAAGAATGAAAGTTGCTAGGGAACATAGTATCAAAGCATGGGGTAAATATAGATCCTAAAAGAGTGGAAGCTATACAGGCACTTGAAGCCCCCAGGAACAAAAAAGAAGTGCAGTTATTCATAGGAAAAATAAATTTCTTGAGAAGGTTCATCCCTAATTTGGTTGAATTGATTAAAACCATTACCAACATACTCATATCAAGTAATGATGTAAAATGGAATAAGGAGGAAAAAGATCCATTTGAAACACCAAAGAATGCGATTGGGGAAACACCAGTATTAATCAATCCTGATTATACAAAACCATTTCTAATATTTTATTTTGCTTCGTCCCACATAATTGCAATTGTGTTTTTACAAAAGAATAATGATGGTCATGAACAAACCATAGCATTTTTTAGTAAATCTCTTAGGGATGTTGAATTGAAGTATAATCTCATGGAGAAACAAGCATATGCCATGGTTAAAGAATTGAAATCTTTCAGATGCTATGTTTTACATTCTCAGATAATTCCATATGTTTCCCCATAGTACAGTAAAGGATATTATGTGCCATACTGACAATGAACGTAGGAGAGGTAAGTGGATTACAAATATTTAGGAATATGATCTTGAAATCAAACCTACCAAGATGGCGAAGGGTCAGGGATTGACTAAGATACTAGTTGAGTCAAATTGTGAAGCATTGGAATTAAAATCGATTACAAAGATTACATAAGAAGAGAAGATAAAAGATATCCATGATTCTCATAATAGTATAATGAAGGTAAATAAAAAATTTGAAGAATAGGATTTTATGGAGACATTTTCTACTATTTGGTGAATTTGGAATGCCTTGACTATCTATCCAAATCCCAAGCTAGATCTCTAAAATTACAAGCAATTAAGTATTACATATTGGATGAATGCTTGTATTGTATATATCCTCAAGGAATATTGTTGAAATTGTGTAATTGAAGATGAAATAGAAGGAATTATCACATATTTTGATAAAGGTACTTGTGGAGGTCACCACTCTTGGAGAGCCACAACCTACAAAGTTTTGAGAGTTGGATATTATTGGTGAAAATTATTTGTTGATGTAAATCATATTGTAAGGGATTGCATTGAATGTCAGATGTTTGTAGGAAAACATAAGCTGAAATGTAAGAAATAATTAATAATACATTAATAATAATAAGTAGGAGTAATAGTTAATGAGAGGATGCGTCCCCTCAAATAGGCAATTCCCAAGCTGCTATAAAAGCGGGCCAACAAGTGTATATGTATCATCTTATCTTATCAATTTATATATCATTTTACATCTACGGATTTCTGAGTTATTTCAGAAAGCATGGGTTAAACCCTAACTAATTGAGAATATACAACTATGGATATTACATTGGTATCAGAGGTTCATTGGATTGATCCGGCTTTTGGCCACAATTAATATCAGCGTTTCTCTGCATCTCTCCTTTCCACACACACATTTCCTCCATCCATCTGCTACCCAGATCGCTGCTCACCTCCACAGACCATTTCACTTATTTGAAGCACTCCATCCACGACCTACCAGCCTCGCTCCTTCTACCTTGTCCCTTCTTCAACACTCCCTTCCCCACGCTCTCCACTCCTGCCACCTGCTTCGCCCTTCCCCTTTCATCCTCTCTCCCACCTCCTTTTTCGCTCTCCACTCCCGCCACCTACACGCTGCCTTACCCACGCTCGGCTTCCACCTCTCACCGCCACTGCCTCCTTCCCATCTCTCCATGCGCTGTACTCCCAACCCGTTCTCCTTCCTACCCCCACGCTAGTCTCCCTGCACCTTCCCCCAATTCATCAACGCCCACGCACCAACATCCATTGCACTCCACAAATCCTTCATAGCCCATATGCCACCCCTCCACCTACTAAATCCATTGACATACGCCCTCTAGCTCCTCTCCAATCCACACATCCAACTCCTCGCCACTTCCCAATCCCCTAGGCGCCTGTCCTCACTTAATCTCTCCCCCCAAGCCGCCATGTCTGCGCCTGCACACCATTCCTTCTACCCTTCCACGGCCTTCTTCCCTTCCACCACCTACGCTCAAATTCGAGTACCACTCCAACCTTGCCATCCATTCCCTCTTCACTCTTCCCCTCATTAAAGTTGCCTCCACATAAGCCCTAAATTTTCAATAAAAATTCAAATATTATAAAATATTGTTATTATTATAATATTTATTTTTATTAAATCTCTATTATCCCAACATTTAAAAAATAAATAAATTATTATAATACGATTATAATAAATATATATATTTTTTTAAACCCCTGATCGCTTAATTCAATAACACTATTATTATAATTATTATTTTTTAAATAATAATTATTTTATTGTGAAAAAATTATATATTAAACTATATATATATAGTTTATATAACATTAATAATAATATTATTATTAATTAATTAAAGTAATAATTATTATTATCGAACAAATGTTAGCAAAAATGGAGTCTTATAGTGGAAATCAAGAAAGATTCCCTAAGACCTATTCAAAAGTAGCCAATATCATACTGAAACTTGAGGGAACTATTCAAGGAAAAGATATTAGTATTGCTATTTGTCGTACCATACTGGAAAATCGCATTAGCAACAGTTTGGAAAATCAATTATTAATCCCAGAATCAAGTATAATCGAAAAGATAGATAACTATGATGAGAAGCAATATGAAATTATGAAATTACAACTAACAATTAGGGATTACAAGTTCACATCCCAATTCAATGTTTTGACTATATATTTAAACAAAGTTGACATCATTCTAGGTTCACCCTGGATGGAAACATTGGGATCATTTATCTTAAATATGAAGAAAAAGTTTTTAATGTTTTCATACAAAAAAAAACAAATCACATTGCAGGCTGTTTCAATGAAATCAGATTCAAAGGATGTGTCATCTGAAGATTTCAAAGACATTTCGAAGATGATTTCACAAGAAGATAAAAAATCAAGACAAAATATGCAGAAAGAATTAGACAAAGTCATAAGGGACAAAGAAGAATAGATATCGCGTTTAAGACATCATAATCAGAAGTTGCTCTTTCAAGTCAAGAAGGCGAAAGATAGGACACATGACCATCAAAATATAGGGGAGGAAAATCGAGATCTGCAGAAGAAACTATTAGAGCTTAAAGACGATGCAAAATCACAAGACGAAACGATCAGGAATCTTAATAATGATAAAGATTTACTCGGAAAGAAGTTGGAAAACATTCAGAAGAGGACATCAAAAAATTTGGGCTAAAAAAAACAAGTTGAGGAAAAAGAAGAAAATACAAATCCAATCATCAATACAAATAAAAAAGAGGTCAATCTAGCAGAAGAACAAACAACAAAAACTCCTTATCAACACCCCAATTATAAACGTCATTTTGACCAACGAAAGGGTCAAAATGAACATACACAGAGAAATTACGATGTCAGATAAGCAAGAACCTCGAATCAACATACCAAGCATCAAACAAAAATTTTCGTCCCACAAAGCTTTCAAATAGCTCCGATAAAAATGGACCTCGGATGGACCACATCAGAGACGATGCGACAGTTCTTCCTTGGGAATCGTAACTCATATTGCCTCATTTCATCAAGTATCGCAAATACAAAAAAAGATCCAGAGATGACGGTTCAAGCTAAAAGAAGACATAACCCTTGTCTTCAATAAGCTTTGAGGATAAAGCTTCCTTTAAGGGGAACGCAATGTAACAAATAATTAATAATACATTAATAATAATAATAAGTAGGAGTAATAGTTAATGAGAAGATGCGTCCCCTCAAATAGGAAATGCCCAAGCTACTATAAAAGCAGGCCAACAATTGTATATTTATCATCTTATCTTATCAATTTATATATCATTTTACATCTACGGATTTGTGGGTTATTTCAGAAAACATGGGTTCAACCCTAACTAATTGAGAATATCCAACTATGGATATTTTGTTGATTTGGATTTTGGACAAATAATTTTGGGAGTTTCTCCAAATTAGGTCTTTGACCTAAAATAAATAAAAAGAAAAAGAAAATAAAGATAGTGAGAAAAAAAAAGTAAAAGTAAAGTTTTTCTAAAAAAGAAAAAAAAATTAAAGAAAAAAGAAGGAGATATTGAATAAATTTCAAAGAAAAATCAAGAAGATGGGTTTTAATGTTGAAAAGAAGGGAAGGTTTCCTAGCACCTCACTGATAAGTGTCTCAATACTATTTAGAGTTGAAGGGACACTTGCAGTGAAGGATGTCACCATTTCTATTGCCCCTAGTGAAATAAATAATTATATTAGTGCTGAATTTGCTAACCATTTAGTGATTCCTAAATCAAATATAAGTGAAAGGCTAGACCTTTGGAACAGAAAGCAATTTCAAATAAGTGGATTAGAATTGAATGTTGGAGATTATATGGTCATATCTCAATTTACTATTGGTTCCTTATGGATTTTTTATGGTGACATAGTTTTGGGGTTACCTTGGATTAAAACATTGGGGACCTTCATTTTAAATGCTGAAAAAAAGTTTCTTACTTTTTCCTATAAGCAGAAGAGAATCACATTTCAAGATATTACAATAAAGTCATATTTAGAAGTTCCAATATCAGAAGACTTCAAGGATATATCAAAGATGATTTCACGGGGTAATTAGAAGTCAGAACAAAAGAAACGGGAAGAAGTTGAAAAGATTGTCACAGATAAAGAAGAAAAGATCTCTCGTTTAAGAGATCATAATCAGAAATTGCTTCTTCCAATAAAAAAGATGAAGGATAAAGCAGCACAAAATCAAAAGCTAGAAGAGGAGAATCGAGATATTCAGAAGAAACTATTAGAAAACATTGATGAAAATGGTCACCTCAAGAAGCACAAACAAGATCTAATGGATCAAATGCAGAAGCTTAAAGATGATAAGAAAGCGCAAGAAGAAATGACCCGAAATATTACAAAAGAAAAAGACTCGTTAGACAATAAGTTGGAGCAAATTCAAAAGAGGAAATCAAAGCCCTTGGACTCACAAATATACGTTGAGAAAAAAAAAGAAAATACAAATTTAGTCCCTATCACGATTCAGAAAGAAGACAATCTGGTAAAAAAAAAAAAACAATAATTCTCTATCGACACCCCAACCATATAAACCAATATCATAAAAAGTGGGAATTGTCGAAAGATAATGGTACTAATGTGCTAAAAGATCCTGACGATAGATCAATAGAGAATCCCAATAGTCAACAACAAATGAATTTTCGCTGGATTGAGCCACCAACATATTGGAAGTTATGCTTTACACTTAGAAGTTCGTATCGACATGTTTCGTCAGCTACGACGTCACAAGGAATGATGCAACAACATTATAAGGCTTTGAGGACAAATCCTTTCGAAGAGAGAGGCAATGTAACAAATAAAAATATTAAAATAATATGAATAATATATATAATAATATAAATAATAAAATAAAACATAATGTTAATTATATTAACTAAGAGACATAACCCTTGGTGAGTAGTCACCATATAAGCCCTATATATGCGGCTACATCCTCATTGTAAAATCATCTATTATTCATCAATTATCAAATATGTAGCTTTTCCGGAATTCGTGGGAGTTATAAAATTATTTGTGGGTTTTAGAAGTTTATATCACTTCATGAAACCTATACCTTTGAGGCTTGACATCACTTCAACACATTTTCACCAATGGGGTTTATATTTCATTGGAGAAATAAATCATGATTCTAGTAACCAACACATATGTATTTTGATTCCTACTGAGTATTTCACAAAGTGGGTGGAAGCTATCCCCAATAGATTGGCAAATGAAAATGTGATCATGAAATTCCTAGAGGAAAATATTTTATCAAGGTTTGGGTGTCCTACAAATATTATCACTGAAAATGCTTCTGTTTTCAGATCTGTCAAAATGATTGAATTCTGCCAAAAATATAACATCGATTTAGGTCATTCTATTTACTATTATCCTCAAGCGAATGGTTTGGCTGAATTATCTAAAAAAATCATGCTAAGGATCATTAAACAGATGTTAACAAAGAACAAAAATACATGGGATGTGAATCTTAGGTATGCTTTGTGGGCTGATAGGATAAGTGTCAAGAGGTCAATCAATGCATCTCCTTTTCAATTAGTATATGGAAAAGAAGCAGTTCTTCCTATTCAGATTGGGTTACTAGTGTTAAATCTAATTCAGCATGAGACAGAAGAACCAAACAATATGGTGAGAAGGATATATGAATTCATTGAATTACAACAGAAAAGAGAAAAAGTAAACATCAAATTACAGGAACACTAGGGAAGGACTAAGAAGACCTTTGAAAAAGAGCTTTGGAAAGAGATCTCCATCCTGGGGATTTAGTCCTGAAATGGGATGCAAGAAGGGAATATAAGGGAAAGCATGGAAAATTTGAAAATCTATGAATAGGACCCTACATCATTGTTGAAGTACTAGAAAATAATACATACAAGCTTCATGAACTAGAAGGTGATCTGATAGAAGCCATTGTCAATGGCAGGATTTTGAAACTATTTTTCTTATACTAAAACTAGGTTCCAAATATTTTGTACATAGTAGAATAATATTCTTTCATTACTGGCTTTCACACATGTTTTCCAGTACTTTAATTTTCAGCATTTTCAGTCTACTGTATATAAATAAATTGTAAATTTAAAGCTTTGTTTAATGCGATTAAATCTCATCAGAGAAGAAGACTCCATGAACCAATGGAAAAGGAACAAATCTACTACTCTAAGAGCCTTATAGATAAATCCACTTCCCCTGTAGAGCCGATGTTAGTACTGATATTTTTCAGTATATGAAAATACTTCCTCGAAGTCGCTTAAGATGGTATGCCCAGTTTATTTACCCCTTAGGAGCTAAAGAAATACAAGGAAAATAAAGCAAAGGATTGAATGTGACCAGCATCCAGTAACCGAGGGCCTAACGAAGAGTGCTTAAACACTAGAATTGTTGAGCCATTAGATCAAGACATATCTCACAGCCCAGGGATCAAGCACTCTCATAAAATCCAAGATAGTTAAAGCAGGAAGGTGTACATGCAAGTTTGGAAGAGAGCGGGATAGATCAATTATTGAGATCTAAAATGACCCGATAATATGTGCCCTTCCCAAAAGGGACATGCGCACATGTTTTCCTCAAAAACACTGAGGACACCTGCCTATTGATGATTGAACGCGCCTCCTTGAGCGAAGTTTTCTTTTACTGCCCATCATCGACACATTAAGACCCTAGGAAACCAGAAATGGCATCTTCCCATGATGACACCTAAAGCACTTTACAGCTCTCCACCTTGATATCTAATCCTTTCTCTTCCTACCATCTATCACGAGGGTCCTGACACTTTTTCTCCTCGTACCTTCAATCGTGAAATCCAATGTGGAAGGTTGTAGTCTAAAACAAACAAAAGGATATTTTTCCTCTTTTCAAAAGTAATTTATTCATCAAACTCGAATGTTCTCCTGAAAAAACCAGTGTACCAAGTCCACCATCTGCTCGAAGTCAACTAGTCCATGTCAGCGTCCGAATCATTTCAACTGAGTCGTCATCCAGCATCCGCATATTTTCTGCTTACTATTATCCAACATTTATGTTGATACCCCCCTCTTGTTAATAAAAAAAGCCCTAATTTTTGTAAAGTTTTCCTAATAAGCACTAAATTTACTGAACTAATTCTTAACCTAAGATGGCTTCTAAACCCAAATTCAAGCTCCCAAAGCCCCATTTCTCAGGTGAAGAGCATGTTTACGACCATGAAGCTTATGTTTTCGACATTATTATCACCAACTCATACCTGAATGAAACTATCATAGAGGTTAAATCCCTAGCCTTCATTGATGAAGATTAACTTAACATGTGGAAGTCCAATTTTGCTAGAATTGTATGCCCTAGGTCTGTAGTTTTTCCTAAATTTGTAACATGGTTCTCTAAGCATTAATCTCCCACCAAGAAATAAATTCTCTCTTCAGACATGTCCAAAACTCTTTTCTATATTATTCCAGATTCGCTCAAACAAATGTTTTGCATCCTTGAATCCTTTGAACCTTACCCTTTCAATGAAAAATCCATAGCTAGCGCATTTCACAGTCTTGGGCCATATGAATGTCACCATTTTCTATCTCATCACCTGGAGCTTGGTATGGCCATACCTACCATCCTACCTCCTTATGATCCCATAATTTTTTATGAAAGTTCTAGGAAATCCATTTGCATCATTTGCACAATTATAGGTATCGAAAATGATAAGTTTGTAGATGAGGTGATTCTAGGGTTTCTACTCAAGCTAACCCAGAAGTTGGTAAAAGTATCCCCCATTAAGACTTGTGTAGTCACCTATAAGAAATAATCCATGAGAAATTGGATGAGTTCCCTACCATTGAATACTTCATATATCCATAACTGTTTTAAAATCTAGGTGGGGTTCAAAAATATTTCCAAGATATTGGAACCAATCTCTTACGAAAAGAAAACAACTGCAGAAATCTCCCTGGAATCCATGAAATCTCACAAGAACCAAATGGGAAAGGAGTGGTAGATTCTTATACAATATCAAAAACATGTTAGACACCCAGGACATCAACATGGGAACCTCCAGACCAATATCCAAGTCAAAAATATGGTCAAGCAACAGGCCAACTGTCAGTATAGGTACCAGGGAAATTTGCTAATCAACCACCACAAATTTATTTTATACCACCTTCAGGACCAACCAATGTACAAATGAAGTATCAAATGAATCAGTCAGGTATTCCTCAAGTAAGACCAATGGGACAGTCTCCTAACCAACTAAATATCTACATGAGAGGGAAAAATAAGACTGCCAACAAAAGAAATTGAAGATGCTGCGTTCATCAAGGAAATTTTTGAAAGAAAGATGTAAAAGTCAAATTTGTAAAAAGCACATCAAGTCTTTTTACAATTTAGCTAGAATGTAAAAACTGAATTCAGTTACAAAAATACTCTATATAATGTAACTCGTATTCAGTCTAAAAGGATTGCAATTTTAGAATAGAGGGTCTCTATTTAGTTTTGTATAGTCGATGGTCAGATTTTATCCTGTAATATTGTTTTTATGAGATTAAAGATATAGTATTGTTTCAGAAAAGTTGTCCCTCTGTCTTGTAAATCCATTGTTACCTCATCTATGTGTGTATGCAAAGATTCATGAGATAAATATAAGCCTGATGGAGTAGTTTTGGTTCCATTATTGTGTCGATGATGTTTGTGGTGATTGAAAATTAAAGGTTATATAAGATATTCTTAAATTTTTTCTGCCTCTGCTATTAGTTTTTTAAATTTTTTGTTTCTTGAGTAGTACAAGGAATTTCCTGTGCGTATTATACACCTAAATATCTTGTTGCATTATGTTTATGCTCATGTTTCCTTTTAAGTTGTGTAAGAATTACTAAATTCCATATCCTGAGGCTCTGGTTGTTCATGTAATCTTGGATTTAAGAAATTTTTCTTTGCAGGCACTTCTTAAATAACCTCCTAGCATTTCATTTGTTAAATTCATCATCATCTTTTCATATATTCTATGAAAATTTGTAAATTTCCTCTCCAATTCCATGTTTACATTTGGAAAATATGTCCATAACATTTGGTTATTTAAAAGAAAGGTCAAGATGGAATTAAAATACATCTTATATCATATATAGCTCTAATATCTATAAAAAAATGAGTTTCTATCATGCCTAGGCATATGTTATTTCAACCTATTCTACCTCTAGGACTAACACACTATATAAAAGAATCTCCTTTGTGTGAAAGGCTATAAACGAAGCTCAGCCATATTAGTGAGATAATATGTGTTCAAAATTGTACCATACTTTTGTGCTTTAATCAAATTTTTGGTGTTGATTCTTCTTGGTGATATATGTACTTGAGTAGTTTATCTAGTACTATAGGCTACCCACGACACCCTATCCAGGAGGTAGGTCCCACTACGAGTACCAGTTTTTGTTGTTGTATTTTTTTCTATAGGATAACATAAAGAGTGATTTTATTTAATTGCACTTATATGATCTATCTTTAATGATTTTCATCTGCAATTCTAGTAAAGGTATTTTGATTACATGCACAATTACCATTCTTTTATAGAAACCAATGTTTCATTTCATAATCTGTATCTTCCTCACTTTTATTAATTTGTGTTTATAAGGAATATTCATCTTATGATTAAATTTGTAATAAATCAATTGAGCTATTACAATGACTAGAGCATTAATGAATAGTCTTGCAAGAGCTAGTTATTTATGCAATTAATTGTTTTTCAAATGCAAGTGTGGAATTTTCATTTTAGTACTGTGTGCCCTTTTAATTCCTGCAAAAGTGGATTTAATTTTAGCATAGCATAATCTCAGTTCCCACAATTAGTGTGAATCTAGCATAACATTTATGTTCTGCAATCAAAGTGTGCTTAATCTTGATTTCCATTCATCAAATTTATTATCTGTTGATTGATTTTTAGATCTTTCTGAGATAAACTCTTGCTAGAATACTTGTTCGTTAATATTACAATTTTTATGAGTGAAATCCCTAAAAAACACAACTTCATAGTGTCAAAACCAATGGAAGGGAAACTGTGATTGACATATATAATGCACAATAACTTGCAAGTTCTTATTGGACAAAGGGTTGATAAATTGATGCAAATTCTTCTTGTTTCATTTCTAAGTAATTGGGAGATAATTAAAATCCTGTAATTTTGGCATCGTTGTCAGGGAGTTACCAACAATCACTATAAAAATTTTCCTTGGTTTGCATAATAGGATCGTTCTAGATGTAGCAGTTTGAAGTTTGCATTATTTTTTTACACTGCATTTCTTACCAATATTTTTCTAGTATTGTAAATTTTTACATTATTTCTTTAACATAAGGTTTCTGCATTGACCTTTTTTTGTAAAATATCATATAGAAGAAAACAAGATGGTAAGGCAAGAGATAAGAGCACTGTAGGGATCCTATAGCAAGTCCTTGTTTATTTTAATTTCAAGATATGATAATCTTTAAAATTGTGTTTTTATTCATGAATAGAATTATAGATCCTCGAGGATGATTTATTATAAATATTAAAATCCCCAAAGATACTAACCATGCAAGAAAAAAAATGAAAGGAGAAGTCTGGGAGTATTACTTTCCATAAAAGGACACCTATAACTAACATTGCAAGAAAAAATAAACTTGTAACTTCAGTGGTGTCTAATTAAGATACTCATTTGATCCTCTAGTAGAAGTTGTTGCCTCAGTCCAAGGAGAAATTATATTTCATATTCCACACTTTGCTAACAAAGAGCTTCTCAGTGAGAATCCCGATATAAAATTCTGGTCATATCCAATAATAGAGCTGACATATTCTACTTCCTCTACATAATCAACAACATTCGAAGGATTTAAATGTTTTTGGAAGAACATGGTAGGAGAATAAGGGAGAGGAACTACTAGAGAAGAGACCATTACATTAAAATTTCTAGTAAGGAATCTTGAATCCGAGACTGTGGTGTAGATTGAAAGCATCCCTCCATCAACCCTTCCAATTGTTTATGGGATGGAAAGTGAAGACCTTGATACGCTCCTTTTTGAATTTGATGTTCTTTGCATAAGTTATGATTATCCCTTAGATGCTTAGAAATTAAAGCTATTCCATGCCACACTAAAGAACACAACACTCCACTGGTTCATGGATCTTGGAGGAGATATCATTGCTACATGAGTAGAAATGAATAAATCATAATTCCAGAAAAAATATCTAGACTACTGCAAGGACATAGATCGAAATTAGGCCATCTTCAAAGTGACCCAAAAATAAGATGAGAGTCTCGAAGAGTACATAGAATGGTTCAAATACATATTGCAGTGGTCGAGACAAAGAACATTAGATGATGAAACATTGCAAATGATTTTACTATGCAGGATCAAGGAAGAGTACATTGACATTCTAAATTTGATCGGGTCTAGAGATGTATCCCAGCTCAAATATAGTGAGATCTATGACCTCATTGAGATTTATGGCCTTTGAAAAAACTATTCATGAGGAACCTACAGGCCTGGAAGAGTACCAAAGGACATAGTTCCTAGAGCTGTAAGAAAACCTAGAGGAGGCATCACTGAAGCATAAATTGACAATATGCTTGAAGACTTTAAAATTGATATACCGAGCTCCTTAAGTTCACATATGGACACAATGAAGATAAAAATGAAGTAGGAAGAGTGATAATTAGCTCTATTTATATTATTCCCCAAATGCAGAAAGAAGCATCCTTTAAATTATTTCCCATTGGATAAACTTGAGATTTTTTAAATTTGTGAATTGGATCATCTCACTAGAAGTTTCACTTATCTACCAATATTAAAATCTATTTACCAAGGAATTACCACAAAAAGTGAGAAGGTTTTCCTCATCACTCAAGAATGACAATGACACCTGCGTCCTCCAAGTATGTCCCTAGAATTCTTGCAGTATTATAATATTGTTTCAACTAGCCTACAAATGAACCATCCATGTCAATCTTGGTATCCCATTGTACTTCAACAACAATGGGTGACCCCTCCACCTCAGAATTACTCATGGTAATAAGGGTGGAGAATTCCTTCCTTTGTAAATCAACAACAAAATACCCCACAATTTTTCCCATAACCACAAGTGTTTCCTTTGCAATTTCCTCTATAGAAACAAATCTAGTTGCTTGCAAATAATCCACCTCCATGACCACAACTTCCTACACAACTAAAATATAACCTGATTAATAAAACAACAAAACCTAGTTATGTTTTTGAACTAGTTAGCTTTACCACTTATTCCATTTGCTCAATATAGACTTCCACGATATTCACTTATGATCACGGAGGACCCACAATAAAAGGAATTCTTTTGTGATTGTATCTGTGGAAGATTAAGAAGAAGAATAAGTCCCACCACGCATAACATATCAGTACCAAGATCATGCTGCTATCCAAGCACATATCCCTACTCAACCTTCCACTTAGCTACAACCTGTAGAAAACATGCAGCCACCTCCTTACCTGGAGAGGATGAATTTAGACACACTGCTTACTCAACCCGAGTTTGAATTTCTTAGAGAATCAATGAACTATTTTTTGAGAATATAATTATTTCAAGACATAAAATTTGTTCCCATATTTTCCAAAGATGTTAGAGATTTATTTTTACGAAAACCATGAAAGGAAAGAAAAAATCCCCAAACTAGCCATGTGATCGGTTAATTGGTAGATTTAATGCTGGGAAAAAACTTTCAATACTAAATACATAGACCCAGGTAGTCCTATAGAAAAGGTTCATATCAACAATTTTCTAATTCCCAACACTTTAATCAATTTAGATCTTGCAATCAATGTGATGACAAGATAAACTATTGAAATGCTTGGACTCTTTGATCTACATGGGACTCCCACTATTTTGCAGTTAGTTAACTAGTCCATAGTGAAACCATAGGTTATTTTAGAATATGTAGTAATTTTTTTAGACTCCTCGGAATACTTGACAAATTTCATGGTTCTACAGGCCGAAATCAGTTTAGGGGGATACACCTTGATTTTGGGAAGACCATGGTTATCCACAACCAATTACTATATTGGATGCATCTCTAGAAATATGGCTATTAACCATGGTAGTTCTACTAAGAAAATTACACTCTATACCCCCACTAAGCCTACTATAGAATAAGAATAACAATTCTGGTGGAAGAAGAAGAAGGTTACAGTGATGGAAACACCCATCCATATCTTACAATAGATCAATATCTCGCCATAAAATAACAAACCGAGGATGATATGATAAATGATTTTATTTCCAATTATTGCTCCTACTCCCAATCAACTTCTCAAACTTTCAACCATATTTTTTATCTTGCCACTCAAGAAAACTATTCCTTGGATGACTCCTCCATAGTAGTAAACATCATACCCCTCCCACCTAGAAATGTGAATAAATCCACCAGCATACCCATGGAAATTATCTCGAGGAGAACCTTGAATATTAATTCTACGCTCTCAATTTCACAAATAGAGAAGCTAATCAATTGGTTGCAAACCCATAGTGATGCATTTACTCGAGACTATATGGATAGGAAAGGGGTTAATCTTGAGTTATGCACTTTGTTTGAGAAAATAACCCTCTTATCCCCTCATGACCTACTGATTCTATTTTTCCTAACCACACCAAAATCAACCTCCTCAGTCACATAAACACCAAAACCCTAGATTTGAAGGTGCTCTCCTTGATTTGCGAGTGCATTCCCTAATTTGGAGGTGCATTCCCCAATTTAAGGAGGAAAGTAAGTGAATAATAGGTATGCCTCACTGATTGAGGTCCTAACTAACCCTAAAAATTCCTAACTTTTCCTTTAGTGACATTAGAACCCCTTTTCAGTTCAGTGCATGTCGGTTTAGGGAGAGAGAGAAAAAAATGAAGGTTTCAATGAATGCGTGCGCACAACAAAGCGTCTGTGCATTTGCAGGCACAAGTGTTTAGATTCGATTTGCTTTTTCCGCCCTTGTAGGTTTGGTACTAGCTTCGAATTTCCAAACCTTAAGGCTCGGTCTGAGTTATGGTAGAACACACCAATTTTTGTAACTTCATGTTTTTCACGCTTAGTTCCGCATATATGCTCCACTTGTGCACTACTGATGAAATTGCACACACTTGTCGATCTATGTGTGCAGCACGGGGGATTCACTTAGTGAACTTGTTACATAGCACGATGGTTCACATGATATTAAAGAATATCCCTAATTTCACTAAATATTGGAAAATGTGTCCTAAAAATGTATTTTTGAACCCCCCCTTCCAATATTCATTTCCAATTAAGAAAACCCCTAGTTTCACCAGATATTGTAGGTATCCATTTTTATCAACCCATTTTTAACACCCCCTTTATATCATATTATCAACTTGTAACAAACTGGAGCCCTAACACATCTTAGTATAAAAAAACAAGATGTTAAATAAAATAATAGTATAATGTTGATAATGATCCCATTAGGATTGTAGGGGAAACTGATCAATTTGTAGTACTGGAGAGTGGAAGACCCAACAAAATAGTACTAGGGAAGACAAAATGTGTAAATTGAAACCTAGTCAAGAGATCAACATAACACATAATGTAAAAGAATGATATCCCAATTGCTAGTGAAATGCTTAGAAAATATTAGAATTGTAGATGTTTCACACCATAGCCTGCTAATCTACCAATTTATATATGCAAATACAAATATAGCCATAGAGAGCTCATGTTTTTTATAAGATTATTAAATTAAAATCCATAAAAATGAATAATTGAAACCCTTTTGTGGATGGACTCCCCTATATTCCTATCAAAACAAACATCATTGATGTTTGAACCCAAATGAACATAGAAAAAATCATTTTACTTTTCAATAACACCATATGATCATGTGCATAGCTTGGATTTGGGTCATTCACAAGATCCAATGAATCGCCTCCACTTCCTCTACATTTATTCTTGCAATCGAGAGAATTAACAACATTTAGTTACTTTTTCTTGGGTTATACCTAGTTTTTTAAATCTTTACAGGGGACGGAAAAATATCGATTGTTAGGTTTCAAGCATGCAATAGTTATAAAGATGCACAAATGTTGAAACTTATATGATACCATTTCATGATAACGATAACACACAGGGTATGTAAATAAGGATTTATATTTTCAACTATGTTCATGTCAATTGCAATACAATATTAAGATGGATGCCTTGCATATAATAATTGAAATTACAATTATGAATGTGCCAAATATAACTCAATCTAACAACTGTTTCTAACTAGCAATGTGAAAATATTAAAGAAGAATACAAAAATTTGAAAGAAATAATTAGTCAAGAAACATTGATCTAACTTTTCTTGGTTCTAGTGAGCCAACAAAGGTTGATCTAACTTTTATTGGTTTTCATGGAGCAAGGTTTAATTGAATCTCAATGCCCACCTAAACTCCAACCTAAAAAATGAAGAGTTAAATCTTTTACTTGAATGCCTACAAAAGATAAAATACAATTGTTCAAAGCTGCGTCTCTTAACTTAAAGATGAAAAACATAACATCAATTCAAACCAAGCCTAAATAAGTCATTAAATGAGGATTTCTCAAGTCCAATAATCCAAAGAGACTTCCATCGATATTATCATTGGTACATTATATCAGATTTATGCAAAACTTAGGATCATAAGCAATATAAAATAAAATGGAGGGTCCTTAATTTTTAGGTGGGTATGAATTGAGCCCATGATTTGGAGGTTATTCCTTAGCACACCCAAATAAAATAACCATCAATATTTATGTTATTATGTCATAGTAAAAAACAACCTTGACCCCTTAATACAAGGAAATATATTTTTGAGGTTTTGAAGAGTATTCAAACCCTCAATATGAATGGATGTGATATGAAATTGTCTCATTAGTGAACCCCCCTTGGTGTGTAGATTCTAACTATAAATTTTTTGAATAAATCTGTTATTGTTTTCTATTTTTAATTAATTTTAACTGCAGTTATGTCAAATTTGTAGAAAACATAGGTCGTTTATTTAGGCTATAACTTTTAATTGGTTTACATATTTTGAAAATGGAAAAGAACCCGTACAAGAGTACAAGAATACCTACAAGCTAAAAAAAGTTGATTGATTATGTTAAGACCATGATATGGTCGACCAACGCTCGACCATGTCGTTTTACGGATTAACTAACTTTCGTAATTAAAAAAAATATATAAAATTAACTTTTAAAATTTTGGAAAAATAGCCCTGCTACATATTTTTTCCTCGTAATTTGACAATTGACATAACAAACCGGTGGACAAACGCAAACATATGTATTATGTTTTAGAGAAGAAATAACATACCAATTTTAGAATAATGACATTTTGGGGTGGTTATACCACTTTTCCATAAATAAAAGTTATATATTGCGAAAGGTCGTTTTTCTATGTTTCATCTTTTCACACCTAATTCTAAAAACTTTTGTAGGTACCTCTAATAATTCATTTTAACAATCAAAATTTTCAAAGTTTTGCTACTTATAACCCTTGTTTTATTTGGAAACATATATTAAGAAGTTGTATTAGCATTTACATTTTAAGAAATAAAAATCAATTAAGAAAATGAAACAAACATAAAAATATAATATTGTGTCCCAATTTTTATTTTAAGTAGTTAACTAGAATATTAACTTTGACTGAATAAAATATGTTATAAACTTTGAATCAAACAAAATTAAATATAAATTATTTGTAAAACCTGAAAGGAACCTAATGGGATATAAAAGATGTATCTATGATGTGAAAATCATCCAAAATTTACAACTTCAACTTTCTTCATTCAAAGGTTTTGAACGTACTCTCCATATTAAAACACGTTCATTAACCTGTCAAAATTAAAAGCTAAATGTTTCGTTTTCGTTTCAAAGAAAAGCATATATCTCGTCATGAACGTACAGTTTTGCAAGAAATTTGAAATGTTTTATATATTAAAAAATATAACAATTGTATTTTTAAGTGACTGGTTAATCTAAGTCTCACGCCTACTTTGATGTTACTCCAATGCCTTGTACGAAAAATATATTTGTTCTTCTTACGAACAATTTCACGTGCATTCGCATATCCGCCAACTCATGGAAGCGGTAAAACGTCGACACCGGTAAATGTCAAAGATGTATTCTACTCAATTACTACTTTATTGTTCAATATTGCACATCGACCACATGTTGGAATTCTAGCGTTGATTGGTGAATGTAACATTTAGGTTTGGTAATGTTGGTGAATGATATATATGGCAGGTAGGAGGTTAGGTTAAACACTTAGGGGTGTTATAAGTAACATTCAAATGGCATTTGTCCTTTTGGAAATAAGTTGAGGAAAAATTAAAAAAGACATTTAAAGTTGAACATACTCGGATAACGATATCCACATTCTTATTTTGAAGTGAGCAATTTTTTAATTATAGAGTACACATTTTTTTTCTTTGATGGAGACATCACGATGCAATGTATAAGATGCCTTCTAAAGTGCCTTTTAAAGGAATATTGGTAACCTAACAAGTACACGTTTAAGTCCCTTGCAAATTTATACCCATGCTCCAATAGGAAAAAATTTAAAACACTTGAACAATGTTTTCAAAGAGAATTTATATTTATCCCAGTCAAAAGCCTAGAGAAATTTCTAAGGTCCATAAGAACAAAAGGGTAAACAATATAACACATTGAGACCACCAAGTATGCTATGTTTATTCAAGACATTGATTGTTAACCTTACAATGAAAAAAATGTGAAAGAGTGGATGTGGACTAAATCCCTATTGCATAGAGTTAATTATAACATAATGAAGTATGTTAGCATCTTTACATCTTGTTTAAAATTTCCACACATCCATCAGACATGTTTCTCCAAGTCATAATGTTGTAAAATATACATTTCATTGTTCTTGGGATTCTAATGAAAAGTACACTTCTCACTAATCATCCAAGAGTTCATAGTCCAGAGATTGATAGATTCCTGAAAATGTGACTCTTATTTTGAAATTTTAGAATGTGTTTTCATTCAAATATGACAAGTGATTTCAAAAAATTACATTCTTTTTTTAAGTGAGTTTCGTTAATTACCCTTCCATCATAGGCTTGTACCTGTTGGAAGGACTCAAAAGGCTTCAATTTTAATAATTGGTTATACTTATGAAATATTTTCTCATTTGGTGTATTGTTTGACATTGAAAATTGAAACAATGTTCAGTCAACATTCACTACTACATTTTTACCTTTACTAGGGGTTGTCTTTCTCCTCCAAAAGTGACCTTTGGGAAAGTCTTGGCATTAGAGGTTGTTCTGACAAAACCACCCCCAAAAGCACCGATGTAAAAAGTTTTGGATTTTAGGAGAGGTTTTAAAAGAGATCTAAACATCCCCAGAAATGACTTTTGGGGGTGGTTGTAACAGCCCCTCGTAGATACTTACAAGGCAAATTTTTAACCTTCCTTTTAAACTCCCTGTTACAAACCTCATAGGGGAGGTTCTAAACCCCCGTGTTGAACCCTTGTTACAAACCTACGAGGGATGTTTTGGACCCCTCCTCTTAAATCCCCTCTTACAAAACAACGGTGATGGTTTTGAAGATTCCTCTTATACCCCCTCTTACAAACCTATGGGGGAATTTTGGAACCTCCCTCTTAAATCGCTATGAGGGTGGTTTTTAACCAGGCTCCCTCTTAGTAACATACAAGGGAAATTTCAAAACCCCCTCATAGAAACATACAAGGGAAGTTTAGAATCTCCTTCGTAGGATATTACAATGGATGTCTAGAACCCCCCTCATAGCTGCATAGAAGGGCGGTTTAGGATTTCCCTCGTAGTGTATTACAAGGATGGTTCTGAATCCCCCTCATTGAATCTTACAAGGGTGGTTTAGAAACCCCCTCGTAGAAATAGACAAGGGAAATTTAGAACCCCCCTTATAGATGCATATCGGGGTGGTTATGAACCTATTAGGGTAGTTTAAAACCCCCCTCAGAGTGTTTAACGAGAGAAATTAAAAATCCCACTCTAATAACAACTTATAGAGGCGATGTGGAAACCCCCTCATAGAAACATACAAAGATGGTTTGAAACAACCCGTGTATAAAAAAATGGCTTGCCATTAATATAAATCAATATAAAAAAATATTTTATTAGAAATACATTGCAATATCATTAGGCTTGAATGGAGGAATCGAACCACCAACCTCCTACTTGTAAGGCATGTGCTCTTCCATTGAGATAGAACCCTTTAGGAATTGGGGATAGGAGAAATATTAACAACTAGATTACATCGCCTGTAATTCTAAGAAAAGACAATAAAATCCAAATACAACAATGCTTAAAATCCAAATTATCTTTCCAAACACACTAATAAGCACATAAATATACCATGATCGGGCAATAGAATATATGAAACAATTATGCAATCTATTAAAGTGGTCCGCAAAAGGGTCTTAGAGAACAAGATAATGTACTGATGCATACCTAATAACCTAAACTTGAGCCTTTATCACAAGGATATTATCTTATAAAATGAATCCATATGATACTCTTTATAGCTCCATAAACTTTTTCCATCCGCAATCATGTTCCTTTTTACATAATTGATGGAGTGTATCTAAAAAAAATTCAATTTAATGGGATTTTCAAAAATATAATATAATAGAATAAAGACTTTCTAGACAATATAAATATTTAGGAAAACGACTAAATCAATATACTAAATGAGAATTACTTGGGTATTTAGATTTGTTTGGATTGGTTCACTACACCAATTTTAAATTGTGCAAATTCACTCCAACTTATAAAAAACAAAACCTTATAAAATCAAAACTTTATTGGAATGCAAATAATAAAGAGCTCTACTTACTCATTCGCATGAATCGAGAGCTTTTCCATCAAAGAGGCATCATAGCAATATAACAATCAGAGACCATGAAGAGATTTTGGATTGCATTATAGGATATTACATCATAGATGCCACTCTTTTCACGTGAAATGCTACAACCACTCTTATATTATAATTATTTTAGTTATATGATTATTCGATAAGGGTATTAAATTATGGGTTGGTACAAGGTAATGACACCCACTTATGACATGTTAGTTGCAATGGCATGCTAGAAAAACATAAATTGTATCATTAAAATGGATTATTAGAGGTACCTACATATTTTTTTAGAATTAGGTGTAAAAATATGAAACGTAGAAACACGGATCACCTTCCGGAATATATAACTTTTATTTATGTAAACATGGTATAACCACCCCAAAATGTCATTATTTTAAGATTGGTACGTTACTTTTTCTCTAAAACATAATGCATATGTTTTTGTTGATCCACCGGTTTGTTATGTAAATTGTCAATTTATGAGGAAAAAAATATGTAGAGGCGTAGGCAATAGACGAATCTTGTCCAGGGATATTTTTCCAAAATTTTAGAAGTTAATTTTATATTTTTTAAAAATTAATAAGGTCAATGAAGCCTTAAAACGACATGGTCAAGTGTTGGTCCACCATTTCATGGTCTGAACATAATTTAAAAACTTTTTTTTTATCATGTAGGTATTCTTGTACTCTTGTACGGGTTCTTTTCCATTCTCGAAATAGGTAAGCCAATAAAAAGTTATAGGCCAAATAAACGACCTATTTTTTCTTACAAATTTGACATGAGTGTAGTTAAAAATGAATTAAAAATAGAAAACAATAACAGATCTATTCAAAAAATATATAGTTAGAATCTGCACACAGATCTCTACATGTGTGTGCAATTTCATCAGTAGTGTACAAGTGGAGCATATGCATAACTGAGCGTGAAAAACATGAAGTTACAGAAATTGGTGTGTTCTGCCATAAATCAAACCGAGCCTCAAGGTTTGGAAATCCGAAGTTGATACCAAAACTGCAAGGGCGCTAAAAAAAATTTGAATCCAGACACGCATGCGAGAAAATGCGTGCATGCGTAGATGCGCGCATGCGTTATAGCGTGCATGCGTTGTTGTGTGCACACCTTTAGATGTGTGCACGTGTTATAGCGTGCACGCATTGTTGTGTGCGCACATGTGTTACAGCGCGCATGCATTGCGTTTTACACCTTAATTTTTATCTATCTCTCCCTAAACCCCCCCTTCTATTCCACTCTACCCAATCCCTCCTCCCTCCCTCACCCCTCTCTTCTCTCCTTCACCACAAGGGTTAGGAGATATATTATTACAAAAAATCACTAACTCGCATTATCCTCATGTACATATAAATATTCATCATTGTAACCAAAAATCCATGACCCCCATATATCAATCCCCAAACCCTTAACCATTATGTGCTAGCCATTGTGATCCCTAGTCCCGGGTACAACTAACCATCTTAACTATTGACCCACTATAATCCTAAACTAGTATAGCCCCTAAAAATCCTAAATCCTAAATCCTAACACATAATTATATATATCCCTTAACCCCTATAACCCTAACCACGTAATCTGAACCTCTAAAGTGTCTAGTCAATTAAAAATCAACCCCTAACCCTTATAACTTATAATTCTCATCAACCCTAAACTCTATCATCAAACACCCAACCCTTAAAACCTATAACCCATAGTCATTTTAGAGAGATACTCAGAGAGAGAGAGACCTAAACCTTGGGCCCTAAAGGAATATTCTATCCAGAAGGAGCTATGATGATTTCCTCCACTAACCACACATGACCTCTTGATGGTATCATTGGCCTATGATTAAGGATGTCGATACCATGAAGTGGTTTTGAGCAATATGTATGTTCATAATCAAGGATTTTGGAATGATGTTTTACGGAAGAATATCATGCCTTTGGCCATAAAGAAACCATTGAAACATCCAAGGCCATGAACAATGTATAAAAGAACCAAACAAGACTTTACAGGGGTATCCATTGTGCTAGATGTATCCAAGACTTGGGGACTTAGGTAATTGGACATCGTCAAGGGAGGAGACCTATGACTCGGCCCTTAAAGGAATCTTATATCTATCTAGGGATAAGAAGGTTACTTCCACCAACTACACATTGCCTCTTGAGGTATCATTTTCCTCTGATTGAAGATGGAATTTCCATTATATGGTTTTGAACTTAGTATCTACATGTCTTAGGGCCTTGGAAATGGTTTTTGAGGGAAGAGGTATTCTAGCCATCAAAGACTAAGAAGGTTTTCTCAACCAAGGCCCATCTTGTGGTGATCATCATCATCATCTTCATCATCATCTTCATCATCATCATCATCATCATCATCATATTCATCATAATCACCATCATCATCATCATCATCATCGTTGTGATCGTCATCAACACCATCATCATCATCATCATCGTTGTGATCGTCATCAACACCATCATCATCATCATCATCATCATCTTCATCCTCATCATCTTCATCATCATCATATTCATCATCTTCATCATCATCATTGTCGTCCTCATCACCATCATCTTCATGGTATTCATCATCATCATCTTCATTTTCATCATCATCATCATATTCGTCATCATCATCATCATCACCACCATCATCTTCATCATCATCATCATCCTCCTCCTCCTCATCATCATAGTCCTCATCATCATCATCATCATATTCATCATCATCATATCCATTATCATCATCATCATCATCCTTGTCATCTTCATCATCATCATCATCTTCCTCATCATCATCGTCTTCATCATCATCATCGTCATCACTAACATCTTCATTATGATCTTCATCATCATCATCATCATCATCTTCATCATCATCATCATCATCATCATCATCATCGTCATCACCATATTCATTATCATCATCATCATCGTTATCGTCATAATCACCACCACCACCACCACCATCATCATCATCATCATCTTCATCATCATCATCATCAGCAGTAGCATCAGCATCATCATCAGCATCATCATCATCGTCGTCGTCGTCATAGTCGTCGTCTTCCTCAACATCATCATCTTCATCATCTTCATCACCATCATCTTCATCTTCATCATCATAATCATCATCTTCATCATCATCTTCATCATCATCATCATCACCATCACCATCATCATCATCATCATCATCATCGTCATCATCTCCCTCTTCCTCATCAACATCTTCTTCATTACCGTCGTCATCATCATCATCATCGTCATCATCTTCATCATCATCATTGTCGTCGTCATCACCATCATCTTCATCGTCTTCATCATCATCATCATCATCTTCATCATCATCATCATCATCGTCATAATCATCCTCATCAACATCATCATCATCATCATCATCACCATCATCACCATCTTCATCGTCATCATCTTCATCATGATCTTCATCGTCATCATCATCATCATCATCGTCATCGTCATCGTCATCACCCTCTTCCTCCTCCTCATCATCTTCCTCATAACCATCACCCTCTTCCTCATCATCATCTTCATCATCATCATCTTCATCGTATTCATCATCATCACCATCATCATCATCATCATCATTATCATCCTCACCGTCGTCGTCATCATCATCATCATCATCATCATCATCCTCATCCTCTTCATTATCATCATCGTCGTCATCCTCATCATCATCTTCATCATCATCCTCATCCTCATCACCCTCTTCATCACCATCTTCATCACCATCATCATCACCATCATCATCATCTCCCTCTTCCTCATCAACATCTTCATCATCATCATCATCATCATCATCAAGAGCAGTAGAAGCATCATCATCATCATCATCTTCATCATCATCATTGTTGTCATCATCACAATCATATTCATCGTCTTCATCACCATCATCATCATATTCATATTCACCATCATCATTGTCATCATCATCATCATCATCATCATCAT